>VXBP01000331.1:290-272188 GCA_013400115.1 Rhinopomastus cyanomelas | reverse complement strand
GGAAGATGGGACATGATGGCTTTGAATGGCTTGCCGCAGCCAGGTTGGGCTCCAGCCCTGACCTTGGTCTGGCTTGGCCTGGCCCCAGCCCCAACCCCGGCTCCCAGCCCTGGCTCTGACCGGGACCAGTCCCGGCTTTGACCCAGCCCAGCTCTGGGCTGGCACTGCAGAAGCAAGAACTTAGTGCCAATCTTCCACCCACCCCCGCAATGGAGCAGCCTTTCGGTGACCTGTGGTAAACTGAAGGATTCTTCCCTTTCACCCTGTACCTGAGGCAGGAATAGAAGGGTCATGGAACCCTCTTGGTCACTTTGTGGAGTGGGGGCGGGGGCTTGCTGACACAGCCATGCGGTCAGTCTCCATCTTGACTCCTGCATGTGGCCAGGGCCATGCAACAACCATTGCCACCATCTTAGAAAACACTGGTCAGCAGGAAGAGAGACTGTTGTTTCTGCCATTGAGAAAAGCTGAGGATGCTCGAATATTGGGGAGAGAAGGAACCTTAAGAGAGGCATCTGAGAATTACTTCATGCTTAGCTGAAGAGAGCAGAAGGACTCGAGAATCTTTAAACCTTGGGCGTGGAAGATAGAGACTGGATCCTATTTGAATGCATGTCTCCTGCAGTGAGGAATGCAGTTCAGGTGCTAAGGAATCAGGCCTATTTGATCAGCGTTTTGCTGCAGAAATCTGTGCTGAAGAATTGAAGTTTAGCAGTCTGAACAGCCAAGAGTCCAGCATCTGCAGATGTGTATTGCGTGAAAGATCTCACAAGTGTATAGGCAAGTTTGTTATGTACCCTACTTGCCAGAATTCCACTTCATCTCTGATTTTAAGTGACTGTTGACATAAGTGATGATTTAATTATTGTATGTGCTCTCAGCACCATTACAAAGCAAAATGCTACATGTAGTTAACATCATTCCCACTTCAGGAATGTGTACAGAATAGGCATGGACTCAGAGGATTCTGAAGTGAACAAGCTCACCGGGTGCTCATCCATGATTATCATCTCAGAGAAGTCTGTTCTGTGATACATGTTCAGATTTAGATTCTTAGGCAACCTGATCTAGTTGAAGATGTCCCCACTTACTGCAGGGAGGTTGAAGTATATGACCCTTGGAGGTACCTTCCAATGCGGACGATTCTAGGATGTTATGACTGAGACCTTACTGTACAACAGACTTCTTGGCTGGCCTGATTATTTTAGGAGGAAACCGTAAATAGGTACCCTCATGGATATGAATGGAGTTGCAGTGTGTTCCCAAAGTAACTGTTAAAGAGAACAGGACAGAAGGGAACACCAGAGTCCATCTGCTGTACCTGCTGGGCACAAGCATGTTTTTCTGAGTTGTATGTAGTAAATATTGGGGAAACATGCAAGATGATTTTTTCAAAAATAGTACTGTAACCCTAGCAAATGGAAGGGACCTCGCTGCCCAACAGCATGAATGTTGGGCAAGTTATTCTAATAAACATGACTCCTGAGGAGGGGCAATCAGGGCCTCTGGATGCCAAAATCGCATACGGCAGCATATTTGTGCACCAGCATTTTCTAAAGTGTGTGATTTCCTGTGTGTTCAAAAGATTCAAGATGCCTAGTCTGTGTGCATCCACATGTACACATCTGGGCTGTATCTTCTTCCTCAGTTTTAACCTGCCCAAAAGTGCAGGTTAAATACATGACTGAATCAGTGTAACCCTCTTGCTCGGAGAGTCTTGATTGTCAAAGTCACTAAAAAGTCATTTGCTCACTGAAAATCGTNTCCTGAGCTCCCTTACCCGCCAGTACCCTGTCCCACTGGATGTCCCCTAGCAATTGCTTGAGAAGGCCAAAGTTGGCCCTAAGATGATTTTTTCAAAAATAGTACTGTAACCCTAGCAAATGGAAGGGACCTCGCTGCCCAACAGCATGAATGTTGGGCAAGTTATTCTAATAAACATGACTCCTGAGGAGGGGCAATCAGGGCCTCTGGATGCCAAAATCGCATACGGCAGCATATTTGTGCACCAGCATTTTCTAAAGTGTGTGATTTCCTGTGTGTTCAAAAGATGCAAGATGCCTAGTGTGTGTGCATCCACATGTACACATCTGGGCTGTATCTTCTTCCTCAGTTTTAACCTGCCCAAAAATGCAGGTTAAATACATGACTGAATCAGTGTAACCCTCTTGCTCGGAGAGTCTTGATTGTCAAAGTCACTAAAAAGTCATTTGCTCACTGAAAATCGTGAGTTACAGCATCCCATCAAAGAATAACTAGTTGGCTCTTCAGTAATTATTCAGAAATCATTAAAAATTAGCATCAGATTGCTTGTAAAATATTGTTGAAGCATAATATTTGGTTCTTTCAGGACAGATCTTCAAAAAATATTTATCAGGTATTTTTGTATGTTTGTGAATGTAAACTAAAGCTTCTTACGCATTGATATTATTAAATTCTGTACATGGTGATAACTTGAGCTTTAGAATGACTGTGTAATTATTACACTTCAGTAGACAAGCCAAAAAAATGGAATGTGTAGGAGATACAATTCCTACATTATTTGTGTGGGTTTGGTAAGAATGTCATATAATTATTGTGACACAAAATACTATCTGCATTTTTTGTATAACAAACATCTCAAATGAGTTATTGCCTTTGTTAGGAGAAAATGCAGAAGACTGCTTTGCTGAAATAAGTAGAGGTTTGTTATTGGTTTTTTTTTCTTTTCATCTCGAGCTTTTCAGTGGACTTTGCCAAAACTGTTATGTTCCCTAGAGTATGATGAGGAATTATATTTGTGGGATTTCAAATTATAGTAAAAGGAAATTGCATAGTGACCTGTCCTTATGTGCAAGCAAATCTTATAATTTTCTGCTGGAAAGGTAGTGTGTGTGAAAGAGTGTGATGCCTTTGAGAAAAGAAGCAGCCTTTGGCAGTGCTAGCAAGCTGCAGCCTACAAAATAATTTCATGAAGCCAAACATTTGATTCATTTAGAAACTCATGCCTGCCATTATTTTGAAATGTTCTAATTCCACTTAAACAATCTGCAAAGACCTCCAATTAGACACTTACTAGAATGTGTCAAAATCAGGTCTCTGCACTATAAAGTTGAGTAACTCATTTTTGAAAGAAACCAAAAATCTTAGCTTTCTTAAGGAGTGCAGTCAATGATTTACAGTTCCGCTTGGGAGTGTTTTTTAATCTACTACTGAAGGTAAATGGAAAATTAGAGACAGATTTTTCCATTCCAGAGAGGCACTGAATAGGGAGGAAAGACTGCTATTCTCTGCACTTGTGAACACCAACAGCTAAATTCACTTATCTCTCTCCGCATCCGTCATCATGAATTCATATTAGTTCATATATTTCTGTGGCTTTTGCTAAGGTGTAGGCAAATATCATAAAGATCAGAGGAAACCAGCACAACGAAAAGCAGTTTTCAGAACATCTCTCTGCTACAGTGTTTGTGACTTATTTTTCATGGTGTGAGACTATGAATCATAGCCATAGCCTTCCCGATGGACTCCAGAAATCTCACTGAAACTGAGAATAACAACTGTTTCAATTTGTGGTAGTTTTTTTTTTTTTAGACATACCTGCACATCTTGAAACTATCTTAGCAAAGGGAGAAGGAGTTTGGTTTGTCTGGAAGAGTTCAAACTTGTTCAACTTCTGGTTTTTTTTCTCACAGAACTGCAATATTTCCTCAGTAACTAAGCATAGTGGTAAAAATTGACTTTTCTCAGCTTTATCTAGAACATTCTTACTTTCCTTGTCTCATTAATAAATGTAATGCATAATGATATTATAATAACCAAACATTTCTTACGGGTTTTGTTGTCCTTTATTTGGATTAGAATTGCAGAAAGGTTTGCTGACAGCCTATAAAACAGTTCATTTGTACTTGATTGCTCTGTTTCACCCTGAGTAAAATTGGCAACTAACAGTATTTAAACTTCAACAATATGCTTTCCTGACAGCTCAGACAAACTTCTGGTGCAAGGTGGACATGAACACTGTAGGGCGCAAGGCCTTCAAATAACCACTAATGTGGATGAGGGTCTTGATTCCTTCTGAAGAAGCATCTTCTTAATTCCTCAAGCCAAAGGGAGTGCTACTGATTGCCACAGAAACTGCTTTGGGGAAAGAGTATGAGTAGAAGGTGCAAACAGAGTTGATTATTTAATTGTGTTTTAGCAGATATGTCTGCTTCCTTGTTTCAATGTAAGTAGGTAAGTGAGAATGGAAGCTTGAAGATAACACGTGATTTTTTTTTTTTCTTCAGAATAAAGTTTGTGGTACCACTTAATATACAACACCATAAACATTCAGAAGCCCAATGTGTTTCTCATTGGTTTAATTTGGCAGGTCTTAGATGTTTGTGTCCATTCTGTGTCCATTCTTTATTCCCTGAGACTAAACACATGCTTTCATGTGTATTTGTGTCTCAATTATCAAATGTATTCAAGTGGTAGAAACTGTACTGCCACTCTATGTCAAAGGACTTGTCCTTCAGAAATAAGGGAAGAACAGTACTTGTGGGTCAGTGCATTACTTTTCCCCACCAGGAAGGAGTAATCTGACATTTCTGTGCTTTTATTAGTATTTATTTTCTCTAGCATTACTAGAAAGCTTATTATTCTTTAGGGCAAGAAAGTTTGAGGCAAGTATGCTTCAAATATATTTTAATTTTTTATGGAGAGTTGCACTGCTAGTTTGATCCCTAAGTGTTTAAATAGTATCATCTTATTTCTTACTAAGACAGGTGTTTTCAAAGATGAAAACTAAAACATGTTTTTTCTTCAGACTTTTTATTATGACCCTTCAAACAGGAGGGAAAAAACCCTCACCATGCAGCTTACTGTGAGACGAGTAATCAAGAGATACTTTCTATTCATATTTTTATCTGGCTTTTGTCTTTTTTAGCTGTTTTGGTGACATTTGCTTTGAAAACATAGGTCTTTGTTTTTATCCTTCTTGAAAGATTATAATTGATTCGCTTGCCATCTATGTGCACATGATGAGTATTTGTTGTGTAGATGGAATCGGTACTGGCAGAATATTGCTGCATGCTGCATGTTGCATTATTCACTTTCATCTGCATGCAGCTCATGGCTGGCAGGCTCCTCACAGCTACCTTTAAAGGGGCTTATCCTGTATAAAGCTCTGACTTGTTCAGTAGGTAGTCTGGTAGATCGGTTGTCATATTGGAAGCCTCCTGCTGAATTCAGGAGAGAATACAGGACAGGGGGCATGCCAAGGTCTTGTAGACGACTTCTTGAGATGGTATTACTGTGCTTCAGAAAGCTCTGGTCATTTCTCTTCAAGTAATCACGTTGTCTGAAGAGCAAAACAAGGTTGAATTGAACAGGGATAAATCCTAGGATAGAAGCTACATGTATTTTTCCACCCATTATCACTACTGTACCTGCGCAATCCGAAGAGCAAAATAATGCCATGGAAAGCTGGCACTGCTAACTTGTTTCATAGTGCATAAATACCTGAAATAAATCATGTCAAGTTTTACATTTGTACATTTGACCTTTTGTTAGACTTGTCCAACTGACCTCAGAGTGGAGAGTCAATGGACACGCCTTTCAGCAGGACACTATGCAGTCTGGAAATTTCTTTGCAAGACCATTTTGTTACAGTGAGGATTTCTGTTACGGCACTGAACGAAGATCTGTAGTGCATTTATAGGTAGTAGTTTTGAGTCCCTAGGTGGCTTCTCCACAAGGCAGGTTAACACCCCCACTACAAAATGGGAACATGTGTCTGCACATCAGCTGCATCAACAGGAGATCTCAGGGCTTTCATCACCAGCAGCAATGGGATGATGCTAAGCAGGCAAACTCTTCACTTGGTCAGCTTTGCCCTTTTTCTGACTTTGTTGTTGGAGAAGAACAGACCAGTGGGGTACTAACACCTTAAGCTTCTGCACAGCAAGACCTGGAGCTTGTCTAGTATTGAAAAGGCTGTGTGGGAACAAAATGTGGTAAATAATTTTTGCATGGAAAAGGCTGCTAATCTTTGCTCTTTAGCTCTGACTGTGATACTCACGGCTTACTTGCATCAGATTTGGTTTGATGACTTATGTCAGCCACAAAGCTTAATGTTTTGTCAGTGCTTTGATGTTTTTGCAATGACAAAAGGACTGTAGACAACAAACATTAAAGACCTAAAATAAGGCTGAAATATCCCCTTTTGGTTCTTGCATGTAGTCTTTTCTCTACCTGACTGCATTATGGGAGTTTGTGTATGGGAGATGAGCCCTTAGTTTATTGGAGGAATCAATTGAGCAGGTGACAATAAACACCCAAACTAGAAACTTGGTATTGATTTAGGTAGGTTTTGGAAATAGTAGGCTGATATAAGATGTAAAAGGAAGGAGGAGATTTATGATGACAGAGATTTTCAGGGCAAACTCGGTAATGCATATTCTTTACAAAGAATGTATACATGAACTGCGTTTGATTAAGTCTTTACTTGAGCGAGACGTTTAAAACCTGCCTGGACATGTTCCTGTGCGACGGGGTCTAGGTGATCCTGCTCTGGCAGGGGGATTGGACTAGATGATCGTTCAAGGTCCCTTCCAATCCCTAATGTTCTGAGATTCTGTGATTTTGCACAGATACGTTAGTTACTCCTCGAAGTCCTTACTGGTGAATGAACTGCTGTCCAGAATTCTGCTTTCCTGGTCATCTTGCTTTTCTAATCTTGACCTAATTCCTACTATTAAAGTGCAGACAGTGTGTTGTCTCTTTGGGGTTTCACAACTTTTCTACGCTGACTTTACCTTCCCTTCCTTCATTCTGTTCATTCTATTTAGCAATTAATGATTGGTTTACTTTCTGGAAGAAGTGCATATTTATCACCTAATACTATTGAATGAATTGTTTCAACTAGGAATATTTCAGCAGTGGATTTGAATAACTGTATGTCCTGACAAAAATAATTCTTCAGTAGAGATGGAATGTTAACCCCTAGAAATTTTCAGTAAGACAACAAATATCTTTACTTCAACAGATAACTTGGGTTAGTTTGCCTTATAGTATGGTACTAGTTATATCTGAAAGTTAGACTTCTTGGAAGGATTTCAGCCATGAGAAGTTACTATCTAGATGTCCTTCAAAATGTGTTTCATTTCCTGGTATTGTTGTTATTGCCTTCAGTCAAAAGTGTGTAATGCAAATTGTGATTGGGAAGGAAGGAAATATCTATGTTATGACTAAAAAAAAATTTATTCACAGATTTCTCAAGGGCCATTCAAGCAAGACACTGGCAGGGTTTTTATGCCTTAGGTTTTTCAGCTTGGCTCTCCTATCCTGCAAAACTAGGACATGCAGACATCTGAAACAGTATGTTTTCCGCTTCTAGAATGAGGGAAAATATTTTTGATTTGTCAGCTTGGAATTCAAAAGAATGCCTTAGTTAGTTAAAAAGCTAATTCTGTTGCTCTATTTTGTGGTTTCTCATGAACCTACTGATGACCTGGCCATTTCTATACAATTTAAGTTAGTTAAGAAATGAATGTTTTTAGGCCAGGACATTCTCAAGACACTTTTCTTTGCCATTTGATGAATTTCTATATTTGAAAATAGAATTATTTTAAAATACAGTGACTCTTATTAATTAGTGTTGGAAAGAAAGAATTTATGTCTAATCATAAGATGTCAGAAGTAGGTATTTTATTTTATGCGTGCCAAATATGGAACTATAAAAACCATGGGAAAAACAAAGCTTCTGTAAGGATTTAAGCGAGCATAAACTATTGAAGAATGAATTAAAAATATTTGCTAGGATAGTGCTGTTTCATAGATTTGCCTTTTTCAGAGTAATATAGCTTAAAAGCTAGATTGTAGTTTATTTGGGGAGATTTCACTTATTGCCTTCTAGGGAAGGGATGACAATAATTTTTCAATGCATTTGTAGTATTGTTAGAAATTAATAACTTATGTTGGTATTATTATTAAATTGCTGTCGACTAAGGATGACTGATAATCATTTTGCCTAAGGAACACATCCTGGCAGTGCATCTATGTGATACCAAGGTGCCAGTTTGCTCTTAAATGATCTATTTGTACTTCTTTAACAATTCATAGATTCCCAAGGATCAATAGTATTTTGTGAAGATTTTGATTAATGTTTTGCACCCTCCTTCCCAAAAAATGCAGGTGATTATGCAAGCACATTACAAGAATCTGGTCATAAATCCTAGAAAGTGGTGCCTGTTAGGTCTTTTGCCTCTGTCACATGTCACTGAAAAAATTAGGTCAAAATGTGCTACTAAAATATATGCTAAAATGTGTACTGAACCTTGCTACAGTTCTGAGTCACTACCAGGGTAACACACAGTAGCACAGCGGGGAATAAATCAGTGCCAAACTCTCCCAGAAATTATTGTGGAAAACCATACAATGTTCTGGTTTAAAGTACAGCATTGTAAGTACAAAACTGTGAGAACAGAAGATTTTACTGCAAATGTGGCTTAAAATCAGAAACTGTTTTGACATACAGATGTCACATTTTGAAATAACACGAGCAGTTAATTCTGTTTTTTAGAGTAGTGAAGTAGAAAGAAGAAGTGTCTCATTTTCTGCTGACAGAAATCTTTCCTTACCTCATTCACCATTTTTAATTCTAGAGAGGTGAAATGCAAAGTGGAACACAAGACCTCTGTCCACTGTCATCTGTGTTCAGAGCCTCTCTTGACATTGGACTGGTGAGGCTGAGCTGTTGCAGTAAGGGTTGTGCTCTCTGGTCTGATGAGATGGCATCGTGGGTTAAGGTTTTTCTGGGCCTTGTTTCTTGCTGCTGACCCAGCAGTGCCATTTTGCTTCTTCTAGTTCCAGTTATCACAGAATCACTCTGGTTGGAAAAGAACCCTGAGATCATTGAGTCCAACCATCTACCCTACCTTACAAAGTCACCCCGAAACCATATCCCTCAACACCTCATTCAAAAGATCTTTAAACTCATCCAGGGATGGTGACCCAGCCACCTCCCTGGGAAGCCCATTCCAGTGCTGACCACCCTTTCTGTGAAAAATTTTTCCTAGTAACAGGTCTAAATCTTCCCTGTTGTAACTTGAACCCATTCCCTCTTGTTGTATTCCTAATTGCTTGTGAGAAGAGACCAGCACCAACCTCTCCACAACATCCTTTCAGGTAGCTGTAGAGAGTGATGAAGTCTCCTTTCAGCCTTTTCTTCTTCAAACTAAAACGCCCCAGCTCTCTCAGTCTTTCCTCATAAGATTTATTCTGCAGGCCTCCAGTTGTACAGTACTGGCCTCGTTACTGATTGAGAGTCCTTTTCTATCCTGCAGGTGACTTGTACCCAAGACTGATTCTGTGAAGCCCACATAGGATGAGGTGAATGATGCTAAATAACTTTATCTCCAGGATTTTATTTACCAGCTATAGAAGCTGCTCTGGAGAGATTTTTTTACTCAGCCACAAAAAAAGTCAAATTAACAGGTAGTAAGATTCCAAATACCAATCAGTGTTACACAACACACACTGGTGTTGATCTCTTGTCTAAATAATTTTGACCACTGGGGGCTAAGCCTAACCTCTTCATGTGGCGTGCAAAAGAAAGAGGCATTTGTCATTCTGGTGTGTTCAAAGAGTGTTTGTGAAAAGCTATCCTGCTTCAGTCTCTCCTTTTTACTATAGAAAAGCACTGCTAGGCAGAGTTAAATGGATTAATTACCTTTTCAGTGTAAGAGGGAAAAAAAGAAATAAGAGTCTTGTCTTTATCTCCTCTGATTTCAGAGGCTGACTAGAGGCTTTTCAGATGCACATATCCCTTTAATGACTTAATCATCTAATTAGGTGACTTGCAAAGGCTATTGGCAAATGAGCAGAGGGTTATTTTCTAATTCCCATGTATCTGTTGGTAGAGCAAAGGATTCTGGTATAGTCTCTGTCCTTTTCCTCCATTCAAGGTTGTGGAGATAAAGATTTAAGATTAAAGATGAACAGGCTCTTTGAATAGAAAATGCAAACAGGTTAAGAATATGTTATTTTTATTTTAAACCTCTGCAGCTTTTTAGCGACCAAGTTGGCTTAAAGTACAGGTTTAAACCACTTAAAACAATCCCTCAGTTTTGAGGTTCCCTATTCAATGCACCCGGGTGATAGTGTCAAATAGGCTTTAAGCCTTCAGTTGTGTTGAGCTCATGCATTTCACTGTGTGTTAAAATGGGCAATTAAATGTTCTTTACATGTGAATGCTGAATCAAAGTACAGACTTCTTCTCTGATCTGAAAGCAGTGGTGACTTAAGCAAGTAGCCAGGAGTCATAGCCTGAGTTTCTATGTAGCTCAAGCACCTAATCGGTGCTACCTCTGTTGGTTTGGCTTCACTGCGCGTTGAGCCCCGTATCTGTGTCTACTTAGTGCATTTCACGTATCTCCATTTCACCGTTTCAGCAAACGCCCTTTGATGTTGTTTTGAAGTCATGCATTGCTGTGAAAAGTAACACTTACTTAAGGGGGACACAGGACAGATGTCTGCACAATGACTTAGCAGTATGGATGTTACAATACTTCAAGGGAGCTTAAGGTCATCCTATGAGTGTTTCATGTACAAAGCTAACTATTTTTATATTTTCAAGCCTTGGGTGATGCTGCCAGTTGTGTGACAATCTCCGATTCAACACTGGATTCTCTAGTACAACCTTTGGGTATTAATGATATTTCAACTCATTACTCTACGGACACTGTTGTAAAATTCAAGTGAAATGAAACAGAGTAAAGGTAATTAAGGCATGCACTGAGCTTTGTGTGTGATATGATGACTGGAAGGTTGTTTGGGAATGTTTGAGATAAGGAGATTGTCAGGATTGGACGTGGCACTTGGTGCCATGGTCTAGCCTTGAGATCTGTGGTGACAGGTTGGACTTGATGATCTATGAGGTCTCTTCCAACCTTGGTAATACTGTGATACTGTGTGATTTTCAAGAGATGCCGATAACTGATTGTGAATTGATGCAGTTGGCTTATCCATTGGATAAATACTATTGCCTTTTAGTTGTATCTTAGAGTTGCAAAGGTTTGTAGAGAGAGCAGCTATGGCAATTTTTAATGAGTTCTCACATCAAGAAACTGTCCAGCTCATCTAGCACACATCACCTCCCTTCTGAGAGAATATGATCTTCAGTGTTTGTTCAGCCTCACTCTGCAGTAGTTATCCACCTTTCCCCTTGGCAGTTAATATGGTTTCATCAGTTGCTGTGCAGTCACTATTCCTTCCTACAAGACTTGCCCACCGCTCTCAACAGATTGCCACCTATGGTGAAGTGCCACCTCCTAAACTGTTTAAAAACTATGACATATCGAGTCACTGCACACACAACTGAATGTTCACCAGTAGCAGGAGGGGCAGTTATCCACTGATGCTATTAAACACGTGATTTGACACACAGCTTGTACATTACATTCACCCAGCACCCATAGCTGTGGCAGTTTTGTGACACACCCACAGTCCCACTTTGTCTCAGCTGCCACGAGTTACTCCATATTGACAGCACACTCATCCAGATCCATGAATCAATCACACTGATCATATTTTTATATATTTTTTGGTGGATAGATCTAAACAATACTGCATTGTGGGCAACTCATACTGGAGGTCCAAATGGAAGTGCAGGAATTCTTGTCTTCTCTGTTCAACCCTGTATGTTGTACATGTTGGGTTTTCTTTTCCTGACCGACAAGCTGACCAGAAAATTATTTCTTTTCTTTTGTTTTTGCTTTTTCAGGCAAAAGAGCGGGTTTTGAAAGCTTTGTGCTAAGCCTACTTTGTCATAAATTCCTGTAAAACCTCTTTTAATGTGCTTTTTCAACTGCTTGATGTTTGAGAGAATCACGATTTTCAACACTTAAAATAATTGGATATTTTATTTTTGTGGCCAAAGCAGCCACTGGTTTGGAAATGTCAGAATTACATTTCAAACTAGTTGAGATAGAAGACATTAAAAAAATAGCACAAGACACATTTGAAAGTCCTACTTTTGATTAGTGTGAGTAATTGGAATGTATACTGCTCAAATCTACTTTTCCTTTGTTAACTAATGTAAGTCAACAATAAAACAAATAATTTAAAAACATTTACAAAGCTTAGTTGATCTGTTCAGGCACATCTGTCCCTTCTTTTTCATTATGGACATCAGTGCCTTAATATACCATTTAAACAAACATTATTTTAAAATATGTAAAAGACCTGACTCTTGCAGTACACTGACTGATGTCCTATGAATTCCAGCTGAGGTTTCACTAGCCATGTGGACTTGTGCTGCATTGTTCATTAATAATGAATCCAAAAGTTCTTGGTGAAACTTAGCGATTTCTGCCTCTCCCAGTAGATGAACAGAGTGTATCTGCCTTAGACATTGTGAGTCCTAGAGGCCTGTTGTTTGGAATAGTTAGCTGGGATAATACAACAGTTACACATTCATGTCATCAGCAGTATTAGTAAATTGTCTGATATATTCATCTACTGAATCATCTGGGAAGACTGAGGGTCCAGTAATTTTTATTTCAGGTATATCGTCAGCTGATAGCATCTGCCATTTCCTTACATCCCACCACGATGATGCTCCCTGTCTGGAGCCTTCTTGCTGCAAATATTCCTCCATGTCCAGCTTTTGATCATGTAAGGTGGTTCTGTCCACCACGTATTTGTTGACGCCTGTGCTGTATTCTGGAGAGGTATTCCTCTGTGTACCCATACTTATCCGTGTACATACTCCATATGCTGCCATTAGAGACTCAGATCAAATGCAATAGTTCTTTTGGGGCTTTTGTTTCATTGGTTGGTTGGGTTTTTAAAAATATTAACAATACTGGAGCATCTGTACAAGATCTGTGTCATTGTCTGTCTGCCTGTGGGAAAAACACCCCATTTAATAATCTGTCATTACTCAGGCGTATTCCATACTTCATAGTGGCTATAAAGTAAGTGTGTCTGCAGTAAAGTGAAGTCGTGGAGGTGTGCATTCAATGGATTATTACTGGGCACAATTGAAATAACAGCTCACAAATTCTGTATGGGAGACCCATACTTTCAGAACCACTTGCTGAGTCTCATACAATGCCTGCTAAGAGTGAAAAAGTGTGAAGTGTGCCTAAATGAAGATTTCCTTTTCGTAGGGTACGGGGAGTGACACAGGAGAAACCTAGTCCCCTTTGTTCCCTATTGAGGATCCTCCGAGCAGGAGCACTCAGACTTGTTTGGAGGATCTAATATCCGATGTGAAACAAGGAGCACATGTATTGTGCTTGTCGCCAGCGGCTCTATTAGAAACAATTGGTCCTTTTCCAAGGCTACATGGCGCGTGATGTAATTCCATTTTCTTCCTGACTGCAGGAAAGGAAAATCAAGTAATTAAATGTGAGAAATCACCAGCCAGGGGGGCGTTTCTGCTTGGGTGGATTTCCCAACACAGTTGCTTGGCCACCAAAGCCAGAAGCCGACCCAGGGAAAGGCAGCACAGCTCTGGACAAAAGCATAACACTGCCCATGAATGCACCACGTACCAAACACAGTTTGTTGTCAGGAACTGACAAACCAGCCATGTCCAGCTCAAATGGCCCTATTTCCCATCAGCTTGAAAAGGCCTGCTGGGGAAGGAGGTGGTCACAGCGTTATGCTTTATGCTCCCAGCCCCATTGTCCCAGGGATGCAGGTCCTAGGTGGGAGGCGTCACCAAAAGGCAATGAGGGGTAGTGGGACTGGGAACTGGAAATGGGCTGGAGGTGTGGGAGGGGGGCTCCTGAGGAAAAGTGTTGGCTAGAAGCAGCCTTAGCTACAATGACCTTGTCTCCCAGTTTTGGTTTCCTGGCCTTTTGTGGCTTTAAAACCTGTGTTTGCACCACCATCATCTCCTTCTGCAGGGTACAGGACATCATGGTCATGGTGTGCATAAACTCTTCCTGCTGAGAAACACTTATTTGGGTTGTGTGAAAACCTGTAGCAGAATTCACGTGTTCTGTATGTGGGTGATAAAGAACCTCACCATACATAGCCCTAACTTTCAGAAAGTCTGCACTGCCTAGAAATAAACAGAACGCGGCAAACAGGCAGTAAACCTGCGGAGAATTCAAACCACAAGTTAGGTGGGAGAACTAAAGTAATTTTAGTTCACTTTGATTACTCTTTTTAATAGGTTGCTTACGAGGAGCCTATCACCTGTTTTTTATAAGTAACTATGTTTGACATTTCAATTTCGTTCTTACAGCTTTTAATACATTTTTTATCTTGTACTCTTCTACAGATAATTTACTTCCCAGTGTTTCTTTGTAATAGCAACCGGAATGGAAAAAAATGTTCTCATTTATGTGTAAATTTTGTTAACAAACTCATCTGCATAAATCACATTTCTTCCCAAGGATTTTATTGTGTGTTAGCTGCTTTTTCATTGAAGTTAGAACTTTAAAACAGCTTTCAAAATCAGCTTGAAAGTAAGTTACAATGAAAATAAGACCACAGCAACAAACCATTTTGATTTTAGCCTTAAAACATGTAGGAGAAAGAATCAAGGCAATATCGGGCAGTAAGGCTACGGAGATTTTTTAATACTTAAGCATGGTTTATGGGATTTTGAGGGCTCTGAAGTGTGAGACTCCATACTTTTGCACTTTTTACTAATTAGAATGTGAGATTTTATTGTGTCTTTTTAAGTATACTTGAAAAATATAATACGGAAAAAAGAATTCCTTATATCCATTTGCTCCTTCTGACTAGATACAGGACTGGTTAGTGTAGAACAAGTTAGTGTCTCAGGTTAGGACCTTGTGTTCCATTACCTTCATAAAAAGTCTGAGATGGTCTGAAAATATGAATCAATATGTGGTTATTTCAAACTGCAAAGCAAATGCATTGGTATTGTAGTTAAGGCTGCTTACCAGTGGTACTGTTATTTGCTCAGAGGTTCACTGGTTTTGACTGGAGACAAAAGCTGGGGAAATCTAAAATAATTTTAGTAATGACTTTTTTGGTTGCCCTTAATATTCTGTGTTTCATCAGTCTAGGACAGGAGTGAGTGCACAGAATGCACATGATGCTGTGGCTGGCACTCCCTGCTTCAGGTTTCAGTTAATACTCTGCAGAATGCTCTTGAGTGTTGAGCAAAGATACTAATCTAAGGTAATTTCCACAGTTCTCTTAGAATTATCAGGGTATTATCATTTGTCTGATGCTCACTCAGTGGTAGCAACGATGGCTAATTTGAGAAAGTCACAGTTTCAGGTATCTCTTCTTCTGATCAATAAATAAATAATGCATCGCTGAGTGGCAAACCCATTCCTTCCTGGTAAACACAGTGGACTATGCAATTCATGTACAAGTTTACCTTGCTAAATATAAAATACTAAGGTACAACACTGAGGTGAAAGCTGCCATTTCGTCTTATTTTTATGTACACATAATATTGTTTTGTTATTTTGAATGTCTTAGGATAGTAGTCAGCCTTTCCAGTCTAGAAATGAACAAACTTCATAATTGGCTTGTAAACACTTTATTAGAAGCTCTAGACTCATTTCCTCCATAGTCTTCAAAGATCTAGCATAATGACTATCTGGAATGCATTCTACTCCTTGATTTAGTAGCAGCTGCATCTGTGCATGGTTAAACTTAAATGTTAAAGGTTACATAGTGGAATTACTTTTCCAATAACATAAAAATGTAAGAATTTTAGCTGGTTCTGAGGAAGCAGTCATCCAAAATACCTGTTCTGTAGGAAGCGAGACCTATGTTTTGATGAGTCTTAGGTTTTGAAGGCAACTGCTTCACCATAGCGAATTAGTGAGTCAAAACAAGTTGTCTAATGCAAAGATCACACTGGCCAACCTGGTAGAGTATTCCATGTTGTCAGTCATGTCTTCAGGACTAACTAACATCAGAGGGTCAGTAGATGGAATGTGAACATCTTTTGGTTTCTGTAGGAAGTGCACAGTGACTTTGGTGGGAATCTTGACTTGGGTGAATAGAAGTTTGGACCAGGAAGGTCAGCCAAAACTGTTCCCTGATCTAGGACTTACATGTGTTACCTGGATTCTGAAATACAGTAATAAATACTGTATCACGACTGTCTTTTTAAGTGGCTTTCCCTGCTTGTGACTTGTGGCTCCATGGCACCTACTGATTATTCATCTGCCTTTACCATTTGCTGGAGCAAAGGTGTGGGGCAGGCAGAGGACTCAAACATCTCCTGAAGCTGTTAGGGACACTGGGAAAGAGGTTCAAAGGTGAAAGCTAAACCTGCAGCAGCAGATGCAGGAGTTTCTGACTTTCATTCCATGTTTTGCTGAGCATGATGTGATATGAGAGTCATTTTTTGTTACCGTGCATGTGATGTGGAAAGCAATCTCTTTCTGTGTGTAGCACTGCAGCAGTTCAGAAACGCAGATGCCACCTAAATGAAACCCAGAACCTCTTTGGCTAAATGTTTCACTTTTGTCCTGTAATTTTTGGCAGAAAATATTGGACTACTGAGTGCTGCAAGGGAATTGAGTGATAACTAAGCTTATTTTATAACAAATGTGTATATGTATTGCAAAGAATGAGAGACTGAGATGGTTGACTCTGTGGGAAAATATTTAAAGAAATGGACAAGAGTCTGAAAAAAAATCTGACAGTGTAATTAATCCAAAACTCAGCCCATGATGGTCTGATTTCAGTTTTTTCATCCTACCATTGTTACCATTGTTATTGGGAACTGCTAAGTGGTTTTAATGAGTTTTCTTTAAAGTAACTTTTTCATAGTCGTATTTTCCATTTTGCGTGTTTCTAGCTTTCCCCACCATTTTCTCATTCTCTTGTCTGTCACATGCTATGTATCATATCCAACATCCACTAGAGTTGGAAAAATAGTGTGTAAAAATTAATCTTAAATTAAGCACAATTTTCCATGCAGTTCAATAATATTCTAAAGAGACAGTTAGCAATGGAAAGCAAAAGGGTGAGAGATAGGATACGTTTCCTAAAATCTGTACTAACTATCTGTTAGGAGCCAAGTTTCCAAAAGTAATGACCCACCAGTGCTTTTTGTTAAAATCCAATGTTTTGTAAAAAAAAAAAAAATTAAATAGTGAATTTGTGTATTAATTAACTATTGTTTTAGAACAAGCATTTTAAAAGAGATTCCTACAGTCAGACTCTAAAGTTAATGTTAGAGCTTTGGCTCTGAATACCTGTGTTTTCCAAAGGTGGCAAGAAATAGATCCTAGAACAGAGACAGCACACATAACTTCTTCCAATTTTTTGTTTGATTGTTTTTCTTGTCTGAGAGCATAAAGAAGCCTGATTTTGCTGACCATAGAAAAGAAAGGTAGACTATTATTTAATCAGTTTTTTTTAATGAACACTGTCATTTTAAAAATTGGAAGTTGAATTTATCTTTAAGGTGAAGTGAGCTCTTGTGAAGCCATGCTTCAAAATCATCTCCTCTGCCATTTGCCTGCTATTGCACACAATTAGCAAATATGAACAGCTCTGCACCAGTTATAAGAACCTGGTGTGTCATTTCTCAGCATAAAGGATACTCACCAAGGCTTACAACATCATGAGCAGTGATGAAGTGAAAACCTTTGGAAGAGTGTGAAAAAACTGAAGAGAAACTAATCCTTGAGGAAATAGACTTCTATGTGTTTTTATAAATACATTGCTGAGTGTCATACGTACAGTGAAAAGAGAGAAGGGAAAGAACATCCCCTTTCTGTATGCTTACCATTGTTTCCTGAGCCAACTTTAAGATTTCCTTTTGTTCTTCTTGTTTTAATTCAACTTACAATAGAGCTCTATTTTTTGATTTGCAGTTGTCTCAGTGAGAAAAAATGTCTCACACCTTAAATCAGTCTCAGTGAGTATTTTAGAGCTGTTCTGCACGTCCAATGTTCTGATCTTCGTTGGCAAAGCTTCTTAATTTTCCCACACCTGCAGCTTTGCTGCCTCTTTTTTTTTAGTCTCACAATAAGTGTAGCTAAAACAAGCATTCCAGTGTTCATGAATAGAACACACAGTAGGCAATTTGGGGGCTCATTCATCACTGATCAATAGAACTGCTTGGATAGTGGATGAGATAGCAAACCATTTGATTTATTACGTCCTATGTAATAATACATGATTTTTAAAGAAATTAAACCCACAAACCTAAAAACCTTTATCTTATTTTTTAACTGCTGATAGAAGCAATAAATAAATACTGCCATTTCTTTAAAAATATCAGTCATCTGTGTCTGTAAAATGTGCTGTCTTTTCATGAGAGGTGTAAAAGTAATGGGTTTTTAAAATGATTTGGTTTCCGTTTCTTTTAATATATTTACCATAAAGATGCTACTGCGTACAATTAGCAACATTAATACGTAGTAAGAAAGATAGCAATAGAGGTTCCACATGCGCTAGAATAAGGTCTCAGCTTGTTTTTATGGAATAATTTGTCTGTTTTTTAATAACATTGAAGTTATGAAGGTGCAGCATAGAGTATCCTATATAATATTAAAAATTAATGGACCCTGAAATATGCATGAGGAAATCTGGAATAATGACAACCAGTGATTATAAACACTTCTTCTTGAAAACAATTGGTCTGCACCTTAAATGGAAGACTCGTGTCCAGAACGTTTTTCTCAAGACTTTAAAAAAGCCAGAAAAGAGAGAGCATGAGTTTGACACACACCGCCAAGATTTTCTCTTCAAATTACCCTTAATTTTAAAACAAGATGACAGCTAAATATTGCAACAATATTTCACTAGTAATCTGAGCCAAAGTTATCATTATTTTCTGAGTGAAGTGAGGAACTGAAGGCTCTCGCCTTCTTCATTTGTAATTTGGATCAGCAGTGCGTCCCTGGAGTAGAAACCAGTATATATGGAAAGCCAGTGAGATAGTCAGACACAAAGAACAGGTTCTATAACTAACGATATGCCTAGTTTGTGGTTTTAAATGAATACATATTATTTTCCATCAAAAGTTATCTCTAAAATGGAGCCGTTTTGTCTTAGTGTTTCAAAAGGAACAATTAAATTTTTCAGGAGGGAGGGAGAGAAGTTCTCTGAAGATAGAGACAGATACAGCGTACCAAAGCTAACAGATATTAAAATAGATGTAACTGCAATGTATCTGCCACACCTAATAAATGCAGATTATACTGTAGAAGATGTATTTATTGCATACAGAAGTCTTCATGAATTTTTGGCTTCTGCAAATTTTTCTTCTTTAATTGTAGGTGGTCTCTGGGTAACCTTTGATACAGTCTTTAACCTGAAACTTCCCCGATGTTTTCAAATGCATACCAAGGTGTTGGTGTTTTTTATTGCTAAAAATAAGTATGTTTTTAATCCAGTTTGGATCAATGAGATATCAGTTCTGATCCTCCATTATTTTTTGGCTTGATGGTTTACATTTTCTTAATATATGTTCAGGAAGCTTAAGAGCCAATTGAACTGTTTTACGTGAGGAACTACTTTCTACTGTAAAGACTTAACAGTGTAAGTGCTGCCATATTTGTGATGATGTATTTGAAGTGTAACAGATTTCTCTAAAGTAAAAATTCAACAGCCAGAAAAAAGAAGTGTTTAGAAATGTAAGGATATTTATGAACTAAAAGAATAGAAGTTAAGTTGAGCTACATGAGAATAATTTTAGCCATTATAACAGGATATTGCTTTTTTTTTCATTGATTTTCTTATATAAAAGTCACACTAAATTGACAGAGTTAATTTGGGTGCAGAACTGCAGCGTTGCTTTGTTATTTCAAAATCTTTGAATTCTGTTACAGATAAGAGCATTAATTCTGGTAGGAAGAAAGATTACACAAGTTCAACTTTAATTATGTGAAAAACAACTACTCCTTTACACTACAGGTCTCCTACATGTAAAATCATGAGCTGCAGCATTTAGTCAGTTAACTGATAAATATGAACTGAAGATCAGAAGTTATTTGCAATATAACAGGCTCCAAATAATCTTTGTGTAAAAGAAAAACAGAAGTACACTTTGCCTACCTTATTGTTAACCAGTTGTCTATGCATAGCATCTGTTTACATTAGTAATGTAATTGCTGTGATAATAAGCTCATTGATTTAGTATCTAAGGAAATAATCATTCAGGACATCACATTTGTCTTGCTTTACTTGACAGCCTATTTTCTGCACTGAATAGACAATGTCAATTCTTGCCATTTTTTCAAAGAAATGGAGCAACAAAAAACCCCAGAAAGCTGTCTTCTCTTTGCCAACTATTGCCATAAAAATGTTTGCTCTAGCTAACTGGTATTGGTCAAATTTAATCTTAACAGTGGCAAGAGGCCAGTACACTTCAGTGCAAGAAAATTGTATTTCTTTTGTTATTCAGACAGTATGACAGCCTTATCTTTCACTTGACAGTTAAGCAGTGAAAGGACTGTGGAAAACTAAAACTGAAATAAAACAAAGAAACAACTGGGAAACTTGGGTTATCTGGATCTATAGGGGATTTTTTCCCCTTTTTCTAAGCAGTTTTATGTGAAAATATATAAACTAAATCTCTGTGCTAGAAGTTAAGTGGCGCTTCAGAAGATTGTAAGATGCCTATGTACTTGGCATTCCTTCTTGAAATCACAAAGAAACAATCAGGAGTGTTAAAATAAAGGACAATCCCAGGGTTTTTTTGTTTGCTTTTGTTGTCTTGCTGTAATATATCCTTCTTGCTGCAACTTTGGATTTCACAAGCTTTCAAATATCCCTGGTCCATAAAACAAGTTTATAAGCCGAATTTGTAGACGATCAGATTGATTTGACCCTACATGGGATACAGGCTAGGGGAGAGGACAAGAGTCTGTCCCCTCCATCTGTTTGTGGCCCACAAAGATGCATATTCACCACAGGGTCTGTAGACAGGGGGTCTGAATGACTTCCTTGCCTGAACTTCCCTGCAAATGGAATGGGGAGTACAGAACAAGAGGACTTTCATTCTCCTGATGAGGTGAATCTCTTTTCATCATCATCATTTTATAGACTGCCCATTTCAGAGTCAATCTACCTCAGTTCACCTCAACATTAGGAAAAGTTGAGGTTTCCTCTCTTCTGCTTAGCCCTTTGTTTAATTTCAAGTGGGAAGAAGACTTACACTGTGGAAGAGTCAGTAGAAGTGAAGATATGCAAAACTAAGCCCTTATCGTGGAGTGTTAATTACCTATGCAGTAGTTGTACTTACAAGACGAGAGCAACCAAAGACAGGTTGTTCTTTGTTTCCAAACCAGATGCAGGGTAGCAGAAGTGTGGCCTCATAGCTCATCTAAATTCTGAATTCCGGCAGGCTGACAGCTGCTCCCTTTCTGCTGATTAAGAAACACTGACAAGCACTTTTTTGTTTCTTCTTTTTCCTGAAGAAAGACTTTCTTGGGTGTTTATACTTGTAAACTCAAAAATGGGCACTTTCCACCCAGTGTTTTTTACTGTGACTACTAAAAAGGAGGTATTGTTAAACTGAAGAAGAGAAGCAAGGTTTGGGTGACGCACTCTGGGAGGTGTAATCATGTACTGCGTATTTACTGATGTTTCACAAAAAATGCCAATTACAATTGAAAAATGTACTGAAAATTTTCCATTGCTATTCTGGACACAAGCCTTGAAAGGTCTTTTCAAAACAAAGTCCTTTCTTGTCAGACAAATGAAGTCTATTCAGTTGTGGCCCCTTAGGGGACTGCTGGCAGAGTGCAGAGCTGACACTAGTCCAGACACACTTCTGCTCCACGTCAGGTAAAAAAAAACTGTCTCTGTTTTAATTTGCAGGATAGTATTCTAGGTCTCTTGGTGTTCTTCCACCTTTCAGGAAAAAATTCAAAAGGACATAATGCCAATGCTGCTTAAACAGCAAATGTGAGAGATGTGGATGCTTGTGGGTGCTGGCTCAGTATGGACAATATGCTGCTGCGGACCTACATCCACTTGTCAGCTGAGACACACTTGGTGCACTGTCTTCATATTAAGAGTTGCACATCACTTGTATTTGCACAGATGTACTTGCTACAGTCCCAGCTGAACATTTATTCCTTCCATAACAAAACTCACTTTTGGACTGAAATGAAAATGGGGCAATATGTGACAAAGCATTGCATGTTCATATTTTTGATGGTGCTCTTTCCTGAAGCTGGATTATCTAGTTTGAGTTATCCACCCAAATTTGAAATTAACATTTGCTGTTTGCACAGGCTACATATATTATTTATTTGGTTGTTTGTTTGCTTATGATATGATCATTTCATTAAAGATATTTGTATCAGTTTTAATGTGCTTGTCCTCTCCAGAAAAGTGTTCCTACTAAAGCTGGTCACGAGACTCTTCAGTTTACATACCTGCAGTCTCATGATTTGGTATTGGAACACACATTTTCTTCCTACTGGTTTATGCCTAACCAAAGTGGTTGTTCTTCTTCCTCTGACAAGGGAGTTGAGAAGGTTAAATTAAAAATGTCCCACCTCCGGATAGCTGAACGTAGTTTAAACAGTAGTGAGGGATGGCTAACAAGTACTAACCAAAGAGAGCAGAAAGCATCCAGTTCCCCCAAAGGCATCCATTCTGATTGCAAACAGGTTTTCCCTGATGATTTCCACACATATTCTGGAGCAATATTAATTTTAGCTTTTTTTTTTTTATCCTGACCCTTCTTCTCAGGAAAAAACAAATGGAACTGCATCAGTAAGAGACCACTGGGGAGCACCTGTGGCAAAGCAAGTTTTCAGCATAGAAAAATGAAGGCTGTCTATATGAGGGGACTGAGTGTCAGACCTAAGGGCCTGTGTTAGAGGTCTGCTACCTGAGGAGAAGCATGGGAGGGGAATAACAGAAGGGAAGATGAGAGAAAAATTTCTTCCCCATTCTGGGATGTGTTTCAGTTCGAGATGTCAGGCACACAAGTGCTTGTCATTAGTATTAAGTCACCTCAGTTTTCTACACGTATTTGAGAATAAAGCCTTTCTATGGTGAGACCAAATTCTGTTCGCCTACTTGACTCAGGGCAGGCAGGTGAGTTTTTCTGACTGTCAACTGATTATCACTGGTAGTTTTGATTATCACCAATCATCAGATAAAAGATAGGAGAATAAATCTTGTGCTGATTTGGTACATTTTTTTGCTGTTTATGTGGATAGTTGGACGTTTGTGTGGGATTTTTGTTTTCTTTATTCATACCCTCTTTTTTCTGTAGTTTTTCCTACTCTTATACTGCTGCAGTGCTCTGTGGGAAATGAAGAACAAACCCCTATTCCTTCAAATAAGGCAGAGGACACAAGGCATTCTAGGAAGTACTCTATTAAATCAAGAGGCTGTGTGATTAGTGTTAATAGAATAATACAGAACTTTTACACGTGTGCTGCAGCTCTTACTTGTGGGTAGTTTTATGCTTTCAGAACATTTTTTAAAATTTCTAGTCCTAGGAAATCAAATTACATGGAGATGATGGATTGTTGGGGATATCTTGATATGAACAGTGTCTGTTCCATTTATAAATGTAACAATCTACAAGGTGAGAAATGAAAGCTGAAAAACCAGCTGTTAAAGGTGTTTGAAAAAAAGAACTGTTATGGAATGGACTGATAAACGAACTGTTCCATGTATGACTCAGTATTGAGTGTAGAAACCATTTTAAATAGCCATGAGTATTTCAGTCACTGAGGTCACACTGCCTGGTCCAGGAACCTATAGAGGAAAAATTAACAGCATCTTTATCTTTTAACTACTTTGGTTGAAATCTATTAATAGTTAATAGACCAATACTTAAGAACTCCACTTTTAAAGAGAATCAGCCTTAGTATTACAGGAGTTTTCTCCTTAAAGCTGCTGACCTTATGTCTTGTAATAATCAAATGCTTTTGAGCTACCTCAAATGGCATTTTCCATCCTTACCTTTTCTGGGTGTCATGGAAACAGCCCTGTGTTCTCTTATAAAGGTACTGTAATACTGTCGAGCCCTACACAAATCACATTAACAGTAGAGTTAGAATCAACTTAGACATAATAATTGCTGTAGCTTAGGGAAATAGGCAGCTTCAAATCTGAGCACTTCCTGGGAAACAGAGTTCCATTTCCTGCTGTAAAGTCATCCTGAGGGACACCCACAATTTCACAGTGGTGATAGAAATGGCAGGCATGAAATCCCTGTTTACTATTATCAGGAGAGAAACTTCTCTCTGAGATCTGTGACTTCTGAATGGCAGTTCTGTCTTTTGCCATCAAGTATATTTCTTCAAAGGTTTAAGTGCTTGTAAAGAAATCAGATGGGTACAAAATGCTGCACCTCAGAAATCTCATTTCTCACATCACTACAAGGCTCCAAATGTGACTTAAAATGTGGAGACAGTTACACCACTTCATTCCCCCCCAATACCATCTCAGTCATCACCAGCTGCAAAATTGAACAGCTGTATGAAAGGTAGCTTTTAGTTTTATCTCTTTTTTTGTTGAGAACTCCTTCTCCTTACTTTTGTCTGTTTCATTTCTGGAGTCATGGTTCCTTGCAGGAGACAATTCAGAATGAGGAAAATCCACATCCCTTCTCATACTGAAAAACCCACAGCTCTATTCTTATCTGTCATTCCAGCAAAAGTCATGGAAATGTCACTCTTGCACCCTGTCCTCCCACTTCTATTGAATGAAATGGCAGCAACTGCTCCACCATTAGGATCAATATCCAGGCCATTATTTTGGCAAAAGGAGCAGCAAATCACATTTACGTGAATTGTCAGATTCATTATTATAAGCAGATGGCAGTTCTTGCACGACAATGCAGCTGAGAAAAGACTGACATCATTTCAAATTAAAATCTATAATGCTAATACACATCTCTGACTCTTTGCACAGGGCTCAGTGCATTAATCTTCTGAATGATTTGCCCACGTGTGCACTGCTTTAGGTCTTTGCACTTGAGTGGAGCTAAAAGGAGAGGTTTTCACTAAGAATGGTTAACATGCATTCATACAGATTGATAAAAGTTAACATGCAATTTCCTTTACTGGTAGCTCCCTAATAGGAATTTATGGGACATTTTGAAGAGAAAAGGCCAAGTTCAGAAGGCCAGTTTAAGGAATGTGTTACTAGCTCCTCTGTGAAAACTGATCATAAACTCATAAAAAGAAACATAACATTTCAAAAATGTGCTATTTGTTGTTTAAATAAGGAAAGAAATCTCATTTGTCAAATGCAGACTAAAAAAGCCCTCAGCATATCGTGATCAGATCACCAAAAGTTTAAAACAAGGCTAGTGTGAATCCACTCTTAATGCAAGTGAAGTACAGTTCCCAGTTTTAATGCCTTGGGAAGGGTTTTAGCTGCAGTGTCTTAGCTAATGTATCCTGTCATCTTATTTTAACAGCATGCTCTAGAGTTTCAGAATGTCATACACAGTTTTTGGGGAAGCAGAAGCTGATTCCTCCATTATGACACCTTTTTTTCCAAAAAGCAGGTATTGACAAGAAATGATCTTTTGCTGAAAATAGACAAGAGCCTGTTGTCAAGCTGCCTAACTGTGGGAATACAGACTTTGCTGCTAGAGGCATCTCCGTATATTGAGGGGCTATCCTGGGCTACTTCTGCCTGCTTGTGAGATCCTGAATAACTGCTCTTTGGAAGCTGTTGATTCTGACCTCAAATACCTTTTCTTGAGGAAGGGTTGAATGGGTGAGCAGATTACACTGATGCAGCTGCTTGGTTTCATGGTGCAAAAGCCATCCTATGTTTTCTCTAAGGAAGGTTGTTTTAAAGCATCCAGACAAACCACACAGGCATGAGCTTTGGAGTCCTCTGTAACTGCAGAAATGCTTTGCCAAAGAAGCAGCATGTTTCTCAAAACAAAATTTATTAAACTGTCTTGACCAGATCCAAGCAGGATCATTAGTACCATTTTTGTTATCTAGAGATTTAATTTAAAAGGAAACAAGGTTTTCAGGTCCACCACAGCCCTACCTTCTTTGTGTGCAAGCCGGTGCTTAGTGTTAGTGTATGTTTTAGGAGATCTCTGAGGTATGAATTAGTTACTTCTTTAACTGTATCATTGATGTCATTCACTCTTCTTAAATTTTTTTGCTATTAGCATATCTGAACCCAGATATCTCTGTATTTCATTCATATTTGCTCACCTTACTGACAAAAATTGATTTCTTCATACCTTCCTTTTCTTCTATCAGTAGTAATATCTAATTTGATTGTCAGAAAGGAGCCAAAACCAGGACTGTGCATCAACAGAAAATAACATTTGGCATTTATACAAATAAGACCTTGTAACTTTTTTGCTAAGAGATTTTTTCTTATTAGGGATTGATTTGTATTAAAATGAAGAACAAATGACTGAGAAAAAAGAGTTTTTCTACTTGTGAAGTTGCTTTAAAATGTGAAGGATGAGGGGGCTGCACAGTGAGATTCAGAAAAGATAATGAAACACAATTAAATTTTTCAAATTTTTATTTTAAAATAATTAATTAAACTTGAAATAAAGATACGAACCCCATTGCAGTGGTACGAGTGTGATCTTCCTATAAACATTACTCTTTCATGAAAAGTTTTTGTACTTGAAACTTGAAAGTTTTTGTGGCTGTTGAAATGAACTGATTAACATAAGAACTTGAGATGAGCTCTAACACTGTGATAATCAGAGAAGAAATTAATAAGGATTCTGAAAAACTAAAATCTTGCAAATTTTTTGTTATGTTGGGTATGGCTCATGGTCCTATTTGAATCTTTAAATTGATTTTCTTGTAAAGTGCTTTACCAATGATTGCAGTCTTATATCCCTACCTTGCCTTTCAGCTTTCCTGTTTTAGGGATTCCAGATAACAACACATATATTTAACCAGCAAATGATGCTGAAACTTGTGGTCCTGATTATTTAAAGTGCATGGCTTGCAAGTGATACTTACTTAAGAAATTATTTTCATAGCATAATATTGAAACTGGTTAATTAATGGATAATGGCAAGAGATGGGAAATATATAATTTGGAAATTCCAAAAAAATCTCATAAATTTTTGCAGAACATCTGGAATGTTTACACAACAGTGTTGAAATTATATTCTACAAGAGATAGATCCCATAATCACGCATCTCAGGCATGTTCCAGCACACCTACTCCATGAATTGATCTCTCACGTACGCATTGCATGGAGCTCTTGAGTACAATACACACCAGCATTCCTTGCTCTTCGTTCATTAGTTGAGTTTATTTTAATAACTTCCAAAATACCACTGCTGGATTAGCAAACCTGAATAGAGTCTATGAAATATAACTCTGGAGCTTATTTTAGAACATGGCTTATTCCTCCCAAGTGACACTCAGTGACACAGTTTGTAAACTGTAGCAGTCTAGTAGTAGACTGTAAATCAGTATTTTCTGAATACACGGTATGACAGACTATTTCTGGTGTGTGGCTGAAGAGGTGTGATACAGCCTGCATGGTTTGTGTGTGCCTCATGTTCAGTCTGAGCCCTCCAGTCTATACTTCTTTCCCCCATCCCCCTCTCCTTTGCTTGCATTTCAGTTTGTTTTACTGACTGAACACTTAAAGAGATATCTACTTCAGGATGTCAAAAGGTGTAGTAAATGGGAGGCAGGCCGTTGGGAGACAAAATAGGGAGGTCATTCCGCCTGACCTCCTCCTGTTTTTCCCCACTAAGAAAGCTGCTGCTCAGCTGATTTAAGGTTGAGAGACAAGGCAGAAAACCAGCAAAAAGTATTAACTCAACCTGTTTGGTACCGTGATTTCTACTTGCAAACAGTTTTCCTTCATACTTAAAGCTGATCTCCCGTTGCAGTCCTTCCCTTCAGAAATGCAATAATTTGTAATTTTTTTTAATGTCAGTTATTCACCCTCCATGAACATTGTGTAAATGAGTGAAAATCTAGCAATGAGGCCCTTTCTGTGTTGTGTTATAGAGATTAGTTTCAACCATTAAGCTGAAGTTCTTGGTAGCTGATGGTTTGGCTGACCTTGTAAAGGACTTTAGGTGATGTACAGTACTTCAGTAACTTCTTAATGTGGCATTAACATTGGGAAGGAGTCACAGTTACGTGGATGACGTGCAAATGGATTTCTTGTGTGTATTGAGCTGTGCAGGAGAGTCCCAAAAGTTTGGCAAGTGAACATCTAGGCAAGTATAGGTATCACAGTATCACAGTATTATCAAGGTTGGAAGAGACCTTATAGATCATCAAGTCCAACCTGTCACCACAGAGCTCAAGGCTAGACCATGGCACCAAGTGCCACGTCCAATCGTGCCTTGAACAGCTCCAGAGTTGGCGACTCCACCACCTCCCTGGGCAGGCCATTCCAGTGGCCAATGACTCTCTCGGTGAAGAATTTTCTCCTCACCTCAAGCCTAGGTGTTGCGAGAAGCAACAAGTCTACTCTCCCTATAGGTACTGAGAGCAAAGTTTGACCAAACCTTCATAAGTGAAGTGTTTTTGTGCTACATAGCTCTTTCTTGCCATGTTATTATGACTCTCTTTGATGCAAATTACTTATGTTACACCAGTCTAGTTTTTTGAGTTGTGTCAACATCTCTGAGAGAGAGTTCAAGTCCACAATTCTGGGAAACTGTTTGAAGTCCAGCTGTATCTTCAGGAACCAAATGAAACAAAACTTTAAACAATATACAGTCTACTTACATTCATTACCTGTCAATGTCAATCCTTAGATATCCACATCACCTACATGGTTTGCTGTATAACTTGCTGTAGGTAAATGCAACTCAGAAATTCTCTTCCTCTTTTCTAAGCTTGAGGTTTGTCTGTGATTTATTCTCTCATGTATAATTTAAAAGAATGAATAGGTCTGTATTTTTTTAAGCCCTTTCTGAAAAATCTCTGGAAAAATAAAATAACATTAATGGTAAAGCAGTAACAACTCTTAGGAATCCAATAACCCATTTCCTATTCTATTTTGTTCTTCCAAGTTAAAAGTAAACATTTCTTAGTTGTTTTTCTTCCAGGGATACCACATAGTCAGTGATAGTCCCAAAATGGTTCTGGTTTTATATATATATATGTGTGTGTGTGTATGTAAGTATATTTTAGACAGGTGATTTAAAAAACCTGAGTTGAAGTTCTAGTGAAGCCTCATACCAAGAAAAGCAGAAAAAACTTAGTACAAATTAAATTATATACAAATTGAAATGAATGTTTTAACCTGTTCTCTGAAGAAGACAGAAAACATTTAAGTGACAGAGTACACAAGACCTTGGACATAAATAGGCGCACAGGATGAATCCCATCCTTTAATGTTTGGTGCAGCAACTTTAAAAAAAAACTTCTTTGCCAATTACAGAAGACAGAAAAATACCGTTTCATCTGCATTCTTTAATACACTTCATTTAAAAAGTTTATAATTCTTCATGAGGTTACTTAAATTTAGGTATTTGAGGCAAAAGCACAGAGCCTTCTGCCATACAGGGGAGATGCATTTGTCAAATGGCAATTAATTTTTCCGCTGTTACTGATTAACTTTGTGGCTTCTGTCAAATAGGGGAGCACAAATGGAGACAGTTTATCAGCTAAAGCACTGCAAAAGAGAATGATAGATGTGTTTTAAAGGTAACCATCTGCACTACCTTTTAAAGATGCTGAACTAGTGATCTTTTTCCGCTTCCTCCTTTTTCGTTTCTGATACACAATTGCATGAGCACAGAATCATTAGCTGAATGGCAAAGTGGGACGTGGACAAAAGTTTTCCTTACTAGGAAGGGATGAGCATGGAGTAGAGTGAAAAGTTCAATATATGATGGATGAGCCAGTGAGTATGAAGGTCACTCTGTCAGTTGTACACAGGAGAGGGTTATGGGTGACAACGGTTCTAAAGAAGTGGTAGATAAGTTGTTTACAAAATAAAATATTTAAGAGTTGTATGAACCTTCCCTAACTTTGTTATTGGCAGTAGATTACCAAGGCAAATAACCTGAAAAGTATTTGGATATCTTGAGGAACATTTCAAAACTCGGGAGAGATTGGTACCATGAAGGCTAAGATGTAAGATCACTCATTCATTTTCAAGTTATATTATCACTAAGGGACAAAGAAGTTCCATCCCAAAGCAGGAAGTTCTCCTTAAAATACCCCTGCATTCTCAAAAACAAACAACAAAAAAGCCCCACCACCCAAAATAACAAAGTTACACTAATTTTAAATTCCCGCCTGCCAAAAGTTAACATGAAATTGCAGAGTTTACCTGAAACTTCTGCATGCTGAATTAAAATAGATGTCCTTATTTTAAGATTAAACTTGTGCAAAACTACTCTTATTCTGTTTAAGAGTTTACTGACTTGAAAAAATAAGTCAATCAGTTAATGTTCTAATGAAAAATGACCACAGGCGTAGCTGACCCTCAAATGCCCCAGTATTTGCATATTTTATTTGCTGCCAACTGAAAAATAATAAAATTAATCTGGTGTTATTGTAAATGTGAATCTCATTAGCATTATAAAACCTAATATTTAATTACCACTTTCTGCCGCTTCAGACTTGTTTTTCTTACAAATGAAAACAATTTGAGGATGTCTGAATTTGAAATTGGTCAAGATTGGAGTACAGAGAGTGTAACATTTAATAGGGTAAAATATCATTACGATTCAGTTTTGTTCTAGAAATGTTTCCTTTGAAGTTCATTATTCTGGAGAGCAATGTATCCGAAAAACTTGAGCAAATAATGGCTCACATTTCTGTACAAATGTTTTCCTATGCAAAAGAACACAGTTTCAAATAATAAATGATTCCTGAAGATACACACCAACGTTTCTTCAGCTAAACTGAAGCATGTACTCAAAGACTTCCAGGCCCCCACCAATGCTGGAAGCGTTGGTTTCCATCCATACCCAAGTAGTGCAGTGGATGGTGGTTTTGCACTGACCTAAAACTGTGATAACAGGCCCTTTCAGATATGCCATTTCTTAAGTGAGGCACCCTTCATTTAACCAAGTGCTCAGTATTGCCAAATCTATAAAGCTAAATTGCTTTTTTATAAGGTAGAACCTTACCTGTTGGATAAAGTATGTGCAGTGAGGCTTATAAAGGCTCATAAAGGGAAAGTATGGAAGGTAAAAGTATCCATTACCTTTTGGAAAAAGGTCAATTATTTCAAAGAAAATGCCAGCAGTGGGAGACATATAATAATAATTTAGAAGGAAAAATAAAACTGGCTTTTTCCCAATACCATTGTTAATAATACAACTACTTCTTTTATATTAATTAAAAAGTGTTTCTTGCTTGCTATATATTTTCAGTTAGCAGCCAAGTATTTGGAACTTTATAGGAAAGACTGGACTTCGACCAAATTGGGAGCAAGTGTGCTTAGAAAAGCTATTGAGGGGAACTTTATAACATAGTGTCTTTTAATGAAGAACAAATTCATTTAATAGATCTGCCTGTAAAACAGCATTTGTTGGTAAATTGGCTAGTGGGATTGCTGTGGCTGAAATTCACTTTTGTGTGCTGAAACAACACAGTCAGACTTTTGAGTTGGCTTAGACTTTTACCTAGCAATAACATACAAGAAAAAGGCTCAAATGCTCTTTTGTAAGAGGCAGCACTAGTTTTCCTACGCTGATAGAAGTATGTAAGGGCGTCTTAGGAAAATAACAAGCCAACTTTCTACATTCCAAAGCTTACCTTTGCCTCAGACTTTGGTACTACTTCATAAGAGATAGGGTAGTTCACTTTGATCTGAGGGTTGTGTGTGCATTGTACTGTTTGCTTTTTCTCCAAATGAACTCAGAGTGACGTTTGTTTTCCATCGGTGCCCTTGGAGGGCTTTATTACTGAGGCCTCCTCAGACACTGAGATCTGCCAAGTCAGCCTATGAAAGTGGGACTGTCTGTACTACTGATGAACAATATTGAGCATCTGCAGTTTAGTTAAGTACAATAGATAGCAGTTATCCAAATACTTTATGAAACTTAATTTCTGAAGTACAGTTGATTGTCCTCATTGGATGAACATGAGATGGGCAGCAACAAGAAAACTTCAGGGACCCAAATAAGAATTGAGAGCTCTCCTCTCTGAGGCAAATTTCAAAAATTCCAGATTGGACCACGTCCTCAAATTCTTTTAGGAACGTATGTTAGGACACAAAGAATCATTGTCATTATCTACCCCGTCTTCATGAAAAACATACGACAAAATTAATTTCACTTTGAATTAGAACACATAAATCATAGGGGAAAAAACTCAAGTTTCAATTTTGCCATCAGAGACATCTTCCTATGACCTTTTAAGAGTCATTCTTCCTAAATAGGTATGTTGGATTTGGTTTGCAAGATTTTGGTAGTGGTGAGGCTACGGGGATGTAGTGGGACTACAGGTCTGTGTGTGTCTCTTCCTTCTCTAGATTCAAGAGCTAATCATCCTTCATAAGATAATATCAGATTATTAAGGCAAAACTATTTAAGAAAACAACCTTTGGAGCACTTTGGAGTTTTGAATTTTTGCAGAAAGAGATATGGAAGTTAGAGTATTCCCCTTAGTGAGTTTTTGCTTGTATAGGAAGTGGAAGTTCTATTAGACTAGATTCAGTAAGCCGTGCCACAGCTCTTCTTGGTCTACTTAGATAAATATTACTTCTAAGATTTGCAGCTCAAAGTGACATGTCCTAGTACATCTATGAGTAGAACTATGCAGAGAGTCCTTGGCCTCAGAATCTTGTATTTGGCTGCACGGACAACGAAATCTTCAAAGATCACTGATGTCTACAGACTGTCTTTACATTTTTTTTGGGGAAAAAAGCCTTGATTACAGTTTGCCATCCTTATTTCAAGAAAAAGTGAAAGATATTACAAATTTACTGATGTTAGGGTTTACATCACAAATTTGAGTAGATTATAGAATCTAAAATAAAATAAAAATGTAGCTGAAGTTGGAGGATAAACTGTAAACAAAAGAAAACCTGCCGTTTCAAATGTCCTAGTTTGTCCGATGAACAAATATTTTAGTTTGGACAATGGAAGGATTCATGAATTTGTACCAAATGAAAGTCCTCCTTGGGACATTCAGCAGTTCTAATGATAATTGACTGCTCAATTGTAAAGACCTTCAGTAAAAGGCTGATATAATACAAATGTCAGGGAGATTGTAAGTCTCTAAAGTGTGATTGAAATGCCCAGCCTGTTAATGGAAGGAAGCTAGAAAGAATTAACCAGTATTACATATCTTCATGGTATATGATGAAGTTGCTGTTAATACACTTAGAGCTTTCATCGCCTGGTTTGGAAGAGATTATGTTCTTTCTCTTGGTGAAACAAATGAATATTTTTATTCCTATTTATAATAAATCCCTGTGTTGATGCCTTTGTGGCACCTGAAGGACTCGCATATTAAAGTTACACATTACCTCAAGCAGCAGGGATGCCACTGCCTTTGTTGTTTTGCTGGTGGGAGCTGTATAACCACTCTTCCCTTGCAACTGCTCTTGATGCTCTGTTGGGTGACGCCAAGGAAAGATTGGCCCAGAAAACAGCGGTGAGTCACGAGTCAGCTTCAGCAGGCAGTTCCCCCTGTTAGCTCAACCAGAACTTCACAATTTCCTATTGAGGAGTCCTTTCAGGGTGTATTGACAGGAGTGGCAGACAGGGTAATGAAAGACAAATTCCATAACGCAAAAGGCAGAGGCACTGACAATGAGATCAGAGAGCTGACCCCTGACCCAAGTCAGCGTTTTCTTTTCTCTCCTTCTCCTTCCCTCTCTCTTTCTCAGTTTACTGTTTCAGGTTTGCTTATTATAAGGAGCAGTTTCAGTTGTGACCCCGAGCCCATTATTGCTTTGGCTTTTCCCCTCCTCTCAAACAATTGTTTGGAAAATGGCCCCAACAATGTGGAAAAGATGCTGATAACTATAGAAAAGAGAGGTTAATGAGAAAAGCTCAGAGCTGTTTGCAGTATATATCGAAGAGAATAAAAGGAAGAGTAGTGTGTTCAGCGTTTGCGATAACAAGAAAGATTAGTGCAAGTCTTCTCTGTGCATTTATATGTGTATGTGTGAGGTGTGTGTGGTGAAGTCCCTCTGTCAGCCACTTTCACCAGGAGGATAGGACAAGCAGGCATTTAATTTCCCATAGTGATTTAATGCTTTGGGCATTATGAAAATATGAGAAATGGTTTATATTGGTACTGATTTAGTTCATGAAAGGGAGAAAGTATATTGATTTACCCTAGGAGTGGTAAGACAAGACTTCAACTAGACGTTAGACACGTCACTTCTGAGGTACATCAGCCACGTATTCTTTTAGGATGTACTGTCTCACCATGACTTGTGTTATGACATTCATACATGTATTACATCTAGATGTTTTCCCACCTTAAAATTTGAGTCATGGACGGTTGAAATAGCCTAGTTAAGCAAATCAGAAAGGTGCCTTTCAAGGTTTCCTTCTTTTAATACGTCATATGCAGATTTACTTACTTCCAGAGTTCTCTTTACATGCTATACGAGATGTCTGTTGTGCTGATTCACTCTCACTGATATTCAACTAGTTCCATCTTCACTCAATAAATTTAAATTTCTGCAGATAGTGGGCAGGGCCTTTACATGTGAAGGACACAGCCAATGGCTTCCTAAATGGAAAACTGAGTAACTGGGAGACTGTTTTAGGCAGAACCTAGCTTCCTTATTTAATGAAGGCACTGAAGACTTTATCAGCAAAGACATGGTCAGAAGTCAAGTAAAATGTCAAAGGAATTGTTTGTGTTTGTAGACGAGAAGGCTTGTCTTAGAAAGAAACAAACTAGCAAGGCACTAATGGAGACATCAGCATTTATTTGCCAGGAATGTAGTGCTTTAACATGGCACATAACAAGATACATGAAACCAAACAGGAAGGGATGGAGAACACCAAAGTCCCATGGAAAAATGCAGAGAATTTTCAAGTTGTTGGTTCCCTTTTTCTTTCAAAGATCAGCACATTGAGTACTAAATGAAGTTTGTGCTGATGAGAAATACCCCTGTTGTTTGACAAATACCACTGGAAAAACATGACCTATTGTCCTTATTAAAGGGTAATTGATAAGTACCTGTTGGTCCAAGCCTTAAAGAATGTAATAATTTAACTGTAGACAAGGAAATTCTGGATCCCAATATTTTAGGTACTGTAAATCTGTAAATGGAAACGTTAGATTCTCTCCAGGAAAGATTACTGGAAAAAAATAATGAAGACTTTTAAAAAAAATTCTCTAATCTGTTGAATTGTTTGGAAATTATAAACATAGAAATAAAGAGTTCCAGACCTGCTAATAGTAAATGTGATACTTCTGGGAAGACTCTGTTCTTTATAAAACTTCATTATACTGCACTATTAGACACCAAATAGAAGAAGCTTGAAGAGTCATCTAAATCTGACCTTTCCTACTGTCTCTTCCTCTAGCTCATGCTATTATTAGAGATGAGTTGAATATGGAAAATACTCCTTCTTAAAGCAACTCCCTTTGGGAGTGATGTTGTTCTCTGGCCAATAGATATTTTTGTTTCTCTTTCAGGACATTTCTCAGTTTCAAATGTGTTTTGCCTCTTTTGCAAAGGACCACAAATCAAATAAAATATCACAAAGTACCCAGGGATTACCTACGCCTCATGCCGAACCTTATTATAGGTACTCTTTCTTACACCTGCCTCTCCTATGCGAAAGTAGCCCTATTAGTATTCTCCACTACTGCTTTAAAGCAGGCCATTGGATAAGGGAATAAAGATGGAACCTCTAAATTATTAATAATGAAAAAAGTCACCTATATCACATCAATTCAGGAAAAAAAAAAAGCAATTTGCTATGGTGGAATAGGCATTAATTGAAAGGTTGACCTTCATTCAGCACAGCTTAGACAAGATCAGCAGAGTGGAGGCACTGGCGGACTGCAGATCTCCAGAGGGCTTCCAGCTTCTTGTTGTGATGCTCTGGATGAGGCTTTGCATTCTGCTCCACTTCAGGGACTTGTTAAACTGCTGAAATTTGTGAAGTGAGGAAAAGAGCGCCATTTGTACACAGGCTTCTGGCATGTTTCAAAATAGGGGGCCAGCAGGGTCATACCTTTCAGCATCGACCTGTGAGCTTGCTTGGCTTCCATTCCCAAAGCATCAGTCAGAACGGGGAGCCATGTGTGGGTAGTAAGATACTTAAGACACTATGGCACCTAAATTTGGTTTTTCTATTGATTTGTTTTCATCACATTGAGCAGATAAGAGTATTGTCCTGTTTTTGTCGCCAGTGCTGGCAATCACCAGTGGGACTGTGAAAGCAGGCAAAATCATACTTTACTAAACATGCTTCTCCTGGGAGAGTAGATGTTCCAAATCCTGCTCCTGGAAGAGAAATATTTTTTCCCCCCCAAAAAAAGAAGGAAAATATGTGCATGATGTTACAGCTTTTTAAGCAAGCTGAAAATAGAAAATGAAAGTTTTGTTGAAAGTCTTTGGAAATGATTAAGCATGGGCCCCAAACACGGAGCATGTTTCTGTGTGTTACCTCTAAAGCCACTCCGTGTTTTGTATGAACCAGTGCTGACTTCACTTCAGCGAAGGCTTATGACATCAGGGTCATATTACAAAATGACTAAATATAGGGGTCCTCAGTATTATTTTTTTGCTTGAAGCAGATCGTGGTTTGCAGAACTGGAGAAAGGAAGAAAGAGCATGTCACGTTCATGGTGTTCAAATAGCCCAGCAAAAGAAAATCGGTTGCTTTGCAGGAACACTGTCAAAAGATTCCAGTTATTTGCCTAATTTTTCTCTGGCCACATATATTTGTGGTAAAAAACCCTAAAACAAACCAAAACCTTCTGCAAACTGATTTTAAATTCCAAATGAAGCACTCTCATTTAAATATGCAGGAGAAAACAGCTGTAGTGTTGACTCTGTGGGGACAGAATTGCTACCATTAAACAAAATTCCAGAAATCAGGATGTTAGCATTTAAAAAATGTTTCACAATTCCCATCACATTGAAGTAGAAACAGAGGAGCCATGAAAATGTTCTTTGCGCTGCCATTAAAATCATAGAACAAGGTGATCTGTTAATTTCTTTGATGTCCTGTCATAGCTGGTTTGTGGTGTGACTTCATAATATAAATGGGAAAGGAAATAAGTTTATTTTCAAAGTTGAAGGAAAATGACCTGATTAATGAATTAAAACTGTGGGGAAATGGGACAGTTCAGGTTTCTGTGCTATTTCTAGAAGTACGGTAGAGAGCAGTAATACTTTATTAGAACACATTTCATGTACACTTTGCATTACTTTTGGACGTCTTTTCTATATTGTTTTGACTTTGTAGAGACTAAATTGTTTTTAAAGTCAAAACTGCTGCTCACTTTTCTCATTTACTTGAAATGTGGAAGTGAGTGAAGGGATAGGCAACGTACTGCAAATTCAGAGGCTTTTTAGGAATACCGTTTACAGAACAATTAGTTTTTATATTAGTTTATCCTGCTGTGGCAGGGGGATTGGACTAGATGATCTTTCGAGGTCCCTTCCAATCCCTAATGATTCTATGATTCTATATTTTTAGTGTTCATTTAATCTGTGGTTTTAGTTCTGTTCTGTTGTAGTACAGAATTACATGGAACAGAGACGAGGTTAGACAGTTCACATAACGGAATACTGTAGTACAACAAAAAAATATAGGTTGTACTTGTCCTGTAGTAACCACTCTGACAGTGGAGAAGGTAAACAGTGCCCTGTGTTACTCTTCTGGGGGAATTACAACTGAGTAAGATGCCAACTTGGGGGAACTCTTCAGGTAGAGCCAGGAATGCATTTAGTATAGTTCCTTTAAAGGTGAGTAATACTTCTGCTTACTCCTTGGGGTATTAAGTAGACAAAAATAAGCTAGAAACCTCCTTCTCCTTACCCCTCACCAAAGTGTCTCTTGCCTTTCTTAACAGTACGAGAACATTTTCTATTTCATATAGAAATTTTTGCTGTTCTCTGCCTTGGGTAGTCTCTCTGATTTATGTGACCGTGCTAGGACCTCTGGAATACTTTGCCTATCCTTTATATCCCTATTAGTCTGGCTGTCTTCTAGGAGGGGCTCATGTCTATTTCTCAGTGGGACCTGGGGAAGCAAGTCAGGCAAGAGAGGTGTTCACCTTCTGCCACGGTCTTGCACTTGCCTCCACTCACCCCTTGTAACTGGGCTTCTGTCTTCCATCTCTTTTCTTAATGAACCAGTTTTACAATCCTCTGCCTTTCAGTCTAAGAAAGAAGATCCTAAATTACTCTTGTTGATTATCATCTTCTTTTGGTCCTCATTTTCCTTCATTCCTCTTTTACTACCTTTTGAAGTTTCAAGAGGCAAGAGCTGCAGTTTACCTGTGGTTCTTCCCAACCCTACAATATGCATTATAAATCTTTGAGTTTCTCATACTGTTTCCCTACTATATAGAATAAAGTGGAAATTGACTTCTGTTGAGACTATCACCGAGATTTATTGATCTGAAAGGATAACATTTTCTTAGGCAAAAATGAAGCTAAACATGAAGGGAAGAGACTAAACATATTTGGTCCAGTGAGCTTTTTACTGCTGAAGTTCCAAGACCTTACTTCTGTTTTGAAATACTCTATTATCTTTCTTTTAGCTTTTTTTTTTTTAAAGCTCACCGAAAATGTCCATATTTATTTCCATGTTGCAGTTCAAAGCCTCTTTTTTTAAATTTTAGTAAGGACACTTCTCTGTGGGCTTTCTCTTAGACCTGAAGTGGTTTTGTTGTTCCTGAAATTTCTTCAGCAAGTTCTTTTTAATATCATGCCAGCTTGGAATTGAATTGCTTTTCTCCTCTGGCATCTGTGACATGAAAAATATACATTTCTGTGTTCTGAATATAAGAGAAAATATTTTGACATTTAATGAGTCTAGACCTACCAGTTAGACAGACTCAAAGCTTTAGGTAGTGCGTTTCCAGTATATCTTTTAAAACCTATTTTTGACGTTTCTAGTTCAAGTAACTAAATATCCTTTAGAAGCCAAACTTTGTGGTTTATTCAGTCATAGGGTATATATTTTTCAGAGAGGTTAGGAGCTGCTTGAAATGACTAGAAGAGATTTGTATATACAGCATCCCATTTGTGAAATAGTTGAACATTAACATGTGACTTGTTCTTTAAATATCTAAAACCTAAATTTCAATGTATTGCTAGTAGAAAGCAATGCTGTAATGGCAAAAAAAGCATAATATAAATGGATTCTGGGATAGTGGTAATCAATCCCCTTTTTTCTTTTTTTGATAAACAGAATGTCAAACTGCCATTTGAAACTTCTGAGAGAATCCATATTGATCATAACTGTAGTTTACTCTTATTTGTAATCAGTTAGAGCTTAAATACCTAGTCTGAGTTGTCAAAAAACTTCTTGCCCTCTTCCATAATTTATTGACATTTGTAAGTGCTGTTGTCTATTTGATCCTCTGATTTCTGCTCATCAGCCCTTTCTACCAGTCTCATAATGTAACTATCTTCTTCTTTGTCTTCTAAGACACATGGAGATATCTTTTCTCACATTAAGCTCATTTTGGTATGTGTGGGAGTTGGCTTTCAGGCCAGAATTAGCAGCTTTGCTGGACTCTAGAGCCCCTTTCACTTTGAAAGGTGTCTATACAGGAGTCCATCTCCAAGGATGAGAACTACTCGTCCTAGGACAACTACTGTGGCCATGCTGAGCCACAATGAAGTGATTACTTGGAGTTGCTCTGCTTGCAAATTTATTTAATTTAAGTCAGCTGGTTTCACTTATAAATCTAAAGTGGCATAAAGTCTTTGTCACTACAAATCAAATTATTCCAATCTTAGGAATGAAATGGTGTTTTGACTTGCAAAATGTAGGCAAAGTTCTGTTTTGTGGAAACTGTTTTAAAATACACACTGGTTAGAATAATAGATGAATGGTGAGAAGATTCCGTGATTCATAAAAATAACCGATTTCTTTGTCAATGTAATTGTTTAAATGAGTAACTGCATTTTGCCTTCCAGCCATGCATATGGAGATAGACTTATTCTTTACTGAACTGACTTCCTTCAACCTGCTGTATTTTAAGGTTCAGTGCAGGTGATATACCATGCTATTTAATACCTCTTAGTCTTGCTTAGTGCTGATATTTTTGGAGCTTGGATTTTGCGGTATATGGTTTGGTTTTAACAACACGGACTTTAATACCCACTGTGGCCATTATGACTCTTAAAGACATACATGTCATCCAGAAGTCTGTTCTTTAGGTTTGCATCTCATTTAATTTTTGTGTTCTTGCTTCAGCTGTGTTACTCTTTCTTGTTCTCTTTGACGTCTTCTCTAAGGAGCATCATATGTAAGCCTTTGAGAAGTGTTCCTGTAAGGACAAGTAGTAACAGAAGACTACCAAGCCTCAGAAAAACGTTAAGCCTTTTAGCAAGTTTAAGGGATGAACCTGTAACTCCAGACAGCAGATACCCTAGGAATTATAGGTACTAAGCCTATATTATTGCTCTTAATTTTAAAAATGAATGTACATGTAGGAAGTGGATATAATGTCTGTGTGAGAAGACACTCGGATGTTTGTAACTTCTAGGGTTAATTTGTGAAAGTGCACCTTCATCTGTAATACTTCAATCACTTGGAAACTTCATAGAAGAAAATCAGCCTTATTTGTGAATGCCTGTGTTTGTAAGCTCCTAAAAGTGTGTGGAGATAGTCAGGAAAGTCAAAGAACATTCAGACCCTAAAATGACCAGTCTTACTCTTTGATTAGATCATCAAGTAACATTTAAGAATGGCTCTAACCATTTTTTATTCTCGTAGAATTCCCTTCCTCTTACAGGGTACAAGCCAGAAAATCATTATTTTAACCTGTGTACAGCTATTTTTCCATGTTTCAGGAACTAGCAATGAGAGAAATGTTTCTTTCACATTCCCAGCATAAGCTTTACATAACGTTAAGCTGTTAACATTGTCCTCATACACCTCTTCACTACCACTTTGATGCAATGATGGACACCTTCTTTTCATAGACTCATAGAATCATAGAATCATCAGGGATTGGAAAGGACCTTGAAAGAACATCTAGTTCAATCCCCCTGACACAGCAGGATCACCTACACCAAGTTGCACAAGAACACATCCAGGCAGGTCTTAAACATCTCCAGTGAAGGAGACTCCACAACCCCCCTGGGCAGCCTGTTCCAGTGCTCTGTCACCCCCACTGTGAAGAAGTTATTTCTCATATTTACGTCGAACCTTCTACGTTCCAGCTGACACCCATTGCCCCTTGTCCTATCACTGGATGACATTGAGAAGAGCCTGGCTCCATCCTCCTGACATTGACCCTTCACATATTTATCAACATTAATGAGGTCTCAGTCTCCTCTTCTTCAAGTTAAAAAGAGACCCACCTCCTTCAGCCTTTCCTCATATGGGATGTGCTTCACTTCCTTCATGTTGATGTTATTTTTCATATCTAATATTATTTTTCAATGTCTAACACTGACTGTTTAAAAATCTTTTCTATTTTTGAATAGGAAAAGGTCACACCTTAGAAGTTTTAGAGTGTTATGATAGAAACAAATAGAGTGAGGTCAAACTAGCTACCAAACTTCTTCTCAGTGTTTTATATATTCCTTTAAGAGCAGAGCAGAATCTGTAAATTTAATTGTGTTTTAAAAAGTTGGAAAATTTCTTCCCGCCTACTCTCTCTTCTCTCCCACCCTGTCAACTTCTGTTTTCGTCTTTCTCTCCATCTTGGTCTGTTCAGCTCTATGTCAATACGGGGGTGTTTTACACAAGGTTTTTGTCTTTATCAGGAATCTCAGGAATAATGTTGCTTATTATCTATTTGATACATAGGCAAATTGTAATTAGAACTGAGAGAACATAGTGGGGCAAAAACAAAAGTGACGATTAAAAAATGTCCTGTTCCATGATCCTTGCTGAGAGAGAAAATCTACAGCATATCAATAATTTATAAATATGTCCATGTAAAAACAGGATAAGAGAAGAGTGGATGTGAAAAAAGTTATGAATGGTTTATTTTACCTTTATGAGAAAGGACATAGAGATAGGATTGTTGTATAAATTTCACTGTTAAAAGTTTATTTTCTCTTGAGACACAGTTGATGAAGAGGTACAGAACCAACTAGAAATAGTAGGCTTTAGCTCTGCAACTGTCATAAGCTTCTAGAAGAGAAGATGGCATTTCCCTGAGTGAATACTAGAACAGAATTCAGAAGACTTAAGGAAAAATATCTCCTTACAGCCACAACACCATGGCTGTGGAGAAAAGGGAGGGTAAAAATAGACTTTCTTATGACAAAACTTGTTTTATATAAAAGTCCACAGGCTGAAAAAATTAATATCGGCAGCTGAAACCAAGAGAAACAAATCAGGGCTAATGACAGGCTTGTTGAAATTATGTCTGGTTACTTTGAGCACCTCTAAAATTAGCATGTGGAGCCTTTTCAGTTTAGGTCAGCTCTACTGAACAACTTGTTTGCTCCTGAGGTTCTCACTTAAAAGTACGATGAAATCAGGACTACTTGCAACTTTCTGCTTTCTTCTTTCAATTTGCTTGAATAAAGTGTGTAAAGTGTGATTTTCTCAATGAGACATTCCTGAGAGCTGTCATAAAGGAAATGCCTGTGAGGAGATTTAACTAAAGATGAGGGTTCCTAGGACTTTCTGTACAGAGTCTGTATTTAACATGAAGGTTTGAAAAACAGTGAATTCCATATGCAACTCCGTAGATTTTTAGAAACAACAGGATCATCAACAACAGTTGTAATTTATAAATATACTAGATGTGTAGGTGTTAACAATAACATAATTTTTGTTTCAGTAAAAACTGTTTTGTAATAGGCTTATTGGAGATCCTTATTTAAAGAGTGTCATAGTTCCGCTGTGGCTTGTGAGAAGGAGAAAAACCTCTGAAGGGAGCATTGTCTTCCTAATGGACCCTCAGGCTGCAAAGGAGATACTGAAGAATAATAAAGGAATTATTGTACTTATATCACTAACAAAAATTCAACCAGATACAGAAAACCTAGAGAATTGTGTCTGTTTTTAATGCAATTAGGCTATTGTTATGAGGGAGTATGTACCACGTGTGGAAGTGCAAGGTCAATATCTATGAGCAGTACCATGTGCAAAGTATTGGGATTCTCACAGCACTACTTATCCAAACATTAGTCAAAAGCTTATATGGATGAATGCTGAACACATGAGTCAGTAGGATTAGAAGAAGAGAAGTTCTATGTTAACTGTATTGCATGATGGCTTCTCAGTCTTGCCTGATACTACTTGAAAAATAAATTCAATCTTCACATTCTGCAGCTTTGTGAATAACAGGAGCACAATAAAAACCAGCAATTGAAGACGGCTAAATACACTGCTAATATGACTTATCACCTGCTTGAAACATTAATCAAATTTGAAACGTCATAAATTCTCTTTGAAATCCACAAATGAAAAAGACTTCTGAAAGTTTAGCTTTATTGCTTGATTATATAACAGCCAAGACTAGTGTCTAGAGTCAATGGTTATGTTCATAACATCCAAACATTTTGATTCCTGCAGATTTTTAGAGCACATGGACTTGATGGGTGTATTTGGAAGCCCAGAAGAGCTTGTAGGGCAATGCTGAGTACTTTTATGCTATCTAAGCTTTCATTTAATGTTATTGTTTTATTTTTAAAATATTATAAACATATACATAGATATTTAATACTATACCCCAGGGATTTGAAATTTAGACAAATATCTGGGGACTGGTTCCTCATGTGAAGTTAACTGCAGCTGCATATTCACTTATAAAAATGACCCTTAAATTCCATTCTGGTCCAATCTTATAAAATGATCTCACATCCTTCCCCAGATGACTAGTTAAGCAGAATATGTATATACATGCATATATTGAAAAAAATAGTGAAGTAATGTAGGCAGGATTACATCATGTCTATGGTTAACAGGAGCCAGAGGTCTAGGTTTTATCTGCACACTTTGTGGCAAGAAGCTGTAGGCTAAAAGGTCAAGTAAAATATTTGGAATTGAACATACAAGGGAAAGGTGAAGTGTTAGAGAAGACATGAGCAGTCTGAAAAGTTATAACCAATGAAAAGTATAGCTGATATTACACTGTTTAGAGAAACAAATTTGTAATATTGAGATTCAGGGATTTGAGGCAAGTAGCAGTAGTAGATTGCGTGATACAGCTCTTTCTTTTGCACAGCAACTTCACTGTCAATCACAGCACNCTCCCCCCCCCCCCCTTGAATTATAAAGCTACTAAAATCAATTATGATGGCTACTGCACATAAGGAATAAAATTGCCATGAATTGATGGGAGACCGATAATATTACAAAGTTCTGATACCACTTTTTTGTAAGTTTATCCATCGCTTCTTCCTCAGCAATACGTATTACTCCAAATGCCACCAAGAGTAGTCAGGCTGAACTGTTTTGGATCAGCTGGAATCAAAGTGTTGAATGGTAGCATTATTCGTTGCATTTGTAGTCAAGTCTGCTTTCAATAAACCTTCCTAGGGAGACTTCCTACATTTGAGTGGAACACAGTTCTGCTGTTGGGGTTGTCATGATATTCCTTAAAAAAAGGTCTTGGAGGTCAGGACGTATCTCTCAGGTATAACATGGAAGGCATCCTGTTCAGGTTATGTCTCCAGTCTCAGAGGTACTAGTTTGCAACTGAAGTCTTAGAGGTTTTTCTCTATTCTAATTGGCATTTTTGGAACTGTAGAACCTTAATGGCCTTTTCTGCACAATGATGGATTGGTAATATCTTAGTAATGCATAAGTAAGGGATGACCTACTTAACCCTTACCAATTACTTTACTTACATTGCTTTGCAACATTCAAAGAATATACAATTTGATACTAATTTAATAATTTGCTTAGCAAATTTTTGCCTGTTTATCATTTCTCCGTTTAATCATGCTTCAGATATTATTTTTCAATTTAAACATACCATTCTAATTGCCATGTTAAAGCCAGTGCAATGCATTTAGTTTCATAAATAATTTCATATGACCTTTGATAAACAGTAAAGTGATATGTGTCCACAGTTCAAGAACCAAAAATTTAATAAAAAGAAAGGGAAATTAGTATTGCTTTTTCTTGCAGTATGTCAACAGGCCACAGTTTTCCTGATATTTTAAAATTATGTAGATGTTATTGTAGAATTCTTTAATTTATCAAATACCACTATAATTTTCATAATTTTACTTTTACAATTCTTTCATAAATCTAAAATGATGATTCTTCTCATTCAGAATAATCCTATCCCAGGGTTTCTCTGTTTCTAAGTACTGGGTTTGATAAACTATCTACAGCTACATTATTCTCATCATATACATTTGTTACATTTAGTGTCTGTCTCCAAACAGGCATCATCTTGCAGCAATTCTCATGAACCATTTAAAAAGAAATGGCTTTCTTCAAAATAAGCTTTTATGTAAACTATTTGCAAAATGTTTTTCCAACATGTTCCTGGTCCCTATAAGTTTGGTGATGTCTACTCTTTAATGAAGTATAACAAGGGCAAATGTGGAGTCTTGCATCTGGGCAAGAACAACCCAAGGTACCAGTATAGGTTGGGGACTGACCTGTTGGAGAACAGTGTAGGAGAAAGGGACCTGGGGATCCTGGTGGACAGCAGGATGACTATGAGCCAGCAATGTGCTCTTGTGGCCAAGAGGGCCAACAGCATCCTGGGGTGGATCAGAAGGGAACTGGTTAGCAGATTGAGAGAGGTTCTTCTCCTCCTCTACTCTGCACTAGCGTGACCACATCTGGGCTATTGTGTTTAAGAAGTTCCAGAAGGACATAGAGCTGCTGGAGGGTGTCCAGCGTAGAGTCACGAAGATGATGAAGGAAGTAGGACACCTTCCTTATGAGGAAAGGCTGAGGGAGCTGGGTCTCTTTAACTTGGAGGAGACTGAGGTATGACCTCATTAATGTCTATAAATATGTGAAGGGTGGGTGTCAGAAGGATGGAGCCAGGCTCTTCTCAGTGTCATCTAGTGATAGGACAAGGGGCAATGGGTGTAAGCTGGAACATAGGAGGTTCCACATCAATATGAGAAGGAACACAGTGAGGGTAATGACACCTGAAGCAGGCTGTGCAGTGGGGTTGTGGAGTCTTCTTCTCTGGAGATGTCTAAAACCTGCCTGGGTATGTTCCTGTGTGACTTGGTCTAGTTGATCCTGCTGTGACAGGGGGATTGGACTAGATGATCTTTCGAGGTCCCTTCCAAACTCTAATGTTTCCATGATTCTATGTTTACAGGCATTGCTACAGGAAAGATATAGTACTACTAGACACGAGATATCCCACTATAAGGTCTACTACCATTTACACTTACTGTGAACTCTATTGATAACAGTGCTGAGCTGGCTTTTCCAGCCATCGACCTATGTATTCTAGGAAGGGTAAAGCTATACTGTTGCTACATTTTTCAAGGCCATTTATAAGAACAACATGAGATGCAACGTAAGAACCTTGTTGAAGCCCATATATGAGACACCCATTGTCTCTTCAGACTGAGAAACCTGCTTTGCTTTTGTGGAGAGAGATTAAGTTGACTGAATTTGCTGTTGACATCTTCATGTTAGCTGATTCCTTTTCCGAGGTGCTTTCAAACTGGTAGATCTCTCATGGATCCCATTTCCTTGAATGGAATTTAAGGAGCTGTGTCCACTTTTCTTTATCTACTTATTCAATGCCAAGTATTATTTTCAGCCTTTCTATATTTCACCACCTCAATCTTTCACAAATTTTCATGAAAGTCATTGTATCTTTAATAATTATTCTTATGTTTTTAAATAGTCATAGATGTAGTTTATCAGGCTCAAACAACTTAAATTCCCCAGGCATTTAATGTTTATACTTTTATTTTAGACTAGTCTTTCCTATTTTATTTTTATAATTCCTAAGCCACTTGGACAAAACAAACAACCAATGATCAAAAAAACCAAACCCCGAAATCACTAAAACTTACAGAAATCTAATTTGTTAGTATACACAGAAATCAAATTTTTAGGGTAGAGCTATGTCAGAGAGAAAGCTAAAAACAACTATACATAAAACAGCTAAATGAAAGGCTGTTGTGAAAAAGAAGACAAATTTGGAATGAAGTCTCAGCCCCAAGTTTCAGAAATTCAATTAAACACTATCTTTTCCTCATTGCTGATAATTTCACTGTTGGAAAGGAAAGACATTCATCTCCAGCTTGAATTATATTGTTTTAAGGCAAATTATTTTGAATCATTAATGTATATGTATATATCTAATATATATACATTTGGAACAAATGTAGTATTTATGTGCTTTTTAGAAACAGATGCTTAGATGTTTTGGAATAGTTTGTGTCTTGGTATGCTGTCTGTTTTTCCTTCCAAATTTGAGAGGCCAAACATACAAAAAATCATGTGCTACACCTGTCAGAATGGGGGTCCTCTGCTTCCAGGGGTGCTCAGAAGGAAGCAAGGGAAGTTCACCAAGGCAAAAAAAAAAAAATCTACAACCAGAGCCAATCAGTGCCTCTATCACCAACTTTCCTGGTTCACTATTTATCAGGATAATTAATCTGCCTGTCTACTTTATTCTCTTGCATTACTTCTCCTCTCTGCTGTGGACTGGACTTCAGCGCCTAGCTGTAATGTGTAGGAAGTAAAACTGCTTTATCAGGGAAGGGGAAGTGGGATGGGGAGAGGGTGACGGAGCACTGGAACAGGCTGCCCAGGGAGGTTGTGGAGTCTCCTTCACTGGAGACATTTAAGACCCACCTGGATGTGTTCCTGTGTGACTTGGTCTAGGTGATCCTGCTGTGGCAGGGGGATTGGGCTAGATGATCTTTCAAGGTCCCTCCAACCCCTGTTTGGCACTACTTACCGCACTTAGCTGGCCAGCATCTCAAAGTAGTCAACCACAAAGTTCCCTGTGAAGGAAAAACCTTGGTGAGGCAAAAAGGCCCATAGATTGAGCTATCTGAGGGCTGTAGGTTGAAAAGGGAAACACAACAGGAAGCATATATATTCAGGATGGCAGTGGCAGCATGCTGTAAAGTAAAAGCATCCTTTCTCTAAGCTGTCTGAAGAGTAGAAGTTTCGGAAGCTGGATCTGAAGAAGCTGCAGAAATCAAACATCTAGGTTGAATGAAATCACTATACTGCAATCTCTTTCTGAACATCTTTTGTGTAAGGGTTCAGAAAGGCAGGGTGAGAAGCAAGTCAAATCTAAGGTAAATTACTGACATCAGTTCCAGAAGCTGACAAGGAAATATAAAAGAGGAAAAATTCAATAGAACACTCACTACTGAAAGCATCACCTGAATGTTTTTGGTGGTGGGTTGTTTTTTTTTCTAATGTTCCAAAGACAGTATAAGAAAAAGTGTTAGGGAGTTTTTAATCTTTTGTTTTAATGTCAGATACAGAACCCTCCCTCCCATATATATTTAATCAAATCACGTTTAAAGAGACAGAATGCCAATGTAGGCAACACCTGTATGATTTTTAATGAGAACATTCGCAGATTCTTAGTTAAAAATGATCATAGAAAGCTATAATTAGTTTGGAACTGGGGGTGGGGCAAGGGAAATATTAAATATTTAAAATAGTTTCAATTTCTGTGTGGTGTATTTTGTACACTTTAAAAAATGGTTATGGGTATCTGTATCTAGAAAGACATGGGTTTCATTTTGAATCTTCCTCTAAGTGTTACAGGGAAAGTTCTGAATGTACAGAAATGAAAAACAGTGTGACCTGCCCCATGCAAAGAGGTCTGGAGCCACAGTATCACAGTGTTTTTTCCTGGACAACTTGCCCAAGAGAGGTAAAAGATACAGTAACATGGGCAGTAGCTGCAGTGGTCTGGCTCCATGCCTTTTTGTACTTAGGCACAACTGGTTTGACATCTTCCATGGGACATCACACACACAGTATCACACAGTATTATCAAGGTTGGAAGAGACCTCACAGATCATCAAGTCCAACCTGATGGGCTATCACAATGATGATGGGCATCACAATGGGCTATTCTGGAAGAATTACATTACCACAGTGATGAGACAGTGGTAAGTGAATTTAGTATTTAGATTGCAAATATATAAGTCAATAGAATCAGTAGTCTCCTTTTTATATTTTATGTATGTAAAATCTTTCTAAAATGTTAGAACATAATACTTGCATAAAGGCCTGGAAAGGACTGGCAAGTCATCTTTCCTTTTCACATGTCTGACTAGGTTGAATAAAACATTGTGTATGGTACTGGAAAAGCACAGTCAGTTTACAGAGACAGATACAGCTTCAGTCCAGATGTGGGGAGATGTACAACAGTACAGAAAGTGGCTGGGATCATACAGGGCAGCATCAGTGGAGCCTTAGTCTGTCATTCTCTACAAATCTACATCTGAGTGGGAGACTTCTAATTAACCACTGTCTTGGACATTATGCAGTCTTCTTGAATCATAAAACCTGTTATAAAATCATATCAGGATAGGGTAGCAGGATTTTACTTTCTAATTCCCCATGGAGGGATTCAACGTAAGGTTGTTGGGCAATGAAATGACTTGCTTTCAATGATCAGCTATTTTCACTTCTGGAAGACCCTGCATGTTGAGCAGGGCTCCTTTGCATTGCACCCTTTCTGCTTTGCTTTCCTCCTCCAGTCTCCTTGAGGGGTGATGGCACAGCTGTCCATTGCTTCAATGTAAAGCAGTGAAAAAGTAAATATATACTGAGCACAGGGAGGACTGTACCTGTGACTGAGTCTTCCACAACATGGAGAAGAAAAGGGCAGGAAGATTTCTACTAACCTGATTAGATACCCTGTGCTTTTCAAGGACTCCAGCTCCAAGCAGATAAGATGGTTCTGAGTGCCCAGCCGTTTGGGCACTTATTTTTTCACCCAAAGCAAGTCTCACATAATTTGTCCTCTGAACAGTACAGCATCTGTTTTTCCTGCCAAGAGGAAATACTAAGCTAACTAGAAACTGACTTATTTGTATTGAATTAGTACAGTCATTAGGACTTCAGCTATTTTTATTTGGTGACAGTTTGCTACTGATACCACCTTGGGGACAGGCACCTCTCTCTTTTATGTTGCTTTTCTTATCACTGACAGGAGAAAATGACTGATTGGTTTTGGCCCTTGCTTGAAACTCCTTTTCGTGACTTTCTTGAATGCATATCCTGTAGCAAATAGATATTGCTACTATGCACAGTCTTCATTTACTAGCCTGAACAAGTGCTGACAGATGAGGGAGCTGCCAGTCTGCCCTGCTGTTGAAGCTGGAAGATATAGTTACATGTGAATTTGCTAGCTTTTTAGACCTGAATAACTGCAATTGTGTGTAAGGGTCACCTCTGGGCTCAGTTATCATTCCAAAGGAAAAATGGAAGCCTTTTTAAAAAATCATATATTTTTTGCCTTTTGCTAAGTGATGCCCAAGGAATGCATGGCCTTGGCAAACAAAGTTCTCACAAAGTGGCACACACAAAATTATGCTATTTAAAAGGCAAGCGGTGATCGTAGAATCATAGAATCATTGAATCATTAGGGACTGGAAGGGACCTCGGAAGATCATCTAGTCCAATCCCCCTGCCACAGCAGGGTCACCTAGACGTTAGATATACTTACTTACTGTCCAGATTAAACCACTAGTGTTTTCCCAACAGTGGATTTCAAACTGGTTCCTCTCTCCGTCACTTTTTTCTGTCTGTCTTTCAGTCCCTGAAATCTTTTGCACCAGCTGCATGGTGTGCTCTGCTCTCACACCAGTATGGGAGGGCAGCAGGGAGCTCACCTGTGGGAGGTGTGCCCAGGGGAAGGAACTGCTCCACTTAGTGACTCAGAGAGTGCGAAAGGGAGAGCGACTGCTGGAACCGTATCCTGCCTTCCCTCAGACAAGCCCAACAGGCAGAGAAAGTACATATCCTCCATATTAACCTGTCCTGTCTCCACCTGAAGTGATCTGAAGGACAGGCACGATGGCAACACATTCCTGCCAAGCACGGCAGGCACACTTCAGCAACACCATTGCTGACCCAGCTGCCTCTGCACATCAGCTGTGAGGCTCTGCAGGTGGAACCAAGCCTTAACCAGGACAACAGCTCTCCTGGCTTGGAAACGTTATCGAGTTCAGATGGCCTCTGCTCAGGATCAAAACTGCTTACGTGAGGGGAAAATGATAGATCGTTGTCATAGGTAACTCTTCTGAAGGAGAAAGAAAGGCCAGTATGCAGACCAGGCACTCTGGAGCCTGGGATAAAGATGTGAAGAGAAAGCTTCTACCCAAGGATGGCCCACATAATTTTATGAATAAGAACATAATATGTTCTTCTCCGGAGGAGACTCAGGGGGGACCTTATCACTGTCTATAACTACCTGAAGGGAAGGTATAGACAGGTGAGGGTTGGGCTCTTCTTCCAGGTAACTAGTGATGGGACAAGAGGGCAGGGCCTGAAGCTGTGCCAGCGGAGGGTTAGTTTGAATGTTAGGAAGCACTTCCTCAAGAAAAGGGTGATCAGACATTGGAATGGACTGCCCAGGGAGGTGGTAGAGTCTCCATCCCTGGAGGTGTTTCCATTGAATATTAGGAAGCACTTCCTCAAGAAAAGGGTGATCAGATATTGGAATGGACTGCCTATGGAGGTGGTGGAGTCCCCATCCCTGGAGGTGTTTCCAGCCTCAATAATACTGTGCTTCTGTTTAGCCTGAAGAAAAGGAGGCTGAGGGGAGAACTTATTGCTCTCTGTAGAGCTGCAGCTGTAGCTACCTGAAAGGAGGTCATAGTGAGGCAGAGGTTGGTATCTTCTGCCAGGTAACAAGCAATAGGACAAAAGTAAATGGCTTCAAGTTGCAGCAGGGGAGGTTAGACTGGATGTCAGGAATAATTTCTTAACAAAAACCACTTGAATAGGCTGCCCATGGAGGTGGTAGCCTTCTCATCCCTTGGCAGTACTGGGTCAGTGGCTGGACTTGATCTTAAGGCACTTTTCCAAACAAAATCATTCTGTGATCTAATGGTATGTGTCAGTGTCAGATTGTCCATTAGGAGTCTGATCCTCCATTGACTTACTAAATATGCAGGACCTACTAAGAAAGTAGTCGTTAGATTTGCAGTCCCACACCACTGCTAGCTCTTGCAATTTGTTTGGTAGTGGTTTGCCACTGCAGTGTAAATAATCACAGGTGACAAACACGACACTGCATGCTCCTCGCTCCACAGTTGTGTTCTTAGATATACGATGTGTTAACAATCTTGGAACCCCCTCTCCCTCTTTTCCCTCTATCAGTTTAAAATAAACTCAAAGCCTTAGTGAGCAACTTGTAGTTTCAAAGAAACATGCTAACAAAAATATATCCCGGTTCAGTATTTTCTGTGACTCTCCTTAGCCTCACAGCAAGAAGCAATAGACTCCAGGTGGTGACCACCTTCATCAATTGTCTTCATTTCCTAAAGCCTTTTACACTCAGCTTTTCTTTCTCATCCTGTGTTGCAAATATTGCAAATTAGCCATGCTTCCAGTGTATAATTCCAGCAGGATGAATTCCCATCTCATTTAAAATAGAAGAGCTCTGATACAGCGCTTTCTGAAAGATTTTTCAAATCCTTTAGCAGTGTTTTTGAGTTCACCTTCGGCTACTTCTACTTCGCAGAAAATGGCCGTGTGCCTCTAATTCTATAGGCAGGCTGATATCTGTTGCATCAGCACACACAAAGAAGTGATTTATTTTAGCTTTTTAAAGATTTATGCCTAAGTATTTCTACTGCACAGAGCTTATCTATTCAAATCTCCTTTGGCTGCTGCTTTGATATAGTCAAAGAGGATGGTCTTATTTGCATTATGTTTAGGACACTTAGCAAAAGGAAAGAGAGCTACTGTCCTGATCTCACTCTTGTTTGTTATTGACACACATAGTCAGCCAGAAAAATGCTTCTCAAGAAAACGATTCTTTTTATTATTTAATCCTATTTAATCTTTTCAGTCCTATAAAAACCTAATATGACTGAACAACTGATAAAAAGATCACAGGAAGGAAAGTTGAAAGGTACAGGATTTATAGATGTACTCTTTAAACCTGTTTTGCTTTTATTTCTATTTAGTAGCCATCTAGTACAACACCTAATTAACATTCTGGCTGAGACACAGCATTATTAAGGCTTCGCTACACTCATAGACACCTTTCAATGAAGGTGCTTGGGTTCACATAATACATGCCTTCCAATCCTCAGAAAAAGCTTTCAGAAAAAGCAGTTGAGTCTTGACAAATTTGTGCTAAAGAAAAGGAGACAGATTTTGCCGAGTTTGTTTGCATCCTCTAAAACCAAAATAAATAAATAAGTAGCCTTCGGGCCTTTTGCAGGAACTCTAGAAAGGCCCCAGCTTTAAAAGTCTCTTCCTGATCTCCAGAGTTTGCTGTCATTTTTTAAACAGCACTGTTCAGGCATTTTCACTGGAGGTTTGTGGCTTTGCATTGCCTTGCACTGCATTCGAACCCCTTCACAGTTTTATGGAGGAGCAAAGTGGATCTGGTACAATACCTGAACAAATCAGCACCCGTCAAGGCAACGGGACAAACTACTCTTCTGGAATCAGTTCTTTGATCCCAAAGTTTATGTGCTCCCCTTTCCTTGTTAGCAGCCTGCTGATGCACTGTTTTCGTGCTGCTGTGCCACACTTACGGCGCTTTGTTATCAATTATTGTAAGATGGACTTTGGCAACCCGGGAGTTAAATTAAAATGTGATCCTAGTGAATTTATTTGTTTCTTTCTGTGCCACGCTGGAAATGTTAATCAAACTCACTACCAGGAAATAATAATTTTCTAGCACCATCTTTTCTGTTTTTTCTATCTTTTGTCCAAGCTAAATTCTCTTTTGCCTCCTGTACTTTGGTGTTTGGTTTTTTTAACTTAGATAAACTGGTTTCAAAAAACTGGAGGCAACCTAAAGTTCACTTAAAGATCAAGTACCATAAGCTGGTGTTTTCAAGTATCCTGTAAGTTTATTAATGCTTTCCAACTCATTTCCTACTTCCCTGCCAAAAGCACTCTTTAGTGGACTGTAAAGTTTTTCAAATAATAGACATCTGATCTAAGTTTCTTATGATTTTTCTTTTCAAGAGATCACATACTTTCAGAAATCTGGTAAATTTTTATTATAGTATAAAAATCTGGCATTCTGACTGGGTGCTAAGAGTTGTGAACTTATTAGCCTTTTAACATCTGTTAAAAAATTCATTTCCTTATCCTGAGAGAGTCAGCTTTGCTTTAATACACGTATTCATATGATGTTTAAGTCAGAAGAAGAAAAGATTGCTGAACCTTGTACTCATAAATAACAGTATCTGATATCAAAATGGTCACAACCTTTTAAATAAAAAGCACTCTTTTGAAGTACAATGCAGGTCTGTCAAAAATTGTCATTTGTATGTATTTTATGGGCTTGACAGCAGCATTTGCATCTCCAAATAAAGGATCTCTTTGATCGTGTATGACTTTCAGAAAAGACAGAGGCCATCTATTTGTGATCAAAGATCTCATGGTTGAGATGCAAGCTTACACTCCCCAAAAGATGTACTTGAGAGAGTATTGAATTTGAGGTCTCAGCACAAGTTCCCATGAGTTCTTGGTTCAAGCAAGTTGTGATCTCACACTGGCATCAGGAACAATAAATGAAGAGGGAACTTTCTGAACACGTTTGTCTTCAGCATCTTGTGCAGTCTTAGGCTCTTGACCCTCTCACATTAATGCAGCCACAGAATTTTTCTGTGATTTTGGGTTCTGTGACAGCACATAGGACACCTAGGCTATAAAACATTAAACTCTATGTCAGTGTGGCACTGTTAACATCTATGAACTGGCCTAGCAGAGAAGCTTAGAGCAGGGTTAGACGTTTCTACAATCAACAATCTTCTCTGTGCTTTTGATTAAAATTTAATAAAAAGTTTCACTGAGGTGAAGACTTGTGCTGAGCAGGTGAGGAAAGATCAACATTTACTCAGCCTAAATTTAATCCAGCCACTTTTTCCTCTTCTCATATTCCCCATTCATACACAAGGGCCAGAGCATCCCGTCCACTCCTGAAACGAAACAGGCAGCATGACACGGTCTCTTACTCAGGAAAGAGGATTTTTTAAAAAAGCTCCTATTTGTAGGACCTGAGGGATCTAAAACTCTATCTGCATCCCTCTGCCAGTCACAGCTCACCTATTTAAACCAGAAGTTTCCCTTTGACTGCAAGGATATAAAATTCCACCGGGGTCACAGTGAGTCAAAACCCCACCACTGTAAAATATAAGAAGGCAGAATTCAGTGATGATCAACTCAGAGCCAAAATAAACCAACAAACCCAACACTGCAAAGTCCCAGTGTGACTGCGGAGTTCAGGCTACGCAAACTGTTTAGACCAGACAAATTCTACAGCTCTGTCTCAGGACACTCTTTACTGATTAGGAAATGGTGCTGGTGAAATTATCACATTAACATTTTACAGGAATACAGAGAAAGGACAAGAAGAGGAGAAAGAAAGGGAAGCTGTGGGCAGATTTCTTCTCTGTGCTCTCTGGAAGCATTTCACCCCCCCTCAGATCAAGGACTCTGTCTTGATGGGCCAAAGTCTTTGTGGCTGATTAAACAATACAGCAGAAGCTAATTAATGAAGCATGTGGTTTAAGTACTTCTTTTATATTGTGAATTTATACTGTATGAATTAATACAGTGTAAATGACATTTGTGGCAACACACTGATGCATACATTTGGTAAGGTGCAAGAAAGCTCTCCTGCTTCCCCATGAGACACTTGAAAGGCCAACATTTCACCACTGAAATTCTGGCCTTCAAAAATCTTATGTCTTAAACATATAAAGCAGTCTAGTGTGGAAGGTCAATCATCAATCACTGCTACAGTGTCCTTCCTGTGCAGCACAAGCAACTTCATAGCTTAAGTCGATTTGTGTTGTATCCAGATGCATCCTGACATTCTAGAACCGCGTGGTTTTAGTCAGCTAATACTGTGATGCGTCACAGGAGTATAGTATTTAGGTTGGAAGAGACCTTTAAGATCACTGAGTCCACCTGTAAACCTAACACAACAGGTCAAGTCTGCCACTTGTCAGCCATGTCAATATGTGTTGCTTCAACGTGTCTTTTAAATACCTCCAGGGACACTCAGTGGGCTATGAAACATTGCAGTAGGCTGCCCAGGACAGTGCTGGAGTTGCCACCACTGAAGATAGTTCAACAATATGTGGACCTGCCGCTTCGGGAGATGGTTTAGTGATGACCTGGCAGTTCAGACTTAATGTTCTGTAAAGTTTCTTCCAGTCAAAGATATTCTGTGCCTCTGTGACAGTGACTCAGCCACTTCCCTGGGCAGCATTTTCCAGAGCTTGACAACTCTCTTGGTGAACAAATTTTTCCTAATACCTAATCTAATCTTCCCATAAGTAGAGTGAATTCTGGCAAAAGATGTCTTTGTGACCACAATTTCTTTATCAGTCTTTCAGCAATTTTGACATTACATTTGTCATTGCAAACATTTAGATTTTTGGAAAATCTAAATGTTTTTTAGGAAAAGGAAAAAGAGGGGGTTTTAAAACTAGTATTCTGCTATTTGAAAGAAAACTGAGCAAGACCAGTTGAATAACGATTTCTTCAAAAATCATAGGATAGTAAAAGAAGATTTTGTCCTGTTTATGCCAGCTTTTCAATCCAACAGATGAACACATAGAGAAGTTTAAACAAAATTTGTATAAAGGTGTAGCTAGTGTAAACACACAAATGGAAAACATTAATCAGTGTGTACCGGAAAAAATGGGATCTCAAAGCTGGATCCACAGTGGTGACTATCTTACCTGCCCTCTCTTTCCTCTTTCCTGTTTCTTTTCTCCATCTCTTTTCAATCTCCTTTCTCACAAGTGTGTTTACAGCGCTAAATAAATTGTTAGTAACTTTCTGATATTTGGCTTTGTTTGTGCCTTGATCCTGACCTTGGCAATAACTTACCCACAATCCAGATGAATCTGGCTCCACCCAGCCCATCTAATATCTGAGGAATGCTGGAATGCAAGGGGGTTCAGCTTTCCTGCCAAGTTCATAAGGCAGCAACTTTTACCATCTAAGCCACTACCAGGTCCTGACACAGTAGCTTTAATATTTTCTCAAAAGAATTTAATGTTTTCAGCTTTTTGGACAAACACAGAGACATTTCAGCCCCTGAAGAATACTGGGATTTGTAGTAAAATTGACATTTCTAGTAACAAATGCTATAATTAGAGTTACATCCAGATGGCTTCTTTTCTTTTCTTTTCTTTTTTTTTTTTTTTAAGTGTAATTTATCCTGTGTGAGCCCTTGCTGTGATCCTATGTGCCTGACAAGCCTTGATACCCGAGACATATTCTGGGGGCATAAAGCAACGTTGAGAATAAGATTCTTCTTTCTCCTTTACTGCTAGGTAGCAAGCTTTACTGATTTTCTGAGAAGTAAAGCTTTGTCACAACCAAATGAGGAGACAATGATAATTTGTATTAATGCAAAATTCTATAGCTCTGGTCTTTAATGGGGACAACAACATGTTAGAAGCTGCACAAAGGCTCAACTTAAAATCAAAACGAAAAAAATCATAGAATCATTAGGGATCGGAAGGGACCTCGAAAGATCATCTAGTCCAATCCCCTGAGACAGCCTCCAGAAACAAGAGGAAACCCTTTTTTTCCTTCTCAGTAGCTCACTGGTGTTGTGAGTTTCAGGCTGTGTTTCCTTAAATTTTGTGCAACATATCCTAAGCATTCTGGTGTAATCAAATGTGAGTTCCTACAGTTACAGAATGAGGAGCCACTTTAGAAATATAAACTGTCTTCAGCAAATGAACAGCATTGCTTTGGGTTCATGCCTGAAATTGCATTTATGTTTCTCATCTTTTCAGACCAAACAATGGCATAAAATCCCTATAGCAGATATATATAATGAAGTACAGAAAGTGAATGATGAATAATAAATGGTGTCTTGTACGTTCTCTTTTGGAAAGGATTTGCATTAAACAACATTCTTGACTTGTCATTCAAAATTAAAACTAAATCTGCCTTCTCAATGTAATATTTACAAAGAGAATGCTTCTTGACTTTTCTTCTGTTGTGAATGGTAGGGAATTATACACATATCTTTTTGGAATGAGGCAGGTAAAGTCATCTGGCTGGATCTTTCATTTGCTGTTTTTTTTGTTGTTGTTGTTATTCTCTATAGAAAACAGCCCATAATTTGTGTCATTCTTCTCCAAGGAGAGACTGCTGGCACACTTTTATGTGTTGCACATGATCTGAAAAAAATTAACAAAAAATATAGCTCAGACCTTATTATCTGGCAGCTCCAGAGAGCCTACACCATCACTGTTCTCAAACGTACAACAAATAAGCTTGCCTACATAATGTAGAATCTGACAAAGTACATATAATCTGTTTTTACACACAAGAGTAAGTTTTAGGCTCAAAGCCTTCAGAAGAACAGAGGTTAATGTTTTCATCTGTCTTTTTTATAATTATTCATGATCACAGAGAATCTATTGCCAGTAATTGGTGACAGTTGACTGAACCACTTCTTTATTGATCTCATTTGAGCTTTTCAGCAACAGATAAAAGTTTTCAAAACAGGTCTGTTTCATTCTGACCCTTAATATAGCCACTCTTTGATTAAGATCTGGCCACTTAGATGATCATAAACCTGAGAAGAGCAGTAGGCAAGCAAGTGATCTGATACAGTCTAAATTGAGCTGCTAGGGATAAAGCATGGTATTTCCAGATTCTGAATTGCTTTTATTGTCTTTACATTACTGGTAAAAAGTTGTAGAAATAACTTTGAAGATTTTTTTCTAACTAAGAAGCCTGATAGCTGCAGTCATGTGATGTGGATCACAAAAGAGAAAGGGCAACAGAGGTTACACACAATTATTGTTTTTCAGTTTGCTGTGCATTGGAGATAGTTTTACCACCTTCTGTACAAAATATTGGAGCAGAGTATGATTTGATAATTGTTCTAAAATACTTTGCACTTCTGTTTTAAGGTGGTTATCAATTAGAGTTACGTGTGCAGTGTCAAAATGCTTATACAAGTATTTATATATACAAAAGGAGACGGTTCAGTTTAAGTAAGTAACTCAAGAGAGCAAAGAAAACAGCATCTTTTATCCAGCAGCTTATTCTCTGTTCTCTAAATCAGTTAGGCACCCCTAAACTGATAGCAACATCAGCTAACGTTGGATATATCCATCTGGATGCATATGGCCTAATGTTGCTAATGTCAGTCAAACTAAGCATTACCTGACAAAGAATGTCCACAAAAGATGCTGTAAAGCATAGCTCAAAATAATGACAGCAAAATCACACTGTAATGAATACTCAGGGTGTATACATCTTGAAGTGCTCACATTTTGATACCTACTAAGCATGCATTTCCTCTACTATGGCAGACACCTAAAATAAGACAAATGAGTTGTTTTGTGATTCTGTGAGTCAGGGCCTCAAAATACCTCTCTCTTTACTGCCCATTGAGTCTAGACAGCTAGCCGAGATCCAGAAGTTTCACAGAATCATAGAACTGTAGGGTGGAAGAGAGCTGAGGAGGTCATCAAATCTAACACCCCCACCAAAGCTGCACTGCCTAAAGCCGTTGCACAGGGCTCCATATGGGTGGGATTTGAATACCTCCAGAAGAGTCTGAAGGACAAGGGTTATTCTGTTTATGCAGAAGTTGTCTGAAGTTAACAGACTTCTCACTCATGTTGATTTAATACTTCCTAGATGTCATAGGTGCCTTTATGCAGCTCTTGGGTGAGAAGATAAGGCTCACCTACAAAACCAGGCTTACAGACGTGTTGTAATTTTGAAATCTGGTAGGTCTTATTAGTTGCTAAGGAAGCTTTAGATAAGCAGCTTGGAATTCTGAGCACTGCCCACTTTTAGTTCTGGCCAATGGGTGCCTCTGCAAACAAGCATATTTGTGTGATGTTAAAAATTGGCACCAGAAGTTTCCTGTTACCTGTGTGTGGTGCTGCTTTGTTCAGAGATCAAGCACGTGGCACTACAGCTGAGCACGTGGTTAGCAGCCATCTTGTACTCTGAAGCATGATAAGCGAGCGTGAGAGTTTGGAATCTCAAAGATCAGAGAAGGTGAAGTTTGCCTGCAAGTGTGTGGTGTGATGAAATGTCCCACCTGTAGCTCATGGAAGATGATGCAACAGGGTATTGGCTTTGAGAACATGGAGCAAGGAACTTGTCCTTAAAGGAGCTGCTGGTTCTGAGGACAGGAAAGCTGGACTGAACTATGGACACCACATTTCCACGATGAAAAGGACTGCTTCCCCATGAGGTAAAAGAGCACAGCCCAGTGAGGTAAGGAAGTGTGATTATTCTCGCTGTGTTTTGGTGTTTTTATGTTGTGTGAATCAAATATGTCTTGTGTTTCCTCAAATGGACACAGTCTTGTGTTTTGCCTGCAGCTTTATAAGTGGTTTTGAGCCACTGTTTAGGGTTATTTTGGCCCATTATCACATTAACTAAATTATATAGTTAGTCTTAGTCCTGGACCCGTTCAGCTAATCAACCAGTGACAAGATGAAACTGGAAAAGATAGGCAGAGGAAAAAATTTTGCTTTGCCAGTGAAACTAAGCCACTTATTTTTTTCAAGGCTTTATTTATTTTATTTTTTTAACAAAAATTACTCAATACACCTCGGTTTGGGCATCTGGAACATCCAAGTGGGTGCATAAGCAGGTCTAAAGGTATGCTTGAAAGTTTAAATTGTAATGCTGTAGAAACCATCTGTTTGGCCTTGACAGTTTTCCTGGTAGCTATTCAGTTAAAGACTGAGACTGAAAGCCTTTACTGACTAATTTCAGTGGAGTTTGGACTGGTTTTAAAGGGACTGTGGAGTCATGCTAAGCCTCTGATTTCTGGTACTGCATTTTGTGTTAGATTTATTCACTCTGCAAGTTTAGATTATGTCAATGAGGCTGCCAGATAATGCAAACAGATGTATCACCTTTGAAATCAATAGACTCGCTCTGATTTACAACAGCTGGTAACCCAACCAGGGATGCTTGTGCGTAGGCACACCACATTCAATTATTTAAATGAAGGTCAAGGATGTAACTTCCTCATTAATACTTGTAACTTCCTTTTGCTTCTGTTGATCATCTACACACTGATTATTTCAACGCTATTGGAAAGCAGACACCTATTTGAATTGAATCTCTGATTCACATCTTTTGAGATTTGCTTGCTATCATGTAGATACGTTAATTAAAATGTACTCAGTTTACAACTGGATGCACTCACTCACACTGAAATAACTCATGGGAGGCAAATTCTTTTTGTAAATGAAGATGCTAGCTGCACAGTGACTGTGGCAAGCTTCATCCTATCACTCACATTGTTAATGACACTGGAGTGCATGTTTGCGCAGAAGGCATAAAAGGACATCATTGCACATCCCTATATGCTGCTGAATGGCCCAATAAATTTGAAATGTCTTAATCTGTCTTTTTTGTTAATGTGATACATGTGAGAATGAGTGTTGCTATCATCTGAAAGACAGTGACATTTGAACTAACTTCAGTAATCCCAAGATTGCCACTGTATGTGGATTTTTCTAACATGTCATACAGCAAACATGTACTACTTCCATATTTCAAATGCCTGCTCTGAGACCTGAAAATGGAGTGCATTTGTAAACCAAGCACAAACTGAAATAGCAATAATCCAACTTATAAAGTCACAGTATCACAGTATCACAGTATTATTAAGGTTGGAAGAGACCTCATAGATCATCAAGTCCAACCTGTCACCACAGAGCTCAAGGCTAGACCATGGCACCAAGTGCCACGTCCAATCCTGCCTTGAACAGCTCCAGAGTTGGCGACTCCACCACCCCCCTGGGCAGGCCATTCCAGTGGCCAATGACTCTCTCGGTGAAGAACTTTCTCCTCACCTCAAGCCTAAATTTCCCCTGGCGCAGCTTGAGGCTGTGTCCTCTTGTTCTGGTGCTGGCTGCCTGAGAGAAGAGAGCAACCTCCTCCTGGCCACAACCACCCCTCAGGTAGTTGTAGACAGCAATAAGGTCTCCCCTGAGCCTCCTCTTCTCAAGGCTAAACAATCCCAGCTCCCTCAGCCTCTCCTCATAGGGCTTGTGCTCAAGGCCCCTCACCAGCCTCGTTGCCCTTCTCTGGACACGCTCAAGCACCTCAATGTCCTTCCTAAACTGAGGGGCCCAGAACTGGACACAGTACTCAAGGTGCGGCCTAACCAGTGCAGAGTACAGGGGCAGAATGACCTCCCTGCTCCTGCTGGCCACACCATTCCTGATGCAGGCCAGGATGCCATTGGCCCTCTTGGCCACCTGGGCACACTGCTGGCTCATGTTCAGGCGGGTATCAATCAGCACCCCCAGGTCCCTTTCTGTTTGGCTGCTCTCCAGCCACTCCGACCCCAGCCTGTAGCTCTGCGTGGGATTGTTGTGGCCAAAGTGCAGCACCCGGCACTTGGACTTATTGAACGCCATCCCGTTGGACTCTGCCCAACTGTCCAGGCGGTCAAGGTCCCGCTGCAGAGCCCTTCTGCCCTCCAACTCAGACACATCTGCCCCCAGCTTTGTATCATCTGCAAACTTGCTGATGACTGACTCAATGCCCTCATCCAGATCATCTATGAAAATGTTAAAGTCTGTCTGTAACTGAACAGGAAATAGGCAAGGTGACTGCAATTGTAAAAGAATTTTGAAAAAAAACTACACAATACAACTTGCACTATGTTTTTGGAAAGCTCTCAAGGATATTCAGCTGTTTCTGTTCTCGTTTCCCTCTGGGGCTGTTGTCTGTAGCTTGTTTTTTGTTGCTTTTTGTCTTTCCACTTTGCTCTTATGGCATCACTTTCAGCGCTTCAGCCCACAAGAGCGTAGAAAGTACTATATTTCAGATAAGGAAGTCTGCAAATCGACATTTGTTTTAGCATTTAAAAACATTTAACATCAAATTACTCAACAAGTGAAAATAAAATTGAACAACAGATTTACATTTTATTCATATTTTTAAACACATGGTTGTTTTCCAGGCCAATGCTGCAACTGTTTATTTCAGCACATAGGTAGTGAAGAAGAATATTTTTTTTCCATTAAAATATTTTTTAAGGATTTCTTTCATCTATATCTATCAAAAAGTCAACAATGATTTAAACATTAAAAATTAAAATGTAACATGTAAAGTTAAAAGCTAAATTAGAACAACCCCATAATATGTATCTTGCAGCTTAGCATGTATGTGTGCGAGTTCCCACCTTACAGGTAAATAGAGAAGATGAGAACATGTAGTACTGCGTTTCAAACGGAGACCTGGTATCTGTAAATGGGCTTGTGCATGGAAAAATAGGTACATGAAGTTCTGTTGGATGGGACCAAGTTTCAGTAGTGTTTGACTTTCAGAGTTTTCACATTTGAAAACTATTTGGTGTGTCTCATATTCCTATGAATGGATGTGCTTCTTATCCATTCTTGTGACACTTATGCTTCCCAAACAGTTCCGCTAGAAGACACGCATTACACATGCTCTGTAGGAAGACATTCTGACAGCACGAGGGTTCAGAGACCAAACTAATTTCTTTTTCAATCCCCCTGCAGACAACTTTTTACCATCAATAACTAGGTAGTGATTAATACAGAAAGAAGTGATCTTAAATCTACTGTGATACTCCTCTATGATGATTTTTGCTGTTCTTGGAGTAAAAAGAGATCCTATTTTTTTTGGTTTGTTTTTTGCTTTCCATAGTCTTAAGTCACTTAGATCACATTGTAGGCAGCAAAAAAATATATGATTTTGTTATTGAAATGTATTATTTCATTGACAGCATGTAATTATGGTGGAGGGACCTGACTTATGCCATACCTAGCTCCTTTAATATTGCCTCCCCACATCATTTTATATGGACAGCCTGACATGACTATCTGTTTGCCTGGGTGGGGTTCCACACTGTAATGGGATAGACTCATCCAGGCAACAAGGCAGATTTTTTGGCCAGTTAAGGGAAATTGCAGTTACAGTTCTGTGAATCATGAACAACAGTCCTTTGTTCACAGGAACAAACCATTGTGTGATCAGTGTAGCAAAATAGACTATTTTAATCTGAAGTGATGCTTTGGATAAGTTACTTCAGGAATGTTTGACCGTGTTCTATAGCAGCAAGGCTGTTCACAGATACACTGGAATCCCAGAGGAAGGAAAAATCAAAGAAATTCCTTAGATACTTTGAACCATAAAGTTGTGATATATTTTACTGAGACTTAATAAGATAATTGACACTCTTGTGCCTAAAACAACTATGAAAACAAGCAATAAGTAAAATAAGAAGAACTATAAGCCAGGAGAATATTATAACCTTTAGAAAACATTAGATTTAAGGTTTTACTAAAATGTGTAATGACATAGTTTAACCAGCAAATAAAACAACCAAAGTGTTCCCTAATAATTAAAAGCTTAAAAGTGTACATATGTAAATATATATATTTATATGTATATGTGTGTATAGATATACATATGTATATGTAAATATATATATATTTTTTTTCCTACTGGGAGACTAGTTTGTTTTTAAGAAATTAATAGTAATCTCATGCTGAAATAAAGACAAAAATCAAAGATTTATCCAACAACAGAAAATGCTAATTAAGTTACTTCTGGTCTAGAGACCAGTTTCAAATACTTCTGATCTGCATTGGTTTTTTTAGTTCTGTTAATATGCTTGCAGGGCTTTTAGCCCCAGTTCATAACTGTAGGAAAATTTTCATTGTGGTAATGGTTTTCTAATAATACATTGAAAAATATTTTTAGCTATGGCACAAGATTAGGTACTGTTTGGTGTCCAGGTTACTTTCCTTGTATGGACTCATGCTTACACACTTCCCAGCATTTTTGGCCTAATATGAGACACCTCTCTTGGTATTTTGTTATTTCCTCCAACAAGGGCAGACAAAATGAATGAGGGGGAAAAAAAAATCAAAGAACTTGAATAAGAATTTCTAAAAAGAGAATAAACATACCCACAAAAGCACAAAAAACAACATGAAAAAACTGTCATTGTGTTAGGCTGTGAAAATAGAATAACTCTGTCCTGCAGATTTTTCTTTCTTTTTCACCACAGTGAAAAGATTATAATCAACATTTCTGCATAGGTTTGGCCATAGCTGGGGCCAGGTGCCCACCAAAGCTGCTCTGTCACTCTCCCCTTAGGTGGAAGACAAAAGAAAAATATAGCGAGGGGCTGATGGCTAAGGACAACCACGGTTTTATAAAGCAGAACTAAAACCTGTGTGTGAAATGAAAAGCAAATAATGGAGATTATTCTGTACTACTTCAGGAGAAGGTGTTTATCTGCCATTGTAGGAAGCAGGACCCTCATACACGTAGCAGTTGCTCCAGATGACAAACAGCATCAAGTTCCCACCACTTTCATCTTTCCCTTTGCTTTTATATCTCGGCTGACATCGTGTGGTATGGAACATTGGCCAGTTTGGGTTAGATGGCCTGGCCCACCTGTCAGCCTACTGCTGGGGAGAACGTTAGGAAAAAAAATCCCACTGCCTTGGTGCTGTATGAGCCCTACTCAGCACTGGCCCCAACGCCTCTCCAGCTACCAGCACAAACACTGCACTGGAAGAGATGTTATGGGAAGGATCACTGCCATCCCAGCTAAACCAAATACAGTGACTCTCTATTTACTATAGGAGAAAAAAATATTTTCAACTTCTAGGGAGATTATTGCTGAGCTGCTGGTGTTCTGCTGATCATACTTTTGAAAACCCTTCCAGATTTTTTTAGTCACTAGGCTGTAGAACTGCTACTGAATATGTTTTCCCCGTGTTTAAGAAGAAAATATTATCAGCCTGGTTAACATGCTGTTTTCTAGGATGGATGCCATAGGAAATGCTGTGACAGACAAGAATTTCCATCTTTATCCACCTGACCTTTGTGCAAGGGAGGCATATGTTGAATGTGTGAGAAGAGCTAGGTCTTCAACACCAGTTTCTCAGTTGTCCAGATTGTAGATTTAGTCCATTCATGATGAAGATGTGTTTAGTTGGACTTTGAGATTTTAGATGGACTTTGAGACTATCGTTTTATTTTGGGTGGAAATGAAAGTATATCAGGTGTGTCTGACAGAAGACATATAATAAAACACTTGCTATCCACTTTTTTCTCAGAGTAACAGACTGACTAGCCATGTAGGAATCTCCATTTAAATGCATACTATGAGAGAAAGCCTAAACATAGATGGGCTCCTCAGCTAGCACTTGTGGGGTTATCTAGCTGCCAACAGTATATATTAAATGTCATGTGCATGTGGTGTCACTGCAAAATGTAGTGTTAATCCTGATTTCAAATAACCTTCTGATAGAAGTGTGCTGATTGTTGCTGCTTTCACCATACCCACTACAACTTAACTCCACGTTCGTTGCTCCTGGTTTAGTTTTCCTTTCTAGAAATCATGTAATAAATTACATTGTCATTTACATTGTCTCTAAGTTATTTACTGAAAAATGCATTAAAAAGGGATCTTTCGCAATAAAGGCTCTTCATTTCACCCCTGGTCATTGAAATGTCTTTCCAGTAGTACTTCAATGAGAAATGAGTAGTTTTGCCACTCCTTTAGCACTTTGTTGAATGAGCAAGTCCTTTGATTGCTCATTGTAAAAGCCATTATTTGGCTACTAAAATTTTATGTGTGTGACAGCAGCAGATTTTTCTTCTGTTCATCTGTTACCTCATCTGTCCTAGAAAAGCTCATGAGATTTGAGGCTTCTCATATAAATCTTAAATATTGGAAGATCACTGAGGCCAATCATTAACTAGCTGCAAACTGAATTTAACTCCATTCACCAACAATTCTTTTCTGAGATCATATCCAGCTTGTCTTATTCTAGACAATTTTCATATTCAGGAAGATGTCTTCCTTTCTGAGGTTCAGGCTACCCTCTTGTGAGATGCGCTGAAGCTCTCTGGGATGCTCTATGGGATGTGTTAATATAGCATTGACATCACTTAAATCTACTTGAATGATTATGAGCACCTATTGCTCAACCAGAACATACAGTGACAGATGGAGATTTCAGAGAATGTAGGTGCCTTGTCTGGAACACTCAAGTGCATCTACTCCTAAAACAGAGAGGAAGAAGCATGCCAAGGAAATGGTCACTAGGTAAAATAATGAAAAAGTGTCCAGTATATAACTTCCCTTCAGTATTGTTTTACATTTTTGAGGAAGAAATTGCCTTTATATGCAGAGAGTTCTACGTACATGAAATGTAAGTGCTATCAAAGGGCTGAATTCTCAAAAATTTTTGTTTACTTTTAGCATCATATGAGCTGTCACTTTCTCTTTAATTAAGCAATGCTTAAAATCATATCAAGACTTACACTCCAGAGTCAACCAATTCAACAACTAAAACTGAATGATACACTGGAAAGGTCTGTGAAGGATTATATTGAGTGTGAGAGACTCCACACTTGATTGAGGGAAAAGTATGAAGAGGAAGGACCAGGAGAGATTAAATGTTCTAGCCACAGCACCAGTTCTACATCCACTCTGCCCTGTTAGAACAGATATGGGGGTGACAGAAGAGTTAGGAGTGAAACTGTGCCCTTTATTAGCTGGCAAGAAGTGAAATTATTTTTCCCCAAGTTGAGACTGTTTTGGCCATGATGGCAACTAGTAAGTGATCTCCCTGTCCTTATCTCAACACAAATTTTTCACCATATTTTCTCCTGCTGTCCTATTCACAGAATCACAGAACATTAGGGATTGGAAGGAACCTCAAAAGATCATCCAGTCCAATCCCCCTGCCACAGCAAGATCACCTAGACCAAGTCACACAGGAACGCATCCAGGAGGGTTTTAAACCTCTCCGGAGAACGAGACTCCACAACCACGCTGGGCAGCCTATTCCGTCTAGTGATGATACTGTCAATGGTTAGCAGTTAGCCAAGATCATCACTTCACCCCTTTGCTTAAATCTTGCAGAACCTGACATAGACTCCCTACATGTGGTACTAAGGACCAATGTGAAGTAAAAGAGCTGTTCTAGTGCCAACCCTGGTGCCTGACCACCAACTTCATCTTAAAGCACAACCACTAACTGCTGATTTTCTTGATCTCGTTACCAAACCTGATGTATTTCTTTGTGTTGTTTTTTTCCTTTTTTGTTATTTTTATTTTAAAATGGTTATGCTTCTTTACATTATCCACAAATCAGCGTGCTTTTCTCACAGTTTATGTCCATATTTAGCTACCTAGGCTAAAGTTTCACTATGAGTTGAAGTCCAAATTGTCCAAACTGAAATATATCCAAATGTTGAAAATAATTCTTGTCACTGACCCCATCTTGGACAGGTTTTACTGCTTGCTTTCTTTGGAGATACAAAGAATGCAGACTTTTGAAATACACAATGTGGAGATACAAAGAATGGAAAAGTAGGTCTTTTTCCAAATTGGCTGTATGAGATGATGAAGAGGATAGTAGCAATGAGTGATTACCTGAATTTGTACTTCTCTTCTGAATCTCCACGTGATACTTGTGCATTCATTTTCAGCTGGTACAGTATCATTTACTTGGGAAAATGATTTTCTTCATAACTTATTCACTATAAATTCTGGAAATAATTTTGTCTCACTGGAACCACTTTTATAGCAGAGTAATACCGCTAATTTTGATGCATTTTCTGGATAGGTGGAAATGAGAGGCAAGGCATGTGCTGTGTCAAATTAAAAGCTTCAAGGTAGGGACGGTCAACAGAGGATGTCTGCTGTCTCATTTAGTTTTGTGGTGAATAACACTTCATTCACATAACAGCTCCATAAAAAGACTAATTTACAATTAAAAAAAAAAACAAAGTGATTTACAGCAAGCTTTGTGATATTTTGCAGATAGAAAATGTATTTTTGGGCCCCTGTTCAGATGGAATGAGAGATAAAATATAATCCACACAATAGCTGTTTAGAATCAAGATCAGACAGCAAGGATGAGGGAAAATGGAGAATATTCCTGGAATGTATTTAAGCATCTGTGTGAGATACCCACAGATCTTTTGGTAATATATTAAGGAATTACTTTAACAGATAAAAGAAACTGTTTAGTTCGTAACTTATTTTGTCTGACAAATATTTCCACGGACAAAATTAATGTCAGTTGGAGCCAGGTTAGTAAAAAACATGAAAACCTGAAAACATTAGTGATGTTGTTGAAGGTTGCTAGTTTACAGACACTCCTGTCAATCTCTTAACACTTTTTTTTTTCTGTGTATATTTTTAGTTTCTTAAGAACAAACTTTTGTGTGTGGCTACTGTGCTTAATCTTAGCTTGCCTTGTTTTCACGTGCCTTTTTAATTCTAAAATAGTACCATATGAAAATTCTTGTGCAGGACACGCCGAGTAAGGTTATTTGGCACACGCTAGTATTAAGCTACCAGTTTAATGAAGTTGCTATAAATTCCGAGTTGAGACTGGATGCAGAAAGCCTGTACTTTCCATTATGGAGAAATGAAGCAAACTGCAGCACTTGTGTTCTTAGGTACAGTTAAGAGATCGAGGTGAGCACTAAATCTAAAATGACTGTGATGGAGAGCTCAGGGGGCTCTAAGCAAAACTTATCCAGGATTTCTGAGTCATGCGACTTTCTTTGTTTCCATGTCTGGTGTCCCAGTCAGACTTTCCTCTGGCAGAGGCAACAGCGTACATCCAGAGGGAGCTAGGCTGGGAGGCCGGCAGCTTGAGGGACAGTGAGCCAGAAACAAGGGGGTGTGCTATGCGTATAGCTGTCTGGCTTATCTGTTTATGTGCTACAGTGTTGAATCTCTTCAGCTTTGAGCTGTAACTGCAGCCAAGTGTAGCTCTGATAGCACAGGCTAATCAAACAATTCAGTATTTTAGGAATACGTCGTTTTCTTTAGGGTTCCCTAATTTGTAGGGAATGCATGTTCTTCAGTGACTGATAGCTACTGAAAGGTGATGGAGGTATAGAAGTGGTCTCTTCAGCCTAACAAAGCTGCAGGCACTGCTTTCCTTCCAGGCACGTTCAGCAGTGTTAACCCACTGTCATGGGCTGTCCCAAAGTGAGAATTTACGGGAGACAGCTCTGACTCAGTGCACAGCCTGCCCTGCTGTAAGGGCAGGTGTGTGCCTTTACACAGCGCCTCTGCAAGTGCTCTTGGCTTGTGGAGGATGCTGAATGACTTCCCAAAATTGTGATTTTCCCCTGCAGCCCCAAGACATGTGAAGGGCTGATGTCTTGCCACACGTAGGAGAAAGCAAGGGAGAAAGCGCAAGCAAGTTAGCGAGGGAACGCTGAGCCCTCACAGGTGATACTTTACCCCGCAGCCATTACAATTTGTCATAGTCATATATGCTTCACCTAGCACTGGCCGCAAGATGAAATGTTTCAGCTTAGTTTATCAGTTTCCCTGAATGTGTCAGGTCAGCTTCCTCTTAACCCACTGTTCTGGTTCATAGGCTTTTGGAAAATATGGCAGAGCTGATCAAAGCTAGCAGTTCTCTTTTTTTTTTCCCCCCTTTTATTTTGCTTGCGGTGCGAAACAGAGTTTCCTGTACACAGACACCGCCAAGAGTCTGACTTACAGATCAGTGCCGTAGTTCTAGCATATGCTTGCACTTCTATTCCAAATGATAATTAGAAAATTAATTGCATTAGAAAAAGAAGTCCTCCTTTGCAAACATATCCTTACACATGCATGTGTCTGTGTAAGTTATTGAAATTATAGCTAAAAAGTTTCATTGCCAGGTAGTTGACACAAGTTACGTTGCCCTTTCATATTGAATGTCCTAAGGTACTTCTACTGGTGTATTGGTCATTGCCTCATCCGATGTTTTTTTGAATCATCTTATTCCCAGAATTTATTAGTAATGACTAATATAGAATGAAGTGCACTTGTCTGTATTTTTCGTGCTTGTCCAGTGTGCAACTGAAGTGGGATATTGCTATCAAGTAGTTTTGGAAGCCTTACCTTTCTTCTGTCCACTTGGGTCCCTAAAAAGTCTTTTTAAATTATACATCTATAAAATATCATGCAGAAGACTTTTTTTTTAAAATTTTATCTTTTGTGTTGGAAGGAACATGATGCTACCGGAAGTTTTAAATCTATTATCGTAGTTTCTCACTCAGTCAGCAAAAAAGTTTATTGCTCTTGAACCCTGAACACTTTATTATTGTTGTCTAGATTAACGGGTGTGTATTATCAAATGATTAAACAGGGATTTATTGTGACATGGTAGTGCTTGGATAGTAGTAAGTTACAATTATAAACATTTTTTGCAACTTTCCTTGGTACACCCCTTCCTCAAATTTCCTGTCCCTGGAAGCAGAGTGAACAAAGAGTTCTGAGATAAAGGTTTTACAAAACTACATGAAGCACAGGGAAAAAAGATTGTTTCACTGACTCATCATAGTTTCTTTTGGCTGAGGCATGGTGCTTGGTAAAAATGACTGTTATGAAAAAAATGCAATAATAAACCCCACTATTTCACTAAAAACCCCAGAATATTAAAAATTATATAATCATAGGTGGGACTATAAATATTTGAAGGGTGGGTGTCAGGAGGATGGAGCCAGGCTCTTCTCAATGTCATCTAGTGATAGGACAAAGGGCAATGGTTGTAAGCTGGAACCTAGGAGGTTCCTTATAAATATGAGAAGGAACTTCTTCACAGTGAGAGTGACAGAGCACTGGAACAGGCTACCCAGGAGGGTTGTGGAGTCTCCATCAATGGAGATGTTTAAGATCTGCCTGGATGTGTTCCTGTGTGACTTGGTCTAGGTGATCCTGCTGTGTCAGGGGGATTGGACTAGATGATCTTTCGAGGTCCCTTCCAATCCCTGATGATTCTATGATTGTGGATAGATTCATATTTTCATCTTCATTTGTAAGTGCAATTTCTGCAATGCATATTTTCAGCCTTCGTGTTCTGTCTTGAAGTGTAACCATTTCTCACCTCTGCTCATTTTGCCTCCTTCTCAAGTGCTTAGAAGGGCATTTTTTGAACTTTCAGCATGGGATAGCTGCTGTCCTTGTGCACGTTATCTTCCTGAGCCCATGGTTACATGACTTTTAATGAGGCAAAGGATTATGTATTTGTGGAAGTCCAGCATATTTTTTAACAAAGAGGTTGGCCTGCTTGCCACAGGGGCCATACAGACATATTAATCTGACATCTATAACATTTAAGAGACATGTTAAGAGTTAGGTCTCTAACAAACATGCAGTCCAGGATCTCTCTAATGTTAGTACAGGGTGAAGCTTAATGTGAACCATATTCAGTTGAATATAAGGGTGTGTGGGAAAGAAGCTACCCCTATGTAGATAGTGCAGTAAAAAGAACACCTAAATGACCCAAGAAGCACTACATAAAACCCCTTGATGTGATCTTTCATGTCCGAAAGACTAAATTGATAGGAGAGAGGAAATCCAACTCAGTACAACTGATGAGTACTCACTGAGTAGCTGAGCTGCTGTTTCCAAGTGCCACTTGCATGCCTAACAGCTATGGCTAGGCTGGAATAAAAAATAAGGGAAGACATTTATTTGAACTGCGGCATGATCTGTCATCACTATGTTAACTGAAACAAAATATTAACTTACATGCTGTAACCTGAAAAGAAATAAATGTGCTAGAAGATGGTTTTATTAGACATTTTCACAGTTGGAGGGAACAAACCAAAGCTGACTCTGAAACTAAAGAGCAGCAAAGCATTTATGCGTTAAGTGAATCCTATCTCATTTTTATAAATGTAAGGAAATAAACATAAAAAGAAATTGATTAGCTTAAAAGTGCATGTTCATGATGATTCGGAGAACATAGTTTTATTGATAACTGATTTACTTCTCTATTTAACAAATAGTCAATGAAATTCTAAGAACCCAAGGCAATCTTTGATTTAAATGAAATTATTAAACTGCTGTCTTAAATTTCCTTTTACTTGCTTTACTGTAAGACCTAAGTATATCAGCAAACACACTAACAAATCAACTAAGGATGAAGTTATTTTTGTAAACTCAAAAAAACCCTCCATGTAAATCACTTATGTTTTGTATTAGGGGAAGTGTTACCATATTACTGCATTAATGTAAAACATTCTTCATCTTTATCTGTTAGTCTCTGTAGGAAGAGGCCAGCATAAACATCTCCAAAGTACTTTTTTCATTAAGGCACACTTTAATACTTGTGCTAAAATGGGAAGGGGCACAAACTTCTGCCTCTTCCCAGGCAAAAACATTGCAAATCACCAAATGAGAGGGGTCAGATCATACCCCGAGTTTCTGAATCTCAATTGTCTAGATTTTTCACAGTCTTCTCTCTCGTGTTTCAAAGTAAAAGCCTAAAAGAAATGAAAAAAACACTGGAAGTACATGACCACTTTCCTCCAAGTCACCAAAGCATGTCTATAAATGAATTCAGGTACTGAATAAGATAACTTTAGAATCACAGTTCATATATGTATCTGATCACGAGTGTTAAATCTGAGAGAATTTCAGCGTTAAGAATTGTAAATAATGTGGGTTTGATTTGCGAGACAGATATTTGTCTGTATTAACTTCATTTCCTTTGTTGTTTAGAAGTCATTTCTTAAAATGATCCTCTGAGAATTTTCAATTTAATTGCTCTCCTTAGCAAATGGTTTATATAGTTTGAAGTGACAGGTGGTTATAAGCTAATAAACCACATTCCCTAGACCACAGCTTTAAAAGCTCCATACAAAATGAAGCAAACTGGCTTTATTTTGCATTTGACAGTGTTTAATCCTTAGCAGGCAGTCTCTCACACCAAACAGCCAAACAAAACTTCCCTGATATCACACAGCTTGAAGGAAAATACCCCAGACCTTTAAGACTTCATTGATTTCTGCTGAATTCTTCCCTTTACCTCTTTTGCTGAATGGAAAGCAACACAGGGAAGTTCTTTATAATTTCTTTATACAAAGAAGTTTGCATAGCAGCGTTACATCCATCCTGAAAGATTGGTTCAAGTAAGTAACTTGTCAGGTTCTGACAGCCTGACTAGATATTTGGCTTAAGCACTAGCTCAAGTGCAAAGTGACAACAGATTCTTAAGGCAGTTCATCCGTTAAACCTGAATTATCATTCACTGAGTTATAAACTTGCATAATGCTCTTTACAAAAATTTCAGTTTTTCTAAGCTTCTAAATTCCTATTAGATGAAAGCCCATGAAAGCCTAGTTACTGTGATTAGCTGTGTAGTTTCTGGATACGTTGATAGGTTAAAAAAGGTTAAATAGATATGAGTGTCAAGTAAATACATGCTCAGTTGGGAGCATTCCTGGTGCAGACAGAGGTTCTTGGTAACTGTTTGCTTTAGCGTTAGTTACTTTGTCCTTATTTGTTTTCAACTGCAAAATTTGAACTGTAGTTCAAGGGCTATTGCCAGAATATTTTTCACTTTGGTGAGAAGAATAAAAAAAGCCTGCAAATTGAAGGTGCTCTATCTCATCAGAGCGCAGCTGCTATTAGAGGAGAGAAGATGTGAAAACACACATGTCAAATGTGTCGGAACAGACATCAAATACAATAAGAGCCATATCTTGGCCATCATGCCAGCTCTTTGTCATGTCACTTCTGGTTTTCCTCCAGAAGTTTGGTTTTCGAGCCATGTCTGTCACTGACTACCGAAAAGGTCACTAATTTTGTAAACCTTATGAATTATAGATCGATTTGCAGCTGTAGCATATTTCATCATGAAGGTTCATCATAGTTTCCTATAGGTTTAATTCTGCTCTTTTAACATCTTAAACACAAAAAGACAAAATAAGTGTTTTGATTGGACTCAAAGGCAAAAAGAAGAAACAAAACCAAAACAGGCCTGTGGTTACACATTACTATTTGCTTTCTGAATTGTACTCTTCCATCACTTGATGATCTCTTTGGGTCCCTTCCAACCCCTAACATCCTATGATCCTATGATCACTATTTTTAGTAATAATCAAATGGCTAGTGCCTATATAAAGCAAATATTATCTTTTTTTATTTCTGCCAAGGCTTCTATTTGGAAAGTTTTTTGAATTTTATTTGGAAATAATGAAAAATTTACTGAAAGTATAAACCCGCATGATCCACATTAATTTAAAAATTATCTTTAGCAATATTTTTCAGTATATGTGTATTGGTATGCCGATGTCAATACATTGTTTTAGGAAGTGGCAAATTAGTACTGTAGAGAGACACTTTTACAAGTAAATTATTATTTTGAAACATTTTTTTCCTTTATAAGTTTGTGTAAAGGAAATGTGGTATTTAAGAGACAGTAATGAAAACATAGTTTAAAAATACTTACTTGTTGTACTACAGATTTATAGCACGTGATATAACATGCATAACAACCAGCCATGGTGTATATTTTTATGGACATGATAGTACACATTATACTAGATACTGTTATATATGCTAAGTACACTAGGTAGAAAATCTAATGAACACATAATAGTTCAAATCTAATTGGTGTAGCACATCCACAAGAATTGTCTCATTAGAAATATATCTGCAGTTGTGTCACTGAGGACTTGGTTTCTTTGTATAGCTTTGATGAAGTCATCTTTGGCAGTAATTCTGAGGTACTTGTGGAGAGTTAGGTGGCAAAAGAGACTCTAACTCGATAATTAAAAAGCAAGGAACTAGAAAGTCCAACAAGTTTGAGAAACTTTAGTATGAAATTGAAGTGCTGAGCACTTGGAAGTGAAGAATTTCTTCCTAAAAACTTGTACAAAGTAGGATCACAGAATCACAGAACATTAAGGATTGGAAGTGACCTCAAAAGATCATCTGTAGTGGACTACCTGAAAGATAATGGATATGTGGCTGATCCAGACCTCTGTGAGTTGCTGACAAGAGTATGAACAGAAGGCATTGTAAGTGACTGAAAGAGATCTTTACGCTGACGTATCAAGCAAGAAGAAGTTGGCAATCAAAGTGGAGAATAACTGGTAACATTGGGATGAGAAAGACTGAGCTATGGGAGGAGAAGACAGATATGAAGAAACCAATCATATTGCTTTTAGAGTGGGTGGCTATTGTGTGACTAATGGTCTTAAACCATTCATAGTAGATGAGTGAGATCGTAACAATAAGGTATAAAAATGTATGCTTCACTAAGACTACTTTAGTCTGTGTGTGTCGTCCCTTGATCCCCGCATTGCAGCTGGCAATCATCCAGTCGAATCCCCCTGCTAGAGCAAGATCACCTAGACCAAGTCACACAGGAGCATATCCAGGTGGGTTTTAAACATCTCCAGAGAAAGGAGACTCCACATCTCGCCTGGGCAGCCCCTTCCAGTGCTCCATCACCCTCATTGTGAAGAAGTTCCTTCTCACATTTATGTGGAACCTCCTGTGTTCCAGCCTACACCCATTGCCCCTTGTCCCATCATTAGATGGCACTGAGAAGATGAGAGAACTCTGGGAATATTCACTTTGGAGCAAAATAGATACACAACTCACCTCAGAAAATCAAATTTTGATCTCTGGAATCATGACTTTGAGTGTAATTTGCTTTGTGTAAAACCCTAGGTTTGAAATGATGTTATGAAAAGGGTTTTAAATCAGTATTAACAAAACTAAATGGGGTAGGTGAAAAATGCCAGTAGCCGGGTGGTGATAAGGAACAGCAATGCAGAAAAAACCCTACCAGAAGGGAAAAGGACTTTACATATTATCAGAAGTAGTATGGCAAAACATCCTGCTACAGATATATTGATGCAAGACGTANAGAGCAAGATCACCTAGACCAAGTCACACAGGAGCATATCCAGGTGGGTTTTAAACATCTCCAGAGAAAGGAGACTCCACATCTCGCCTGGGCAGCCCCTTCCAGTGCTCCGTCACCCTCATTGTGAAGAAGTTCCTTCTCACATTTATGTGGAACCTCCTGTGTTCCAGCCTACACCCATTGCCCCTTGTCCTATCATTAGATGGCACTGAGAAGATGAGAGAACTCTGGGAATATTCACTTTGGAGCAAAATAGATACACAACTCACCCCAGAAAATCAAATTTTGATCTCTGGAATCATGGATCACTTTGAGTGTAATTTGCTTTGTGTAAAACCCTAGGTTTGAAATGATGTTATGAAAAGGGTTTTAAATCAGTATTAACAAAACTAAATGGGGTAGGTGAAAAATGCCAGTAGCCGGGTGGTGATAAGGAACAGCAATGCAGAAAAAACCCTACCAGAAGGGAAAAGGACTTTACATATTATCAGAAGTAGTATGGCAAAACATCCTGCTACAGATATATTGATGCAAGACGTATCAGAAGAAAGAAGATTTTTACTAGATGGTCAAGTTTATGACTTCATTGGTATAATAAAGACATTGTAGGATAATTCCTATGACTGGAACATTTATATAAAAGAGGAATAGCTTGTACAAGAAAATCAGGTAATGAAAAGAAGAAGTATTGCTTTGAAGTTCGAGGATGCATGTACTTGCCAAGACAGAAAATAAAAAGAGAGAAGCTGAAAATCTCTGAGTAGAGATGAATGAGGAGGAGAACAATGGAACTATCTGATTAGGATCTACAACAGTCCAAAATGTAAAGAAGTTCAGGTGGATAAGGCTTTTTGTGAAGAGATGGCAAACTTATTCAAAGCAGGGAATTTGCTTTCAAAAGAAATAGAAGAGCTGGGAAAATGATATGGCAGGTTAGAACTGATTCCAAACAACATGGAGACAATGGATAAGAATGTAAAAGCGAAAGGCCATCTCTGTGTTCAAGAACTGAAAGTTAAAAAGCAGTAAAATGGTGTGGAAAAATAAAAAATAAAAGTTAGTCTGTAAAGAAGACTTGTATACTCAGAGGATTGGTGTCTCTTGGAAGTAAGGGTAAGAAAAGAAGATATTAAGAATAACTGGTCTTTTCTTATGAGAATAAACACAACGTAACCAAAGGAAAGATGGACAGATGGGAAACTTCTCTAAATTATGAGGTTTTATTGATCTCAGAGCATGGAAAAAGCACATAGGAAGCAAAAACGAAATTAGCTTGCCAGGAATAAATTTGAAAGCCCAAAGCAAACATGTAGGGCCAAAATCCCAGGTGACAGGACACAAAATGAGGTGCAGCTTACAAGAAATGGCATGGCTAATGAAGAAAAAGTGCATGAGAAAAAGAAAACTAAGAATCTAACTGGTCAGTTTGATCACGGAGAGGGAAAAGTATTGATAAATGATGCTTAGAAGGCCAAGTATTTTAATGGGTTAAGACATTAAATAATAAAGATAGAAAAAATGGAACTACTTCTCAGTGTCATCTAATGACAGGACAAGGGGCAATGGTTGTAAACTGGAACATAGGAGGTTCCAGATAAATATGAGAAAGAACTTCTTCATAGTGAGCGTGACAGAGCACTGGAACAGGCTGCCCAGGGAGTTTGCGGAGTCTCCTTCTCTGGAGATGTTTAAAACCCGCCTGGGTGTGTTCCTGTGCGACTTGGTCTAGGTGATCCTGCTGTGTCAGGGGGATTGGACTGGATGATCTTTTGAGGTTCCTTCCAATCCCTGATGTTTTGTGATTCTTTAATTTTTCTTGTAAAAGAAGAAAATATCTAGATAGAGTTGTAAAGTAAAGTAAAGAATATAGAGAGGATGGCATGAAAGCGGTCTCCAACGTTTTGAAAGCTCTTGCAAAGACCTGTTGACTATGTACAAGATGGTTGCTGTGGAAAGAATGAAGGTGACTTGCAGCAAGAAGATCCAGGGATGAGTGAAGTAGGTGCAAATATAGGGCCCCTCTGGAAAATCCTTGTGTAGAGAAAATTTTGTTAACAAGTTTGACATTATGTGTCTTTGACATATATGTATTATAATATACATATATACAGATGAGTATGTATGTCTTTGGCAAGGTGAAAATATATGATGACTTCCCATGGTGCTTTCAGGGGCTCTTTATTGTGATTCTCTAATGCAAAAAGAATCCCATACTACTGTGCTTCTTATGTATCAACGTATTTGCAATAATAATGGAAAATCACATTATTTTCATGTGTCTGCATATCTGGTCAGATCTATGTCTCACCTTAATTATCCCAAATAAATATATAATTCCACCCAAAAAACAAGGTACGTGGTGGTTAGAAATTCAGTCACTGAAAGTGGATTACAAGACAGGCATAGATAATTAATCCACGTGTGGTTTGTTGTAAGTTTGGTGTAAACTGATCTCTCTTTTTAACACATACTTCTTTTCATGCCCTTTGCCTCAAATCCGTTTGAATTTTTGAATTTTTTTAATTGGAAATTTTTCATTATCTTGAAGAAAATAATAGTGTGGTTGATGGAATGATTTGTGCTTGAGAGACAGAAATTCAGAGCAATTGTGCAACTACTTTTCTTTGTTTTCATTTTAAGGACAAATGGGAATCAAATGCCAGCATGAGGTAGTTATAAACATAGTGAAATTGTTCTACTAATCTTGCAATATGCTGTCAAGGTAATAATAGCTCTGAGCATTTTCTATTGATTTCTGAAGGAATTACTGACTTATTATCTGAGGGAACCTCCTTATAACTGGTTAAAAATGAAATGCAGGTTTAAAACATCCACTGTTTCAATAAATGCTGTGAAAATTAACCCTTTTATTCAAAAAGAAAGGAAGGAAAATGTATGTCATGTGCTTGTGTCTTTTGCTATGGTAGTGCAAGGTGTGTGCAAGGCTTCTCATAAACTACGTACTTTTCGTGATTGCTTACTCTGGGAGCTGTCTGTGCAGACTCCTGTTTTACAGCTTTGTAAGAGTCTTCAAAATTAACACTTTGTTCACAACGAAGCAATCTGTCACATGCCTTTCCAAGACAGAGCTGTGACAAAACAGTGCTCTGAGAAGCAAGGCCAGTGGGATTTCTTGGGTTAGATTTCACTTCCTTCTGTATCACTGAGCTCTAGAGGACAGAAACCATGATGCTAAGTTAAAAAAAAAAAACCAAAACCAAAACCAACAGTTTAAACAAAGTATTCTCAGAAAACTGTATTTGCCAAAGAAAAATCTTTCAATTTCTGTAGCACAAGTTCAATCAGAGAGTGATGCAGGAATGAGAATAAAACCTGCCGTGTAGATGGTGAATGTGTGATTTGCCTGAGACATACCTTTAGGTGTGCAGGTTGGGGAGGTCCTTTTTTTGCTCTAGGAAGGAATATGTTGTGATAGAAAATCTGCAGAAAAATTATTACTTTAAAGTTGATGTTAGGGTTTTTATCTGATGTCCCATTTTGTGTGGTAGTATCACCTTCCATCCAAAATCTCAGATCACCCTGTTTATTTACATGACAAAACTCTTCAGTGCTTAATGGAAGCCTAGCTGCCTCAGAGGTAGTGCCATATCTGTAATAAGAACTATAATCTTATTACAATGCCAAAATACTACTTTAATTTTTGCAAGACTTGCTGTCTTCAAAAATTATGTTTTAGCTACTGTGCTTGCTTTTCATCGGTTTAAGTAGTTTACTGGAAAAATACTAAAATGCTTCTTACTGTAGGCATAATCTGGTGTATTATGTCTGGTATCACGCTTGGTGTGTTCCTGTTGCATTGACACACAGCTTAAACAGCAGGTTTAGAGCATTTGTTAAGTGTTACTCCTTCTGAAATGATACTTTTAACTCCATTTCTGAAAAATTTCACTCCTTAACAATAGGTTAAAACTCTCTGTTCTGAGGAGTGGGGTTTTTGAGCCCCATCAGACTGTCACCAGTCACTCATCCACCTGTGTTCACAAGGAAAATACAGGTACAACTGTCTGCATTCAGGGAGCACTTTAGATGCCTGTGTCAGGCTGAGGCTTTGAGCTATAGAACCCAGTTTCTAGAGGCAAGCAGTTCAGAATCATGTGTAATTCTGTGTGCAGCCTTCCTCTCATCATTTCCTGATCAACGTGTTTGATGTGGGAACTTTAGGCTTGAGACACGCATAGCATGCTGTGGGGGAAACTGGGTGATAGCTGCGTGGGGAAAGGTGATGCAGCATCGTGTGCACGTGCAGCACTGTGTGAATGCACAGCAGTGCATCACAGGCTTTTCAGAGGTGACGTGCAATGTGCTGGAGGAGCACTGGTGAACTGAGACAGAATGCGCAGCTGATACTGCTGGAGACTTTCAAAAAGAATTAAAAATTATAGCTTGTCAGCAAATTGGAGCAAATAAGCCATGATTTGTTTCACTATTCTGCACAGCTGGGTTCTGCTCTCTTTTGTGCATTACAGTTTCAGTCTGCAATTTTCACCAGTGGTGTTTATTATTTAAATGAGAAAAACAGGCTATTGTCAAGGCCTGTGATCCTGGCGACGTTATTATTCTGACCTAGTGTAAATATCACGACCTGTCTTGGAATTCTTGCGGTAAATGAAAGGGTTCGGGCAGTCAAGGTGACAACAGAGCTGTCAATACATAAATGAAGCCTCCAGACATTATCACAGGTTTTATTAAAAAGCAAATGGATACCTTGACATTAGGACTTACATTAAAGAGTCAGTAAATGTAAATGTAGCCATGTTAAAAAAACAGATAAACCAGAAGATGATGTGAGACTAGTGGAAAATACTGCTGTACCTTTTATTTTCACTTTTTTGTGGGGGGGGACTAAGACTTGTGAAATACCAGAGATGGATGACACACACACAGAAGCCCACTTATCCTGAAAGACAGCAGGAACCTAAAATGATGAACATAGCCTCTGGTACAGTTCAGTGGCTTAATTAACTCAATACTCTAACCATTCTTATTTGACATAAGCTACATGCAATTATTTCATGCTTCAGAAAAATTCTATTATATCTGGATATGTAGCATTATACAAATTCTTAGGAAAGCTTTCAGAAGATTCAGTCTTAGTGCTTTTTCTTTAAACCATATGAACTAAAATGAGGCAGTCAAACAGTAAGAAAGTAGGGGCTGTGGAAGCTGAGATCATCTCGTGCATATACCTGTGGGATTTTAGATCCTCACTGTAAAGACTTAAATTTCACACACCCATAAACCACAGAATTCTATGTGCATAAAAAAAAATTACATGTTTGAAAACAATGTCAAAGCTTTTTCAAAAATAATTTGATATTAAAATATATGAGAAATGAAGCATGGTTTATGTATAAAGTATTTCTTTTTAAAAAAACCCTGTAAGAAAAACAGCAGAAGTGCTGAAAAGTCACATTTGGATAGCCAAGTGTAATATATTTATTTTTTAATATTACAAGGAAAATATGTGCATTTAAGAGTAAAATCTGTTCTATATAAAATTCATTATATTTTTCTGCTTTTATGCATAGCAAATAGTAAGTGCAACCTGAGTTCACATGATTTATTAAATATTGAAAATTCTCTTTTATAAACCTTCACCTTTACTGTAATGATTATGTTTCCTGTCACTGGGACACTGCACCAACATATTGATAGGGATGGACCAGTTCTCTCTTCTTTTATTTCTTTGTGACTGTCCTTACTAATTTGTTTCTGTAGTACTGATTTGATGATTAAAAATCACTGTTTTTATTAAAAGGTTTCTTTTAAACAATAAGTGCTCATGTAAGTAAAAAAAAACAACCTACAGTTAAAGAACAGGTGACAATTAGTATAAGACATTACAAACCAAAAATAAGAGGCTTACATGTGAAATAAAGTAAGCACCTGGCATAAAAGACATGATGTTATGTCTTCATAATGTTATTCAGCCTGACATCCTTCTGTCACAGTTCTGAAGTGAAACTTCCCATTCATTTTCTGTGTTAAAATTTAGCTGCTTACTGAAGATTGCTCAACAAACACCCTGTTGTCATTTTGCCACTGACACACTAAAACAAATGACTGGAATGACTCCCAAACTCTGAACTGTGGAACTGTTTATCCATGCATGATGACACAAGCCTGAGATAAACTTCATGCTCTCTCATCCTCCACTTTACACACTTGAACTTGGCACTGCTAAAGGCATCTGGAGTGGGAATGACAAGTGTCAGGATCTAAATGTTTTAAATTTGAAAATAACTTCTATTCGTTTCCTCTTCATTTTTGTTGAAGACAAAGAAGCAAAAAGGATGTGGAAATTCTCCATAGCTCAGTCCTTGAGGTTGAAGTCTTTTATTGCATCTCTCCGACTGTGCTGCCCCCAAAACATTTTAGCTGCCCATGTTGACTGCAGGGCACTACTGACCTTGGCCCATTCTGGATTGGTGTCTGGGCATTTTCTGAAAGAAAGCTATGTGACTGGTTGGCTCAGTTGGTAGAGCAGGGGACTCTGAATTCCTGGGGTCATGGGTTCAAGCCCCTTATAGGACATCTTGTACACTACTGTAGGCTTACCCTGCTCCAGCAAGGGGTGTTTGACTTAGATGATCTTTTGAGGTCCCTTCCAACCTGTAACACCTGTAACTAAAACTGTGGCAAGAAACATGTCATCATCCATATACTACATCAAGGTAATGGTAAGCTCCTACCTTTGCACAGGTGGATTTTTTAATGGAACACAGCTGCCAAGGTGCAGATGCATCACCTCTTTCTTTCCTCCTTTCTTTCTTCCTTCCTTTCCTCCTTTTCTTCTTCCTTTCCTCCTTTCCTCTTTTCCTCCCTTCCTTCCTTTTGTTCTCTTTCTCTTTTTTGTCTTACTGCAAAGCAAGGAATTGTTTTCCAAAGGCAAATGCTATTCAGTTGTCTTCCTCCACTATCTACCATTTGCCTCATAGCTGACCGTGTCCCAACAGTACTGGCTTTATTTCCATCACCATACATTTCAAGTAACACTTGCTGCAGTAGAGTCTTTTCAGGGGTCAGCTGCATGGAACCAAAAGAAGATCAGTTTTCTCTTTATTTCCTAAAGTGATGGTGACAGGCAACTAGTTGCTCACGCTGTCCTTCCTCATACTTCAGTCTTGTCTGTCCAGAAATGGCAAGGCAAAACATTTCTCTTGAGAATTACTGAGGGTGTTTTCCTTGTTTTTGTATCTTTTGCTAGCCAAAGCTGTATGAAGAGCTTCAACATGCAGCATAAACCTGCACTGTAGTAGCCTTCACCACTGTAGCATGAAGCAAAGACATAGACGAGTCCATTGTGAGGCAAGGAAAAAAAAAAGCTTTGTTAAAATCTATTGATGTTTCTGTCTCTGCTTGTTAAGCTGCAATATGCCTTATGAGTTTCACCTGAATTTCCACATGTGCTCTCATCTTAATGATATCAGTGCACCTGAGTATTATTCACAGCACTTGTCACTTGATATTTAGTAATAAGTGTTTCCCTTTCTAGAATTTCACCTATTTCTCCTTGGATTTTTACTGACGTTTCTAAATATTTCCTTTGTCCTTGTCCAGTCCAGCCCATGACTTCTTAACACCTTATCAGGACCCAATGTAGTCGTGCACATAGGTGTAGTCATGAGCAGAAGACGTTTTGTGCGGAGTAGTCTTGTGTGTTCTGCTCAAAAAGGGTAGGAGAAGCCACACAAGATATGAAAGGAACACCCAGTGGTTTGTTTTGCAGTGCTTCCTATATCATTACAGTAACTCTGCAGATGAAGTTCTTTTCTGACCTAAATCCTGAAAAATTTTGTGGTCTGATATGTGACTTGGATGAAATGTTTGCAAAACCTAGGAAACTCCTGAGACAGTCATAATTTGAATAATTTTAAAATGTTTAATATTGTCAAAACTCAAACAGGGACTGATTTTAAAATAATTGATGAAAACACTGGTATTTTTGAAAAGAGTTGAATAAAAGCCTCACAGGTTTCTAGAATCCATCACTGCTGTGCAGTGACCTCTCTGCTACAAAGAACTTCATCTGGAAGTTTGTATCTCAGAACAATTAGAAGTGGAAAGGAAAATTCTCCAAAAAAAATTAAGAAAATGAAGGAACCGGTTAAAGGGAAAATTGTGTCTCATAAAGAGAAAAAGCGGTGGCTTTTATTTAGCTTTGCTGTCTCCAGTCAGATAGCAAGGGGAAGTACCCAGCCTTGGTTCTAGAAATTGTTTCTGAGTTTGTGAATGCTTTTTTAGAGCTAAGCCAGTGTGATAAAGTGCTGTTCTTTCACCAGAAAGAATGTTTGCTTACTATTTCATCATCCCCTGGAGGCACAGAGAAAGAAAATAAGCACATCGGTTGTCATTATGACAGGATAAAAATGGAGCCATCATATTTCAATAACACAATGCAATGAGCAGCCCCATCGAGTGATGAATTATGGACTCTCTCTTTCACACTCAACTATAAGTTAATATTATCTCCCCAGGATAATTAGAGTGAAGTTCAATTACTGACCCTGAATTACCGTGTGGGCCACTCCATGGGTTCTGACACAGCGTTTTACACATTTATCTTTTCACCTAATGCGCTAAATCTGCATTGCTCTGGTGATTAATCATACTGGGTCCCATCTAGCTCACACTATTCTTCTTGTATGGATTGGCTGGTCCCTAGAGTCCCCTTGAGCACAATATGAGAGGGTCTATTATGCTGTGTTTTCCTACCAATTTATGTTCTTCCTTCTGTTTTGAGATTGTGGTCACTTCTGAAGTTTACCCAAAAAAGCTCACACAAACATGTTCCATTAGGGAATTATCTACCTCCTAACCAACAGTGAGACAGATAACTCAGTCAGTGCAGTAAAACACACCTACAGAACATCAGTCAAAACAGATAGATGCTTGTACGTCCGTGCGTAAAGATGAAAGAAGAGAAGTTCGCAACGTGGCACGTTTTCTGCAAGCTCTGCTCCTTCCTTCATGAGGGACAAATCCCAATCTTGATCTACTTACTCACAGTACGTCTCTTGCTAATTTTTCTTGCATCTTTTAGTTAGGGGCTACTCATATAACTCTAAAAAACACAAAACAAAGCAAGTTTATGTATATGTGTGTATATATATATTTATATATATATATAAATTTCTTCAAGCTTATAGAATTTTATAACCTCCGTGAATTAAATACCATTAAAGAGATGTCAAGGAATAACTGTGCTTACTCTTAGCAAGCAAGTTCATGTTAAGCTAAACCAAACTTGTTACAGATGTCAAAACCTTGACTCAGAAGTAGTTTTTAAACCTCAAAGTTTTATTTTTTTAAAATCAAGTTCAGATCAAATTTTAGAGGTGTTTGGATTTTCTGAACTGATCCTTTCAGTTCTTAGTCTGTCACAATTTTTTAAAATGTAATTTATATTAAAATGAAAAAACTGCAACTAAAGTGCTTCCATACACCAATGAAGAAAATAATAAATCAAATGTCAGCCTTCTAGGTAAGAGAAGAGCAGAAGAAACAACAATGGCTGTATACAGGCTCCAGGGAGAAGGATGGAAAACGGCTAGAAACACGATAAAACTGAGAAGTGAGCACAGCACTCCTTTAGCCTTGTTGTCTGTGTGTGACTTGATCTGATTCTTTGACTCACCGCGTTTGAATTCCTGTGTCAAATCCTTACAGCACTTTACATGCAGAAGTATCAGAAATCAGAGCTAATATTATGACTAGTCATAAGTTTATAACAGAACCAGTACAAGTGATACATGACACCAGCTGAAACTTGAGTTTTCCAAATTGGTGTGATAGAACTTGCTGGCATGCTCTGAATTTCATACTGCTTTATTTTGCATGTATTTGTCCTTCAGAGTCAAAGCAAAGTTATGGTCCCTATGTCCATAAAACTGTAATGATAGCAGCCATAAAGGTGGTGTTTCCTTGTCCTCTCCACCTGAGAGAGGTTGGGATCATGATGCAGACAAGGTTTTAGTGATTCTCAGATGACCTCAGAGACCTGAGTGAAGAGAAGTGGCATAAAGCCAGCGTTCCCCCAGTCTGTGCCCTGAGCAAGGGCAGGTCAGAAAGGCAAAAGAAACTCTATCTAACACAATGCAAACATCAGCTTCTTTCCCCCTTCATGCTGTAACACAAGAGCCTGTCTTCCTAATCACTTGAAGAAGCATAACCAGAGTAATATATTGTTTTGTTTGGAATCCCATGAGGACCTGTGCTTCTACCTGGCTTTTATATATCTGCCTTTCCTAAATTGTGCACTGCAGGTACCTGGAGTTGTTACTTGCTTTGACAGCTACAAGTAGCAGTCTAAGCACAGATCAGTCTAGAGGATGGGCTTTAGGACAGCTAAAGCTATAAATGATAAATATTTAAGTGTTTGATATGCAGAAGAGATTCTAGCAGATTTTTTTTTGGACTTCAGTATGCTTTGATTTCCTGTTGTCATGAGCCTTAATGTTGAATTTCTCTGGAAATACAAATATATTCTTGAGAAAGTTAACCTTTTTTTCTCCTATTCTCCCTTTTCACTTTTCTGTCCATTCAGGCCAGCTCTCTTTACTCTGTTAAACATATAAGTGCCTTGTAAAGCTGTCCAGGTTTAGGCCTTGACTGTCAACCAGTTGAGCTGACCAAGAGCTACTTTGTTAGTTTCAACAGCCACAAAAGCCATAGCAAAGAGCGTCTTCCGACTGAGCCAAGCCTACAGGGTCCTGCGTTGGCTCACCTGACAACATTGCTACTATTTTAGTATTTACAATTTTAGACTATCGAGGTATGGCTTGAGCCAGACAACTGTGATGTGAAGAGTAACACTGCAAATTCAGGCACAGGATGAGAGAGATAGCTAATTGGATAAGTCTGGACACCATCTGGCAGATGTATCCTCTACCTAAGCTCTCCAGATGCAGTTCTGAGCAGCTGTAAATAAAGCCTTTCAGCAGTCAAAGGTAATTTATATTGCATATTCTATTCTGTTAGCTAAAGTCCAGAGAATCTGGTGTGTCTGACAACCTTCTGTGAACCAGAAGTACATGAGGAGGAGGCATAAGATGGCAGTTAGGGCTATACTGCAGTTGTTTTCAAGACACTTGAATTGCTATGCCAGCAGTTCAGTCACATTTTCAACATGTACTTGTGAAAGCAGCTGTTGAACTTTGTTCAGCATGTGTTAGCATCTGAAAAACATACACAGTCTGTGTGTTGTGCTCCATCAGTTTGATATCATCTATTCAAGAAAGACTGAAAATTCAGGATGCAAGTTCTGTCCTAGTGCTACTGGTAATACTGATAATGCAGCACTAGACTGACCTTTTCTAATGTTCTGAGTGAGTCTTAATTTTCTTCCACTACCTGCATTACCATTTTCCTATATTTGTATATTCTTCTCACAATTTCCTGGGTTTTTTTTTAACACTACATAGTAATCTTATTCGCTGGATTGTTTTTCTTATTCTTCCTTATGGAAATCCCTTGCCATGAGTTGAGGCTGGGCAGAACATGAGACAAAAGACAGGGTTTATTTATTAGTACCTCCCCCTCCCCAGAATGGTTAGACAAAGAGAATAGGTGAGAAAGACTTATGGATTGGAAAAGAAAACAACTACCTTAATGAAAACAATTATAATATGGAACACGTACAAAACCGATAGTGAACCCAACCTCCCTGCTGGTAATTGTGTCACTGTCACCACCAATGCAGATGCTGGGCATGTCCTAGACTGGACTCAGAAGCAGACAGGAACTGGACGCAGGAGCTGGATTCTAGAAAACATGGATTGGGATCAAAGGCACAAGGGACAGAGTCCTCCTCAGACATTAGGAAGAAAGATTAAGAGGGAAGTGGGCAAGAGTGAAGGAGGGCCAAACTGAGGAGCAAGCTGACCGTCAGCCGTGTGCGCAATATAACATGCATCTGTTGGATGGAATACCCTGTTGGTTGATGTATCCTGTCCTGTCTGCTCCTCCTTACAGCTGTGGCCTGTAATTTTCTGCAGCCTCAGTGTGAGACACAAGATTTAGCCATGACCTTGATCTCCACAGGAGCAAGTCTAAGCAAGAGACTACTGCCAACTCCTAGTATTAACTATAAACATGCAGCGTTATCACTTGTAGAATCAGATGCTGTCTGCAACAAATATGCCATTAATTTCAGAAAGTGTAGTTAGTCGAAGAGATTGAGCTGAAAAAGTAAAATCACTGAACAGAAATACAAATATTCTAACTCAAGCCAGCACATCCCTTCACTGAGGTTTCTTTGTTTTTACCGTTTCTTTTTACTATTTTTCTACTTTCTCTTTTTTATTGTGACCAGTTTCTGTCAGTTTCATTTTCCACAGCTCAGGCCTGTGCACTTATGAAAGGTCTCCTACCATCAAAAGGCAGCAATTGTTCTGTCACTTTATTTTTGCAACCAAACATGCACATTTTGAAAGTGCCCCAAAGTGGGATTAAAAGTGCAGTGCCCACGAGCAAGCCACAAACAAGCACGTCTGCTTGTCCTAGGTTAGTCTGGTTCTTTACCCAACTGTTCCCTCTGTGAATGTAAGGAAACCAAATTAACTGTTTCAGAGCTAAGCACTATGACACTGTGTTATTAAATCTTCTGTGATTTTCTACCTGATATATACCTAGGTCCTGCCAAATCCATGTCTATCTTGCTGCTCTTTTATTTCAGACTTCACTCATGTGATTCTGTATGTCCAGCTCTGAAGTATGTGTGGGTTGTATTATTTCAATTCCATTTAGGTACACATTCCCAGGACATTTTCTGTTTGAACTGATAGTATAATAAAAGTGGAATACCACAAGAAGGTGTGCAAATAGCCAGTTTAGTGGGTGATAATGGAAAGAGTCTCCTAAATCGTTCAAAAAAAATGAAATGGCTTTTACATGGACTTGCTACTGTTTTGCTCTCATTTTTACAAATTGTCATTGAAAGAGTGGGGACTCAAGTTTCTATAAACTTGAAAGCTTTTCTTCTTCCAGCTCAGTAATCTAGTAACAGTCTAAACAATGCCTACAAGGCATTTGTTGAAGCTTAGTTCCAAAGATGGTTGCAATATGCCTCCTTTAGACTAGACTGGCAGCAGAGGCAGTAGACAGTAGAGGAACTCTCCTTCTCTGGGAGCAATTAATCCCCAGGCACAAAGCAGTACATGAGCTCAGGATGATTCAGCATGCTCTGCAGATTGTTCTGAAATCTGATGCACAGAGAAAGGAGTGCTCTGGCCTGAACTGTTTCCTGTGTCCTTTAGATGGTACCCACATCTTTTGGACAGAAGGAAGAATGTGTTTTCCTTCACAGCAGGTACCACAGCTCTAGTTAGTACTTTTCTAGATGTTACTGCTAAATTTGTTCTGGTCCTATCTAGTAATATTGGTCTACGTTTGTGTCAAACCTAATTTTGCAGTCCAGTCACTTTCTCTGACACACATTCATATATCAACCAAATTACCACCAAAAAAATCCCTCAATTATTTGCTGTCTTCTTCCTATAATGGAAAAATCCAGCTTTGGGCACCAGTAATTCTTAAAGCACAAGGGTTAAAAGGTTGGGTTGTTTTAAACTTTCCTGTTTTCTCACATCAGCTTGTTACCAGAAGGGTATTTTTGATCTGCCTTTTGATGACAGTCCTTGGCATTTCTTCAGTGAAATGTAAATAGTGAATAGTCTGATTATTTAGAATATTCTAAAATGTCCAGGGCATCTTGAGAAAGTCATTGTTATAAAACACTAAGAATGAGCCTACAGTACCTGTTTCTTTCTCAACTAATGGAGGCAAGAGTTTGTGAGATTTTTATTTTTGTTTACAGTTCAGCTCTGAAGCTGTCTCAGACTAGAATCAATACCACAGCTCTTTTAGGAACACATTTTTTAAAGAACATTTATGTCATCATTGATTCTCTCGATTCTTTATAACCAAGAAACCAGCCAAAGCATACTTGCTTACAATATTGTGTATTTATGGGTGTCTCTTGCACAGTATGTTTTAGGGGTCGTTTAATCTAGGAGAAAGGTTACCCTAAGCTGGAAAGATCGGAAGCTCAAAAAGAAGATAATGTCTTACAGGAATTTCTAGACATTTATTAATGATTGATTGATCCTATGTAGAATGCAGGCTAATGGACTTAGATGACTTAATTTATTCTTCAGTTATCCTCAGGCTTTTATTGGGTAGTTCAAAACCTCTGATAGTTTACCCGTAATTGTGTCTTGCAGAAATTCAGAGTCTGAACTGTTTGCTTAGAATTTGCTTTGTTTTGTTGCAGTTGGCAAGTCTGCACCCCAAAGTGATGAACATTATGGGAAATGAATTCTGTGTTTCCTTTGAAAATAAATACCACAAAGCGTACCATTTACCATCAATTACGATGCAGTAAAGATTGTGCATGAAATTAACCTAAACAATCAAGGCACCCTTTGATATTATTTCAGTAGCTGACTGGCATTGTCACGTTTCAGAAAATTGAATTCAGCTTTATGAAACATATGTTTAAAAGTTGTACCCTTTCAATAATTATGCTATAACATCCCTATTTTATGCAAAGCTAACTAGATATTGTCATATTAAAATAGCAAATCCAATTCATTGCTTATGAAACACATGTTTAAAAAAAAAATAAAAGGCACACTTTAATTATTTCAAGAGTGTTCAGACTGGCTCACCAGCCTACTGAATATTGCATTTGTTTAAAACTCAATCATGCAAAATGAAGACTCGATTTGAAAAATTTTAATAAAGATAACCAGACTATCATTATATCATTTGAATGCTAATCGGTGCTTTCATTCAGTGGAGGGAGCAGTGATAGTGTCAACTTTGCTGGAGGCTCTTTATTTCGCAATAAAAACATTTACATTCTAATGATTTTATTAAAGCATAGTAGCTGTCAGCATCCCCAGATGACTCCGTGGCAAACTGTATCAGTTATCAACTCATATTGCCTTTATCAAAACCACCCAGTGGTGAGTCTAGGCCTGCCACAATGAGATGTCTATTGCTCGGAGAGCTGGTATTTAATCATTTCTTCTGCAGTATTGTTCTGCTTACAGTGCATAAATAAGTGCTTCAAATAACCCCAGAGTGCTACTGACAATGAAACAAAGTATCAGTCCTATTTATCTTTCCCACATTCTTCAGAAACCTTCTTCTCCACTTCTTTTTTTCCCCTTTTTTATTATTTTGTTGTTGTTGCAGCCACTTTTTTATTCACTCTAACCTATCATCATTCAACAGCTCTGAATTTCTTCGTGATGAGCGGTCGGACTCACAGATAGAGTCAAGGAAGGTGATTTTTTTTTTTTTGTGCTGGGAAGTGATATAATGAATACTGGAAACAACTGGATTAGAAGTGATAGGTGGACTCTGAAGAAATGTTGCCTTTAAAGGGAAAACCTAGAGGGAAAGGAAAAGCAAAACCCAGCCAAAGTCCAACGTTGCCATCTTGTATCTCTGTCCCAGCTCAATGTAGGAAACAATATTCCTTGTATAGAAGGAGAAGGGGGATAAACGTGTGAGGATGCTGAGCACGAGGTTGTAAACTTCCTGGGCAGGCCTTGTCAGCGTTCTACTAAGGGGAAGTAAGTGTAAAGCAAGGCCGTGCCACACAATGTCAGGTATTTCTTTCCCTGGCTAAGCAATGCGGATCTAAGGACAGCTCTCTTAATGGCAATAAAACTCTGTCAGTTCTCAGCACACATCCGCGTCTGTTTTGAAAAGATATTCTTTTGCTGCCTCTCATTTGCTTTGTTTTTCACTCAGAAAACCAGGACAGATAATAGTGCTCTGAGGACTCCTTTTTCAGCTGAGCCAACTAAAAACATCTTGATCTCACTATGTAAAATATCTCTTAATTTGATGATAGTAAAAATCTCTCCTTGGAGTGCAGCTGTATAACTGCTCAGAGTAATTTTTAAAGCCTTCAGTACAGATTAGCTTTTGTTTTGGTGTTAGCCCAGCTCGCCTGATACATGGCAGAGTGGCACTGTACTAGGTGAGGGCTTTTGAGTTCAGTGTCCTAACACTGGGCTTTCTGCTTAAATTGCTGAACATAAGTTCTGATCCACTGGGATATTTTCCTTGAAGAAATGTCATCACATCCTTTTGGTTTATGGCAGCTGTCCATCTACTTAGTCATATTATCTGTTCTCCGGTAAAGTCTTTAGAATCCACATCAGAATGCATCATGCAAATCAATAACATATTGTTGTAATTACATTTCTTGGGCCGGAAAATCAAATACTATTTGCAGTATTTTGCTAAAATGGCATAAATATGCAAAGTCTGTTGCTCGGCTGGTCTACTGGTAACAGTTCTATTGTAAATCTCGATCCAGATTTTGTTTCTGACTCTGCTTCTGATTTGCTCTGCAGCCTTAGGCAAATCACATTGTCTCCACATGTAAAAGCAGATGATAACTGATCAAAGGCACCATCTTTGATTGGTGTGTGTAATCTCATCCTAAAATGAGGACAGATTTTTAAAAGGCACATCGAGACACAGAGATGAAGAAAGTCAGCATAGCTGATTCCTGAATGAGGAATGGATATGATATCTAGACTCGATCATAAGTGTCTTTGGGAACATATATCCAGGCTGGATTCATGTTGTGCCAGAAGGAAGTGTGATTTTGGCCTCTGCTCCTGTTTCTTCCAACCTAACTCCACTTCTGCATCCCCTTGTAAGATTTTAAAACCCAGACAGGATCTTTCAGCTCTGAAATGCTCAGCTCCTGCTCCTAATATTTTCTCATTTTAATGCTGATTAAAGTTACTTTCTTTTCTTGCTCTAAACAAGCACCATCCAGATGAGCAAACATATCTGCATTCAGTGAAGAGGGAAAAACCAATGGGTCTTTTTAAATGTACTTCACACTTTTCCCATCTGATCTCAGTACAAGGCTCAGGGCTTCTATTTGACCCTGTCTTGCTCATTTTATACTGAAGCGCTATTGACTTGACCTCTTTGATCTATCAATGTTGACAAACATGCAGTCTGACAAACAAGGTCCTGATACAGAGTCTTTCAGACATTGCAGCTGTACTTCAAACACCCTTCAAGCTGCTTTTCAGGTGAACGCTTATTTTTTTTTTTATAAGATGGAGACAGTAACACCATTTTAGAACGAAATCCTCCAAAACCAGAATAGAAATATTGTCCAAATGTATTTATTATTGTTTTGTCAGGTACAGATTTGAAATGTTATTTCAGCTGTAGTTTCACAGATTAGCACGTTTATCAGTATTGAACATAGGTGTTTTCTTGACAGATACTGTAGTATTGTCTGAGGAAGCAATACCAAGCTAAACACAATTTTCATACAAAAACCGTTCCTTCTATTAATTATCTTTTGCTTTATGATTTCCATTACTTACTTTCAATGCACACGTGCATTAGTTTTGATAGAAGAAAAAGCCATATGTAATCTAGCCACTTTCCAGTCTCACAGGCTGGAAGAGCTGCTGATTTCATTTAAAACAAAGAGATTAAAGAAACAGCTTTGCTCAAAAGTGATCTGCAGCTTCGCTTTCCTATGTAGCTGTTACACAGATCATTAGGGGTTGGAAGGGACCTTCAGGGGTCACAGAGACCAACCTCCCTGCTCGAGCAGGACCACGGGACCCAATTCAGGTTAAACAGAAACACATCAAGATGAGTCTTAAAAGTCTCTAGAGAAGTAGACTCCACAACTTCCCTCAGCAGCCCATTCCAATGCTCAGTAACTCTTACAGTGAAGTAGTTTTTCCTCATACCGAGATGGAATGTCTTTTGCTTCAACCTACACCCATTACCCCTTGTCCTATCACAGGGCACATGTGAAAAGATTGTCTCCTTCTTCTTGACACCCAGCCTTCAGGTATTTATACACTGTGATTAAGTCCCTTCGTAATCTTCTCTTCTCCAAGCTGAAAAGTCCCAGGTCTCTCAGTCTCTCCTCATAAGGCAAGTGCTCCTGTCCCCTGATCATCCTTGCGCCCCTCCGTTCTTCATTGCGGAATACAGATATAACGTTGGGTATTTTAAAAATGACAAGTGAAATTGCCTCTGAAAAGAACATGCCTGGGATAAATATTTCCTTTACCGCTTTAAGTGTGAATAAACTTATCTAAATAGTAATAGTAATACTTTTATTTTCTAAATATGTGATTTTAACATCTGGACCAAAGTTGCTGCAGGTTGTCCTCCGGTGAATTTCTGACTGGAGTCCTTGCAAGGCAGGTGTAAAATGCAGCAGTCTGTTATCACTCAATGAAGCTCAAACAAACAAGAATTGATAGAAATATGTGTTACTTGTATTGAAACCATACCAATAGACCTTTGAATTTGGCAGTGTGTGCTACTCTTCCTCTAATAGCTAAAGCCATCCCACCCAATTGCTTTCTTCTGAAATGGACTATGTTTCATCAGCAGGCTACAGCCTTGAAAAGGTGTGATAGGATCTCAGCTCTTGCTGTGAAACACACTAAATAATTGTTCCTCATTTATTTCTCTGACATGCATTTATGGAGCAGAAAAGCCATAAAAGGTCCTTCACTGCATTATTGACAAAATTCTTTCTCATGTGCAGTGGATGCATGGCTGGAAGGAATTCTGGAAACTTTTCCTTCTTGGGATAAATCCTGAAATACTCAAAACCCCCACAGTTTTCTTTGACTTATAGCAGCCTGTGGCACAGAAGGCTGATAAGACTGATCTCTCACCTTCCTTCCACTTTCATTAGCAGAACATGCTGTGATCAGACAGATCCTTAAGATGGGGAAGAAAGCCTGCAAAACAAACCTGTTCCCACTCTATCTGGCTCTAACTCTGAGCAACCCTACAGCTAGGCAGTGGAATCAGGTTATAGGTGACAAGTGAGGCATCACTCATTAGAGAGATACCAAAATCAGCATTCCAACCAACATCAAGCATAGAAGTTTCTTGTATCTGACATTCTCCAACCCCTTTTCCTTGGAAACAACACTACTTGCAGTACTGGAAACTTCCATAGCAATCCCAGCCAGTGCTGGACAGGGAAAATATAGAGAAACACCACCTTTCAGGTGAAACTCATGGATATTCAGAGCTTTTTCAGAGGAGGATGCATGGATAATAACACTAACACTGTATAACCTAAACATGTGCATTCTTCGTGTATTTCTTCTTTGGTTTATAAAGTAACCAGAACGACAACACTCAAAAACATAAGAGGTAGTAAACTTTCGTCTCTGTTCTGTTACCCTTCTGCTACTTGCTGCTGCAGATGTTGTAACAACAAAAACAACAAAAAGCTCAAAGGTTTTTCATTACTTTTATAATAATTGTCTACTTAACAGAAAATTGTATAATTGTATGGAACAGCTCTAGTGATCACCACCATGTCTGATAACACCTACCATATATATATATCATATAGTGACCATATATCATCATATCTGCTGCCTGAGCCTTTTTCTCAGTTTGGTTACTTTTGAACTGTCAGAAATTCTTTTGACTTCCACTGTAAACAGAAATGTTTCCACAAGCATGCAAGAAATACACATATACACCTGAAGAGTTTTGTGTGATAATTTAAAGAAATTTGTCTTAAAATTGGGATGATAACAAATGGCATTCACCCAAACGTAAGTACACATGTGCTTATGTTTGGCTGTTTGTAAGAATAAGCCCATAAGGAGTCTTCAATAACATTTACTAAATGAAGGGTCAGAGTAAGCTACTAATTTATTTATTTTCTTGCTGTCAGTAAGTCTATATATGCGAAGACATGGGACACTGGATACAGATAATTATTTCACAGAAGTTATTTTTAAACAATTATCAAAATCTGTTGTTCCACTGAAGCAGTAATGATCATTTTAACTTTGTTACATTTGAAGTTAATGAGAGTATTAGCATGATTTATGTCACTGCTTGAACATTATATTGGGCTAACCTGAAAAGAAAAAAAATCCTGCCTGAAACAGATTTAAAATATATTTAATGTTTTAATATGAATAATAATTACATGTCTTTTGATAGTAATGAATTTCTTAAAAAAAATTTTGAATGCCTATACACAAATACATCCAAAAAGCTAGATATTTAAATCCCATCCATCTTTTTCTCCTGAACTTGTGTTTTCATAAACTTAACATGGCTGGATATGCCACAGAAAGCCAGAGTGTGACACTCGAAACACATATAATCTAAATGCTGCTCTTCCACTTGAACTAACGATGTACATGACTCTAGCAGACAAAGAATATTCATTTGCAATAAATCAAAAGTCTCTGCACTTTATGTAATTGCACATAAAAATATATTAAAAGAAGCTATTAAAGTTGCAAAGTCAAGCATTCAACATTTAGAAAACCCCAGAATTAAAATTGCTCTTGCAACCTTTAATTTACTCAGTCAGTGTATGTGTTATGGTAAAGATGTTAATAATATTATCACATTATTTTTCCTTTTTCCCCCATAGAAACTTCACCACATAAAATGGATAATGTTTGCTAACGATTTCCTGTGCACTGTGTCATTTTCCCCTCAGCATCCAGTAGCCTCCAAGACACACCTATTTATGCAAAGCTCTTGTGAAGATGAAATGATGAGTGTCCTTCATGGCTGATCTTTACTGCTGATCATTCTTTTATATGGGGACTTAACAAACATAAGGGAATTTATTCCTCTGCAAAACGAACTGGGTGGGAAAGAAATTCATGTCAAAGGTACTTCCACATACAGATGATGAATTTAAGAGCCTATGGCCTGAATTTTTTTCAAAGACACTCTAATTAGGTAGTATAAGCTGAAATGATGATTTTATTTGCTGCAGTTACAGCTATGAGCTCTTGGGGCTTGGGTTCTCAAGTTCTTGGGTTTGTGATCGTCCAGTGAAGAACCCATGATGAAACCACAGGTAGTGATCTCATGAAAAATTCTTTTAAAGTGTCTTTCCCAGGAACATAGAGGTACTCTGCAACATGGTCATAGACTCTGAAGCTAGGATTTGAATCCTGACAGCATCAGCTTCTGAATCAACGGAGTCTTAAGAGTTAATCAACTCATTCTGTAGCTGATACCTATATATGCTCAGCTGAGTAGCCCTTCAGTGTCCATTAACTGTAATTATAATTAGCTGAGTACAAGGGAGGGTAGTTGTCTTAATTGACAAGTTGAAATTCACTCCAGTTTTCTTGCACAGTTGTAATCATGAGATTATTCTGCTTGTTCCTTCCTTTAAATTCCTTTCCTTCCAACTTCCAGCTCCTACAATGAAAGATCCGTTTCTATCCCTAGGTTTCTAAACATGGCATTATATTAATTAACAAAGTTTATGTAATGTTTAGAAAACAATATAATGCCTCTTAGTGTAGCTCACCTTTCTCTGGAAGCTCCTAGAAATCTTCTCCTTGATGCTGGTAAAGACATAGCCCCATTTCATCTTTGTCTTCCCAAGATTTTCTGTGAATCAGTTCCAGTTTTCCTTTGGGATCCTTCTCCAAGCTTCCTTTGACTTGTTTATTCTTTTATCTCATTCCTAATAATTTTCAGCTAATTATATTTTCTTGTTCTTTTGACAAAAAGGACACTCTTCCACCCATTTGAACAAATCTGTTGTCCCATTCCTCACCCCAAAGTGTCAGTCTTTGTGTTCTAACAGCCCATCACTCTCTCTCATGCAGAAAAGAGTCAAGCTGTTATGGTTTAAGCCCAACTGGCAATTAAGCACCACCACTCAGGGTCTTGCTCATTCCCTGCCTCAAGGTGGGATGGGGAGGAGAATCAGAAGGAAAAGCTAAAACTGGGTGGTTTGAGATAAGAAGACTAGAACAACACAGACAGAAACTACAGCAGAGCTAATGAAATAATGTGTAAAATGAGTGCTGTACAACACAACTGCTTACCCAGTGCATATATAAAGTGTGTTACCCACACCTCCTATATCTACTGGGCATGATGTCAGTATGGTATTTTATAGCTCATGGGCTGGTTTGGGCCTGCTATCCTATCTGTGGCCCTTCCCAGCTTCCTCTGAGAAATAACCCTACCCTAGCTGAATCCAGGATGCTAATATTTTGCTGCTTAGACATAGTCAAGCATCCAAAAAGAGATGCCTGTTATAGTGTCAATTCAATACACTCTACAGATAGCTTTCTGGATTTTGAATCTTCTCAGGTCTCAAGTCTGAGCTAATGGAGAAACTGGCAGCAATAATAATTGTCACCTATGTGAGATCTAAGAGTGAGACTAAACCTTGTGCTAGAAGTCTTGCGTTATCACGATGAGGTGTGGTTGCGCATGCTCAGTTTAGCATGGGGAAGTGTGTTCTTCTAAAGGTTGTAGATAAACTTGGAAAGTTTTTCCAAAGGAAACAAGTGGTATGCACTCTTTTGCTGCCAGTGTCACTGTCCTTCCTCCAAATCCTGTAGGATATAGTTTCACATCTAAATGACTTTTTGGCCTGGCTAAGAAAATAAACTGTCAAGGTTAGGATGTTTCTGGAACAGCTTAATCATTAAGCTGAAATTTTGCAAAACAGTTCAACTTCATGTACTTCATTAAGAAAAGATATTGTATCCCAGATAATTATTTAAGTTTATTAAGGGGCAATGAGCTCTTGTCACAAGTGTCCAGTAGTTTCAATAATATGAAGGGCTATCTACCACTTGGTAATTACTGAACTTCAGTGTACGTTCTTGGCTTACAGGTAAACTAAGCCTAATTAAAATTGCCGTCGCTGTTACATTTACCACTAAAGGTCTGATCCTGTGTCTTCTAAAAGCATTTACTCTAAGGGCTATAGCACATAGTCTTACATGTTCAAAATCTTCCATCCGGAGGACAGTGAAAACAGAGATGTGTGCTGAACTCTGATCTCCCTCTGTGATTTAGAGCCGTAAACCTGGAGGCATTAAAACTAAGTTAATAGTTGTTGAAAAAAAAGCAATTGTAATTAGTGATTAATTCCTTTAGTTACTTCTCTCTCTTCCTTTCTCATTGAACTTGACCCTGTTGTCTATAGGAAGCATTATAAATTTTGAGAGTCTCTCATGAATTGGACATTTTAATGAACTACTCACAGCAGTCACCTGTCAGCGGCTAGTGTATTGGGGAGAGTGAGTGAAAATTTATCTCTCCTCCGCAATATGTAACACTACTTTTCACAGGGACCCGGGCTAATTTAACTCTGCTGTTTTCTGAATTAACAAGGCTTGTCTTCAAACCTTTCGACATAGGAGCATTCTGTTCTGTTATTATTTTAGTGCTCGCCTTCCCACCCTCCCTCAGGACGTGTGTTATTTAATCCATCTGGAGCCTTAGTAACCAAGTTCCCCTGATCTCCCTGACCCCAGTGATTTATGTTTCATATTTCATGCTGTGGTTGGTCTTTTACCACTTATATTCCCCCTCCTTCTACTGGTCAATCTTCCACCCCCTCCCTCCCCCTTTTTTTCTTTTTAGAAGGAAGGATAAATATTTGACAAGTGGACTGTTTGTCATGCAAGCCCTAACACAGTTACAGTTAGAGAGGGGAATAATTCAATCTGCCAAGACTTAAATGCTGATAGATCATTGGCTGTTGCTAGGCCAAGGGTTGTGCCACTCATAATTTTTCCCACCGATACAACTATTTTATGGAATATGACATACATCTTTAGGTGTTAAATCATCCCTAGAATAATTTGTCTGTCAGGAAAAGTGAAAGGGAATAAAATACCACAGCACGCAGTCATATTGCTAAATCTCATACTCTGCAGAGGCTCACGCTTGCACTTCAGTGTGTGGTTGTATCTGTGTCTTTAAATAAAAACAACACACGCAGAGACGGAAGAAAACCGTGAAGGAAGAGCAGGGAGAAGCATTTGCATTGTGAACATTGGATTCGCAATCAGTTTCCCGTCACTCGGTGCCTTCCTTGCTCTCCGTTCCTCATATCCTTCTTATCAGATTTCATGTTTAATGCCCACCCTGAGCCCCCCGTCCCACACCCACAAATCTGACTGAACACAATAGCGCTGATAAAACGGAAGCAAATTTCTTCTATTAGTGACTGACAGCAATTTGAACAAAATGAAGTTGTACCGTGATATCGTTATATATACAAGGTGCAAATAACCTAGTTTGAATAATCACAGCCTCTGTCCTTTTAAATGATTTTTCTCCCCCATTTAAAGGGAGGCCTTTGATGTGATAATATTAATTCCCTCTGTGCTTGGAGGAAGGGGAAAAAAAAACCCTAGGAGAAGCGGAAATTAAATGAGTAATGCAATGTCAGTCAATCTTTTAAACCAGGGCCTTATTAACAGCTAATCATTTTGTCATTTTGTCGCTCAAAGTAATGAATTTGATAGAAGGGGAAGGGAATGTTTTATGTTTATTTTTATTAGTTTTAAACAGAAACAGTTGTGGAAATATTATATTATCGAGACTCACGGCATTTAAGTGGTTTCTGTTCAGCATATCGCTATTTTTCTTCTCTGCCAGTATCTGATTGCCATAATTTTGAATAATCTGCTTGTCTTTCAAAAAAAAAAAAAAATTGAAAAGGATATTCATCTCAGGCGTAGCACAAGGTTCCATCATTGGAGAGGCATTAGGCTTTTGTTAGGTATTTCTTTACATCCTATTTATTCAGAAGTATCTAAGTAATTAATCGCTAGCAGGATAGTTTTGCGGCTGAAAAGAACAGTGTATGTTTCTGAGCTGCCAATGACTGAAGACCAGAAAAAAGGCAGGGGAAATCCCATGAATAACTTTCTATTTCTACGAGCACAATGTGCAGGTTTTATTTTAAAACTCTATATAGGCTGTAGCTACATATTAACATGTCCTAGTAGAATGCATTAAAAATCAGTTGCCAAGGATAGATTCTCCATCAATGGCCCTGTAGCATTCTCTTTTGAAATGGCAGGGGTGACCTCTGAATCAGGACTCCAGAGGACTCTCAAATTAAGTATTTTTATGATAGTGCCGTTATAAGGCTTGATCTAGTGTTGATGGGAGTTGTCCCTCAGCAAAACCGGCAATGTTTGGCACGTGGTGAATAAGGCAATCCACAGCCTCTTGCGGGGTTACAAATTTTGGTCTGACTCAGTGTTCCCTTTTGTTCGCTTCCATTACATTTATGCACTTACTTATTTTGTACTTGCCTCCTCTGCAAACACCTCTTTTAGAGCTGTATTTTAAAGGCTGAAGAATGGATCATTACTAGAGAAGTACAACAAAAAATAGTCCCTGATCTCGAGCTCAAGGCCAGCCTTCATTTACCTTGAGCTAAGTTAGCAAGCAAATCAATATCTAGTAGCCCAGTGATATATCTGGTGATTTACTTACTCATTGACCGAAAAGTAATTGAGTGGGTTAGAGTACATGTGAAAATACTTCTCCGGCATTAGCAAAGGCTCCATTTCATTTTCATTTTCAAACATGAATCTATGGAAATTCTCTCCAGCAGAATGGAAGCAATTACTGTATCAGGAGAAACCCATGAATGTGGCTAAACCAAAAACTCCTTAAACCCCGAACAGAACACGCTTCTCTACTCAAGTTGTAAAAAGGTAGTTATAGGTGTACTCTACTTACAGACATTTTGAAAAGTACTGAACGTACCTTGCGTTTTAAATTTGCCAGTGCCAGAAGAAAGGTACCGTGTTATCCTCGATGTCAAGTTACAGAATTCAAGTAGGAACAAAGTGACTTTCCCAAAACACTGAAGAAAAAGTTGTGGCTGATTCCTGCCTGAGTCCTAGAGGCTGTTCTTTGACCAAAAAATTCAGACATATCCACAAGTTTAATAAACTGATCTATAGTAACTGAACTAACTGTATTTAGTTACATCATACAAATTCAGCAAGTATGAGATAACACCTATTAGCTAGAAAAATCTGGGAAAGAAAACCATATGAATTTGTAAAATCTCATGGCTTTGTTGATCTAGGAATACACACAGAGTTCCCAAGTGAATGTCAGCTGATGTCCTATATTGGTTAAACTGTGATAATGAACTGGTCTTTGAGAGTCCTAAATGTGGCAAAGTATGTGAACAACAACCTTCCCAACTCCCTGGGCCAGCTGATGTTCTGGCTGACTAGTTTCAGGGATGTAGATAATGGAAGAGGAAGAATATGAAATACTCCTATCAGTGTAGACATTTTAAAGACATTGTGTGAGTGCAGATCATTGGCTATCATCGGGCAACGGTCCTGATATTTTTCAGTGGAGTCTGTGCTAAATGCTGAGTCTACTTTTTCATTATCTTTTCATATCTGTGTCCTTTGCGCTGTAGAAGAAATGCCCGCGTGGGACTGATTGCTGCCATTAGGTTGTTGATTCAGTTGATTGCTGCTCTAGGCTGTTCATTCAGTCTCTGCTCTCCTCAGAGAAGCTTGTCCAGAGACATAAAGCAGTTTCTTTTCAGAAGATGAAAAATCTTCAAAGCATTACCAGAGATATTATTTAATTTCTGTTTGTAGGAAGCAAAGACATCAAAGAAATATCCAGATTCATAATCTACAGCATATTCAGAGAAGACATAAATTTTGCAAATGAACTCTTGTTTTTGAAGTGAGAAAGAGTAGCTAGAAATTACAGAATGATTTGGATTGCAAAGAACCTCTTGGTGACTGCCTAAGGGCCAACATGGGTCAGATGGCTCAGGGCTATGTCCGGCCAGGTTCTGTTTGTCTCTGTGGATGGAGACTTCACAGTCTCATCAATCACTCATCAACTCAGGACCTTTTACTTTTAATAAAATTGCATTTTCAGACTTGTGTGTTTTTGATAATCTTGGTCTATATTTTTCACATCTGTACTTTAAGTTTTAGTATCAAGCAGAATAGCTCATTTTTAGGGTAAAAAGCTGATTTAAAATCCTTTTGATGAAAAACAGCTTCAGCTATCCTTCTTCTGTGAATGGCCACATGGCCCTGAGAACACACATTTAAAATATCCTTGTTTGAATTCAACGTTTAGACTGAGTTTTCTTTCTAGAAAGAGACTGGATTCTCTTATTTAGAGATGACAGAACATGGAAATTGAGCTTGTAAATTTTCTAGACAAGTGGCAAAGGTTTAAGAAACAGGAAAACAATAGAACGCATTTGTTTGTATCTATATCATAGAATCATTAGGGATTGGAAGTGACCTCGAATGATCATCTAGTCCAATCCCACCGCCACAGCAGGATCACCTAGACCAAGTCGCACAGGAGCATATCCACGAGGGTTTTAAGCATCTCCAGAGAAGGAGATTCCACAACCACACCCTGGGCAGCCTGTTCCAAGGCTCTGTCACCCTCACTGTGAAGTTCCTTCTGATATTTATGTAGAACCTCCTATGTTCCAGCTTACAACCTTGCCCCTTGTCCTATCACTAGATGACATTGAGAAGAGCCCGGCTCCATCCTCCTGACACCCACCCCTCACATATTTATTAATGAGGTCACCCCTCAGTCTCCTCTTCTCCAAGCTAAAGAGACGTAGCTCCTTCAGCCTTTCTTCATAAATGAGGTGTTCTACTTCCTTCATCATCCTCGTGGCTCTACACTGGACACTCTCCAGAAGCTCTGTATCCCTCTTGAACTGAAGGGCCCAGAACTGAATGCAACACTCCAGAAGTGGTCTCACCAGTGCAGATTAGAGGGAAAGAAGAACCTCTCTTGATCTGCTAACCACCCCACTTCTGATTCACCCCAGGATGCTGTTGGCCCTCTGGGCCACAAGAGCATATTGCTGGCTCATGGTCATCCTGCCGTCCACCAGGAACCTCAAGGTCCCTTTCTTCTACACTGCTCTCCAACAGGTCAGTCCCCAACCTATACTGGTACTTGGGGTTGTTCTTGCCCAGATGCAAGACTCTACATTTAGCCCTATTGTACTTCATTACATTTCTCTCCACCCAGCTCTCCAGCCTGTCCAGGTCTCACTGAATGGCAGCAGTCTGCTGGGATGTCGGCAACACCACCCAGCTTTGCGTCATCAGCAAACTTGCTGACAGTGCTCTCTAATCTCTCATCCAAGTCATTAATGAGTAGGTTGAATAAGACTGGTCCCTGTACTGACCCTTGGGGGACTCTGCTAGATACAGGTCTCCAACTAGACTCTCTCTCTATACATATATTTTAAAAATATGTCTGTTTTCTGAAGTGTGGACACACTTTCAGTACAGTACACCATACTTCAGGAGTTTTTTCTGTATTAAGTTTCTGGTGTGTACATTTATAACATTTTATTACTTCTTGGTTCCTGAAGATTTTCCATCCGAAAGATGGGAAGGAGTACTTTTTACATAACAGAATGTTACTTACTGAGAAGTCACATTTTCTATGAAATGTTTATGTCTGTATTGACACCGGTATAGGTTTAATTATTAATATTGTTTTAAGTCGAGATATCTTTGAGTAAGGTTATACACTTAGGGGAATACTAGAGGAGAATAGCCTTTCGGAACGTATGGAGATATAAAATCGGGTATACTTGAAGCAATAGTATTGAAATATTTTGGTTTATACAGAAAAGCACCATAATTTTTCTCAATTATGCAGCATTATTATTTTAATAACTTGTATTTAAAGCCAGACACAAGAAGATATATTTGGCAGGCATGACTGAAAAAGCAAGTGTGAAGAACTAGAACTGGAATGCAGAATATAGAGCTCATCTCACTTCCTAAACTGTCCTAATCAGCATTTCCATAAAGTCTAGGCCAAGAACTTGGAAAATAGGAGCTAAATTTAGAACCTCAATGTCTATATTTAGATGTAGAAGTACACTGATTGATTTTTAAAAAATTCTTGAATCATTTAATCTCAGTAAGAGTCCTTCGATACTCAAAAGTTCTGAAAATAAGGCCATTTTACGGTGTGACTGTTGCAGAGAGGAATAGGTAAGCACACAAATCCTCCCTGATGGCTACTGCTAGGTAACCTCTTAAACAGTCACTTTCTTCCTCACAGGAAAGGAATTCTTGAACAGACCCTTGCCCATGAGCTAATGGAAGAGGAGTCAGCTACCCATCTTAGATGTGGATTAATTTTTTCCTAATTTCTGTGTTTAGCACTGTCCCGAAGGGCTGTGTCAGTCCTTGTAAATGAAATGATTGGGTGTTTGCTGTCTGATCCCAGAGGACATATGGAAAATACAGCACGTGTCCATGCGGCTGAAATCATACCATCTCAGAAAGTAAAGCAGCAACATCCATACTGCCTCTTGATATCATTATCTGAATTACTGAAGTAAGCCTGAGTGATGTCTGAAACGGACGCAAGTCTAACCAAAGCAAAAACAATCTGGGAAGTGTCTGAGCCAGTTCTTTGGCTCCAAGTAGTTTTATGGCACAGTATTGTATCCATCAATACACATAGCTCACATCTTACAAACAGATCCACACAGGACAGGCTGTTCGATAACGTAAGTGTTCAGAAGTTTGAAAGTTCAGAAATTTTCTGAGGACTATAGTGCGTGCTGTTGGGAAGGTAAAGGTAGTGGTGAACAGCAGTCCACTTGTGTCCTTTTCTGTCCAGTGCAAAAACATGTATAGGAAAAGGAAACCAACACCTTAATATTCTGTGATTCTGCGTGTCAGAAGTCATGGCACATGGTTTCAAACTTGCTGTTTTCAATCTTTTAGGTGGTGCTGTTCTACACAGTAAATGGGTAGCTAAAAGATTTATGAGTTGAAGACCTAGGATAGAGTCCAAGAATTAAACTGATTTAAACATTTAAAAAATCCATTAGATAAATTAGATGGCAGCAGATCATTTAGAAATATTATCTTGTGTTTTTTTTTATTTTAAATAATTATATTTTATTTAAAACAGTAGACAGAGAAAGCATCAAATTAATGTTTAATTCAGTGAGGCTTTTAAAAAGCATTCCTAGAAATATTCTTGCCAATGAAAAACAGCCTGTGACAGACAAAGGTGACATAGATGGTTTTTGTATTCTACGTGACACAGTGCATGAGGCAAGAAGCCAAGTACCTCCGTCAATGTTCGATACACTAATAGCCTATCATGACACCCCTCATGTTCCTTGCTATTAAAGCTAAGACATAATATGATCAATTTCCAATGTGATCTCAAAGAAAGAGTTTTAATTTTGTGCACCTTTAGATCCTGAAGACATGAATGAAACCAACTTTCTGCCGTTGCATGGTTCCATCTATTTGTAGACCCTTAATCTGGCAATTCTTATCAGCTATCTTGAGGGGCATGAATGTCTTCACCTGGAGAGTAAATTGTCTTGCTAACAGTTAGTCCCTCAAGGTTGTTGGGGTTGCTTTGACCAAATGACCATCCAAGTACACAAGACTTTGATTTTTCTGCTATATCTTGAAACAGTTCATTCTCTGACTATGGGGAAGATTTATAATATAATCCTGACTTGTATAGACTTAACAGAGGTATGACTGTACTAGATGTACAACAGCTAAGTCCTTTAAAAAGATCAAGTCTCATAGTGTCTGTGAACCCACCAATGCTTTGATGGGGTTTTTGTGCAGTTTGCCAGAACAAAGAGTCATCTATCCAGCAGAGTGACCTGAAGAGCATGAAGAAACATGCTGCATACACCAGCACTTGTAGCAGGTAATAAAATGTGATGTGAAAAAGCACCTACAGCGGGGTTGCTCCTCAGCCTCATTTGTAGGATGGCAATTCGTACCGTTCTGTATGCCACTGTTCCTGTTTTATTTTGTTGTGGCTAATACGGCTGTGCACACTGCTAATGCCTGCTTCTCGTAGGTTCACTGAAGCCATGAGGAGCAGGGAAGTGCTTGCTCTACTTTTTTTCAGCAATGTGAGTCAAGGCTGGCTCTTAATTTAGGCATGAAGACCATAAACTGAATTTTCTGCTTCCCTGTGTCTGGGCACTTGCTCTTTTATTTTGATGTTTATTGTTACGATTATGTCAGGCACATAAATTGCCTATTTTCTCCCAGCATCTTGAAAGCATCATTCATAATTTTTTGTCCTGCACAGACTCAACATTTCCTCTCAGGCTGGGCCAAGCTTGTGTTCTGTGGATAGTAGAATTTATGACAAAAGCTGCCTAAGTGTGGAAATTGAAAAGATAACACGACGGGAAATATTTGTGTGTGTACTGAAGACAATTTTTGTCTGAAGTGCTCCTTAGAACGATATTTAAGCTAAGCGACATGGATTTTCAGCAGCTTGTTGCTGGTGCTTTTGGTTGGAGGTTTTTTGTTTGGTTGGGTTTGGTTGGCTGTGGGGTTTTTTGTTTGATTGTTTTTTCTGTTTCGTTGGGGTTTTTTCTCTAATCTGTTTATATTGCTGTTGTTGTTCTCTTCATAAGTTTGCTTTCCTCTGAAGAGTTATCTCGGGAATATGTGCAAACTGAGTAAAACTATCTCAGACCCTGAGCAAGTAAACAGGACTTACAAAATTCCCTCTCCCTAAAATGAGCTTCTGACTAACTGTAGGCAGCACCTCCACTTTTGTCTTTCTGCCATTTAAATCTGCCGCGTCTTAGGCTAAAATCTTAGGACCTGAATACAGTTCATCCTCCACTATGGCCACACTGACCAGATGAAATCACCTCATGAAGTCCTAGTGTATTTCACAGTGTCTTTTAAGTTCAAACATGCTTGTGGTTCTTTATCTACTTCCTGGTCTTTTCTGCAACAAAGCAGAACTCCTTTTACTTTTTTTTCATTTCATTGTCTTATGTGTTCCTTGACTTTGGTAATGTTGTCAAATTAGAGTGAACAATTAGATTTTATAAAATTACATTAACAGTCCAGGGATTGTTAAGACAATTTTATGTAATTAGATAATAATTTTTATAATTAGTTTTATAGAATATCTTAACTATGACCCTGCTGGAGAGTCAAATATGCATTAAGCACTGAGGAATACTTGAGCTGAAGTAGTGCTGTGGACCGTTGGCTTTGACAGCACAACTGAGTGAAGAAGTTCTGGCTCTCTTCACTCTGGTTCCCAGTTGCTCTTTCCCATCCCTAGAGCTTATCCTGAATTTACAAATTAGATGTCCCTCAGTTGATGATGTAGGAACATGGGGATAACGTGTTGAGATGCAAAATGAACATCCCCATCTACAAACCTGAGCAATATTTCTATACATGTGATACACTAATTGCTCTACAAGATGAAATTGAAAAGATAATGAGGATTCCTTAGGAAGGCACAGACAAACATGCCATAGGCTCCTGTTATTGCTCTCTTCAGCAATGGCCAGAACATCATGATTTCTGCTTTAATAAAAGTGTGGTACATGACACCTGTCCTTTGCTGCTCCTGTCTGACCATGCGTGTGTGCATGTGTCCTCTGCGTGCAACAGCGCTTCATTGACTTCTAACTTCATTACAGAGCAGGTTAAAGAGAAAGGCAGCATCTTTATTCAAATGTGTGACCTTCATGCTTTCTGATTTATTAGTGTAATATAGTTTAAGGCAATATCACATAAACATAGCATATTTATCAAACATATTCTCCCAGTAACTTGTGATGAGCATAAAAAATGAATGCATATCTTTCATATTTAGCCTCTGATATCAAGGCAGTAGATTTTAAATAACAGCGATAAAGGTACGGAGGATTTTGCCATCCCACAGTAATTTCTTCTTCTTAAGCTTCACTGTTTGTAAACTATTTTGCTGTCTTATTTTCTTAGCAGTCAGTTTCTATTTAAAGTATTTTGAATGTTAAATACTGCTTTGTCTACTTTTGGGCTGCTCTTCCAAACAGGAATTTAGCAGGCAGTTTCCCCTCCTCTGTGATAATGTAGACCCACAGTGTTGTGTCATATAATAATTTTGCTGGAATCCTAATTAACTAAAAATCCCATCTTCTTGTGTTTATCATATACAATACTTTGGCACAAATAAGACTCTTCATTATAAAAGCTAGCAAAAAGCAGTATTTTTGGATCAATCAAAGAGTGTTCAGAAAAACAGAGAGTAACTTCAGCTAAATTTTAGTCTACCTAGGAGCAGTAATAATTTGATTTTTGGGTTTTTTATTATGGGATCACCAATCCATTTCACATGTAGTGTTTGACATTTTAGAACTGTATTTCATGTAAATGATCAACATGCTAAAAATGTTTTCTGCTCTTCAGTTGACAGTTTCCACCTTACAGCGGATGCATAGCAATTTCTGATTGCTGTTGAGACCTTTACATGCTAAGTCACAGACCTCTCAGACTTCATCCTGGCTTCTTCTATATTTATAAATAATGTTTGGCATATTTCTGACATCAGTTTCTCATTTGCAGTGTAAACTAATAATGCAAGATGGAATGGAAAGACACAGAGATAATCCTCAGTGACCCCTGGGGTCACCTTGTGCTTTGCTATAAAGATGAAAAGAAATGAGCTGCAGCTCAGCCCTTCAAATTAACAGCAAAAGATACCAAATCCTTAAACCATTTAACAACTTAATTTGACTTGGTTTTGTTTTTCTTTTATTTCTTGTGGGAGAAGGAAATGGGAAAGCTTGATTAAAGTGAGGTTCCAATTGTACCAGTCTTTGAACTAACATTTGGAAGCATGGGCTCGCTTAATATTTAAATCATTTTACTATATATTCAGTGGGTTTACATAGAGTGCAATGTGTCAACAGAACCATTCTTTAATAAATGGGATGCATGCTACTGTCTAGCTCTAGATAGGATGTTATTTTAGAACAGTCATAATATTAATATTGCTAATGACTTCAATCTTTTAGATTCTCCTGCTTTTTCTGTGGCCTTTAAGAGCGACTAATGAAACACCCAGCGATTCTACCACAGGAAATTGGTATTTTATTGAAAGATACTTTTCAATCTTTTCATTTTTCTCAGCCTTTTCACTGAGTCTTGGTTATGTTTTAAGAAGAAAAAAAATGTAGTTCATTCTTCTCCCATCAGATATTTTTATTATTGTTGCTCTGATGATGATGATAATTGAAATTGCTCTATTTCTTCAATTTGTGTAGGCAGTAAAAACATATTTTTGCATCCAACATAATCATTACTACACAGCATTAGATTATTATGTCACCAGTTTAAGATTGCTTTTGACTTCATTATAAAACCTGACAGGAAAATAAGATGGATTACAAGGCTACCAGCTGAGCTAAAGTTTAAATTACTTTCCTGCATCCTAGGGAGTAAAGCTTCCTCCCATCCCAAATTAAAAAGAAAAGGCAAAGCAAACACCTCGGCATCTGATCTAAAAAAAATGTGAATAATAGTGATAAAAGTAGTTAAAATAAAATGTACTTTACAACTAGTAGGACGTGTTGGAATGGTGTGAGTTCCTGGCATGAAAAGAAGGCAGGTTTGAATATTGATCTTCTGAAGCTCCATTAGCTATATGCTGATCATTGCTGACATCACAGATTGATGTCTCTTTAAACTGTGTCTCAGACTGAATCACTTGGGGAAACCAACTATTGACTTTGGATGTTTGTGCAGCTCAGACACTGAAGAACGCTCTTTTTCTGTTTCTTGCTCCCTCTGTTTGTCTGTCTCGAGTACATGGGCTCACACACGCATGAACACACATGCTTGTCCTTTTATGTTAGAAATTTCTGTCTTCATTTTCCATTCAGCTGTAAGAATTACACTTGTGTTTCCTTATTACTTCTATCCATTACAACATGCAGGTTACAGTAAGGCAAAGCTTCTCTTACTGTTGTGAGTATCCAGGAAGGTCTAAAGGAAAGAGCATCATCTTGTCTGTGGAGACCTTCATTTCCCCTTGTAAAATGAGGCAACGTAACCTCCAGAAGAGGAATCAATAGAGACAAAGAAACCAAAGCCCTTCTGAGGTGCTGTTGGTGGTGATGTGTGTCTGCATGCGTGTGTGCGTGCGTGTCTGCACGCGTATGGATGAAGAGAGCGGGTTTCTGATGAAAAGGAATGCAAATGTTAAAGGCATTGATCACTACTCATCTCCGTTCAACCTCATGCCCTCCGCTACATCAATACATTGGAAACATAATTTGTATCAGCAGTTGTTTCTTTAATTAAGATCTCTCCTAAATCTTTTTCATCGATTCATGCCATTAACTTATTGATCAGCTTGCTTATGCTGAGATGGTAGTTTTTGCTGAGGCAGTATCTCTCTCAGTTCAGTGCTGGTGCATTGCAAACATCTTATTGACAACTACTGGGAAAACTGGAGCGCACTCGGCTTGGCATGGCTTTAACAGTACGCAGAGGCTTTCCTATGGTAGGTTTTAAAAAAAAAAAAGAAAGTAGTATTTAATATTTTTATACACTTACTGAAAATTAACTAGTCTAAAGACAACATACAGAAAATATTACAGCCACGGGGCATGTGCCGTGTCCAGTCTCCGTATGTGCATGACTAATAACCAGGAACTAAATGACACAATTTGAACTGAAATGTGAGATATATTTAGAAATTCACTTAGAGTAATCCTTGACTCATTTAATCAAATAGTTTGTAAAACATGTGATAATCTAAGCAAAGTATGGGTGAGGCTAGTTAAAAGTTAAAAAATTGAAGTTCCACAAGTATACAATTGTATTATACAATATTTCTACATTGTATTATACAATTGTATTATACAATAATTCTGCTTATTTCCTCTCTCCACAAGGTCATCTTCTGTTAGTTTGTCACAAATACTGTAGCAAACACGTGTACTGGTCAGTATGGTCATAGATATAGAATTATATATGGATACCCAGAGTGTAAATATGAATATTTGTAGTAGAAACATGACTCACAAAGAAAATCAAACTATTTCTCTGTAGATAGTCAAATAATATATCTTGCTAAATTTCAGTTAGTTATGAATGTCTTAAGTAAAATGAATAGACTAAAAATTAATCATATTACTTAGATAAAACTTTCTTCTCAGAAGAACTTCATGAAGTCTTTGTAGAACTGCTGACAAGTGCAATGACTTCGATAAATCTGGTCTTTGGAGGATCAACAGCTCAAAAGAAGCAAGAAGCAAGAGAGCAACAGTGAGCTGGTACCTCTAACCCTAATTACCAGACGGAGTAGTCCAGGTACACAAAAGGAACACGTGGTGCTCATTAGAGAGCTGTGTATAATATGCAAATTTTGGCAAATGTTTTAACCTTGCCAATGTATTTTAAAATCACGTTCAGAGTAACCAGCCAAGATGCACCTGAACAGAACAGTTTGCGGGGTTAAAAAAGCATGAAGTAGCACTGAGGTATCTGGAGTACTGGGACAGATTTGAGAGATATGAATACAGTAGCTGTGAGTAAAGATATTATTGACAGGAAGCACTGTTAAAGAGGCAACTCAGCCACTCCTCATAAGCTTGTTCTCCAGACCCTGCACTGACCTTATTGCCCTTCTTTGGACCCACTCTAGCACCTTGTCTTTCTTGAGTTAATTCTGATGTACATCTTCCTTCTAACCCTGACTGACTCTATGACTTGGTCTAGGTGATCCTGCTGTGGCAGGGGAATTGGACTAGATGATCTTTCAGGTCCCTTCCAATCCCTAATGATTCTATGGTTCTAACATCCCCGTAAGAGAAATCTGTGGAGCACCACAGACTTGCTTGCTTCACATGCTCTTTTTTGTGAGAGAACTGAGAGTGAAACTTTTCTGAAGTGAGAGTACTCTTTCCAAAGGAAATATGATGAGATTTCAGAGGAAAAGTGAGACTTCATTGCAAGGACTTCCATTTATAAAATTTCCATGGGCAATTCTTTGCCCCGCTGCTTCTGTCTTATTTTTTGCTTGTGGGATAGATGTGATATGTTTTATTTATTAAATTCTTTAAATTATTTTTCTTTCTATTGCCTCTCAAGAAGACTGTGAGTAGGTTAAATAGCTCTAACATTTACTCCGTTTTAGTATTTACTGTTTTTCTTATTAGTATTTATATTATAAGACTTAAAGCAGCAGAAACCAAAAGTGTTAGCTTGCAAAATTTACATATGTCCATGGTGATATTCTGAAGCATAAAGTGCAGTATCTCTGCAAGCTTCTCAGAAATGCCTTTTGCTGAAAGTTTATAAAACTCTCTTTGCAGTCATCAAGTTGAGCCGTAATATATGGATATTGGTTCTAACTTGCTTGTCTTCATATTGTGAAAAAGAACCTGAGCAATCTAGTTTGGAGCACAGCAATGGGCAGCAATAAGTGTTTTGTTGAAAGGGTTAGCTAGGACTTCTTCCTTGCAGGCCAGTCTCTGTGAAGTGCATAAGGAATACAGATGGGCTGACAAACAGTGATAAATAGATTGAAGATGTAGCCTAAATGTTTTTCGGACATATTTTCAACAAACATTGTCTTTTTCATGTTTTACAGCATCCTTTCCTGAATTTTTATACTGTTGTTATAGTCTCTTGATTACATCTTTATCCTTTTTTCCCCTCTCTCTACCACTTCCCCCTTTTCTCCTCTTTCATTCTTTTTCTGTTTGTCCTCTCTCGCACACTCTTTCTCACACTCTCTCTTGTCTCTCTTACTCTTTCCCTATGCCTCTCAGTTTCACTCTTACTTTTTGCCTCTCTCTTTTCCTCTCTTGCTCAGTCTTGCCCTCCACCACACTTCCTTTAGAACACTTGATCTCTCATTCACCCTGTAGTTGTATGAATCTGCTTTTTGAGGATGAAGCAAATAGGTGAGGGAATTAAAGCAATGCAGAAATGGGTTTGCTTCTTTCCAGGACAGTGATGGGTCATACTAGTTGAAACTACCTGCAAAAGGACACGTGGCTTTTGGGAAGCTCTGCTGACTCTTTCTGTCGGGTATGTCCAATCGTGCAGTTCTCATAAAGCCAGATTTTAGAATTTGAACAAAGTCAACCATGAGATCATTATAAATTAGGACATAAAGGCATCCTGATGATCTTTTTAGGGCATGGTATCTGTTTTAGTGCAGTCCTAGGTTATCATTTCTTGACACTGGCTCCATATCCACTTTGTTAAGCATCTTTTCAGAGTAGATTAAAAGGGAAGTATGGAGTCACTAGAGCAGAGAATGACAGTCCTTGGGGTCCTACATGGGATCATGAGCCTTGGGAAAGATGGAGGAAGTCTCAGACAGCTGGGCAGATACAGTCATGGCTGGTAGTGTCCCTATGGCCCTGAAAATAAAAGGGTATTGCATACTCTTACTTAGCAATGCACCCCAAGAAACTTCAGAAAGAACAAGACAATAGTACTGAGATAAAAAATTACTGCCTGATAAAAACAGAGTGTAAGCATGAAGAAGCTTTCCAGAATAGCACTGCCCTATTGAGAGAGCCACAGCCAGCACATTCAACGTTATGATATCTGGAAAAGTCTATAGATAGTTTTGTCCTGCTCTGGCAGGGGGGTTGGACTTGATGATCTCTTGGGTCCCTTCCAACCCCTAATATCCTATGATCCTACCTATTTGTCATTGGGTAAATAATGGTTAATAGGAACACAGCATCTGAAAGTGCTAGCTGTGTACACACAGATGGATCATGGAAAGTGCTGGCTGTATACATGAGGATGGATCATAGATAGTGACTTCAGCTGAAGTCTTATCAGTACATCAAGACATCCTCTTGAAAAAGAAAAAACAAAACACCATCTTGAATGGAGGAATGAATGAGTAAATGAATGAATGAATGGGTTTGCAATAGAAAAGAGCAAGAATGGCCTGAATCCATAGGTTATGCAAGAAAAATTCTTCAGCCTTTTGAGCAGTAGATGCAAAAAGTATTTAGTAGAAGACAAGAAGCAAATGAAGGATCTATTTCTGTTATAGCTTCAAAGAATAAAACTCTTGAAATGCCTTCTCCATAAACCCATATCTATGTAAATGAGTATCTTGTGAGGTATATGGCATCACTGTAACTTGAGAACCCTCACTGAAATGACCTTAAATTGGAACCACAAATTCCACTGAGAGAGCACACTGATTTTCAAAGGACAGTGAATTACAGGTGTCATAGTTATGGGTGTTCAAACGGTCTTCATTTAGAACACAGCTGTAATATTATCCTGGTCCTGTAGTTCTTCTGTGTGCCTACCTACCACTATGGTGAATGCAGCATTTCAACAAGATAGTTTCAGAGCTGGACTTCAATACATCTTTGTTTCTTTGCAATGATTTATTTGGAAAATATTGCATTTGATAATGCTGACAACAGAAACATGCTTTGCATCTTAAACTCAAAACTAAAATCCCAAAGCTGCAAACACTTGGATACATGGTCTTTTTTGTGTATTATGGATATCTTTATCCACTTTTCTTGTTGTGTTCAAAACTTTTAACTTTCACTGTTCAGTTGAGCTTCAATAAGTTCTCATACCTTTTATGAAAGCACATAGTCTAGCAGATTTCCTTTGTTCTTCATCTGTCATATATCCTATGTTCAGGATGCTCTACAGTATTCTAGTTGGCTTCCTTTACAACTTCACTTTATGTCAGTTGTAGAATGTGTATTGTATTTACTATAGATCACAACCATAAGACCCATTTTTAGTAGTATACAATTGCATCTGTTTTTATAAACTTAGTGCCATGGGTTCTGTATCCACTGTCACTAGGACTGGATCTAGCACTTCATGACTGGTCCACACTCACTTGTGTCTGTCTCACTGTATGGCTGTGGGTGGTATGTGATCTATATTAAGGATCATGTAGGCAGCACAGTTGGACACATTATGACAGATCTCTGTAAAGTGCCACTGCAGAAGCCTTGTAAAATGGAGGAAATCTCACTAAATAGTAAAGGAATGCTGCTTTTCAGTCTTATTGGGGGGATTTTTTTGTGTGGTATTTTTGATGGATCCTCTTACTCAGAATCCATCAACTCATCTGATACCACTGGAACCTGTGAAGTGTTAACTCTTAACCTCATCCTTTTGGAAGATGACTTAAAATGGGTAAAAGGATGTGTGTTATGTGAAGAAGGGGGATATATATTAAAAAAAAATAAATAATTGTGTGATAGGGATAAGGGCAGAGGGGGGCTGGTGGTTTAAATCTCTGTGGGCCGCGGAATCGAGCCTGTTTCAGTCAGATTGTGGCCCTGCTAACAAATCCAATAGCAGCTAATCTCATCATCTGCTCTCTAGTTTTCATGCTGTGTTTTCTTCAGAGTTCCTTCTCCTAGTTCCAGTCTGTGACAGTGTGATAAGACACAAGAAATTTAGTCATCATTGCTGCTGTAAAGGAGCTCAGAGAAGGGATTATGATATTCCATAACCCTTACATTAGACACGGACAGGGGCAGCCACTGCTGTGATTACAGGGCTGCTGTTATTTTTCCCACCTCCCTCTCACAACTTATTTAATTATTTATTTGCTTGCCTATTAATGAATTAATTAATTTTATTAATTTTTTTTTTTTTTCCCCCAGAGAAACCTTTAAAAGGTTAACTAAGAACTAGTCACTATCACAATATTTATCCTAAATCTCGCTGTGTGGAACCCAGAAGTTGTGCAGCCCAGAAGGCTGTTACACCTCTAACCAGCGCAGCCAAGATAACTCTCGAGCAAGTTATCAAAACACTCACCCGCTTTTCAGTCATTATTAGGAAATTCGAACAGTGTAAACTGAACAAATCAACATGGGGTACAGAGAGGATGCCACGGGGAGCACTCGTTTGGGAAAAATGTAGTTCACTACTGAGGTAAGTCAGAGATTGTGCTGGCTTTCCTCTGTCCTGCACATGGCAGTGTTTGTGTCAAATATATTAGCTGCGGTACCCGGTGCCTCTTGGCATCCGGCAGGTTTGCAGTGCTGCTACTGAACCAATAATTAAGCTTCTGTTATCTGACCTTTGAGCACCAAGTGTTTTTACACAATGCATTACTCTTATTTCCGTAAGGAAGGGTCTTTCTGGGGAAAAAAGTAGATTTTTTTAATTTAAAAAGTAAAATCACAAATTTTAAAAAAATAGAAGTTGGTGGAAGCTAGATTACCCGCTCTCATATAAGTAATGAAATGGTCTGGAAGTAATCTGTTCCATTGTTTGCTTCCTTTAAAAGCAAGAAGTGAGAGAGTTTTTAAATTGGCTTAAGATGTTCATTAAAGTTTGCTTCTTGCATTTCAAAAGGAATCTCCATCAGTAGCATTATTCTTTGCTTTGCAGCATTCTGATAAGGAAAGGTACTGTATGGAAATGTAAGCCATATGCCTGAGCCCAGAGAAGGGGAGTGCACGAAGCAGTGGGCAGAGACGCAGCGTTCAGCTGGGATGTTCTGTGTCTTTGCACACACGTGTTGTGCAGTGCTCCTCTGCTCTGCACTTCTCTGCTTGGAGGACCCAGACAGATTCTAAAATATCTGTGCAACAGTTACTGGACTCACTCGGGTAGGTGCTTCTGGGGCTGTATAAGAAGGTTTCATCGTGGATGAACCATTTGACAGGACATGCCTAGCCACCACCAAACTCTGAGTGAGGAGGAAAGGTTTTAATTACAGCAGAAAAGGCAGAATTGTGGGCTCCTCTGTGGCTCCATGCAGGACCAAAAGAGGTGCCTGCTGTGAGTACTGGGCCACCATTACACACCATACAGTGCAGGTTATGTTTGGCTTTTACCTGCAAGTGAAGTCCAGCTGGGCAATCCTGAGAGCTCTGATAGCAGTGGAGACTGCTGGCCTGCTGTTTGCTGAGAGATTTCTTTTAGTTTTTCAGAGGGAATTTTGACACAATTTCTAAAGGAATAGTGATGTAGCACACACAGAGCCTGAGACTACAGGTTCTGGACTAGATCAGAGGAGAATGTGTTTATGAGTCATGTACGTAAAATACGGCGATGTAAACATTATGTTAATACTTCATATTTGAATATATGTAATTGTGATGAAGAGAGAAACTTTGAGGGACACATTATCATCAGTAATTCCTATCAACAGGTTTTGTTTAAAATTTAATCAAAGTATTCCAAATATGGTTTGTTATATTTGATGCTATTTATAATGGTTTCTGTGTGAATTAATTTTCTGTCTAATTGGAAGCCTTATGTGGTACCATGTCTTTGAAAGTTGACTGGAAACTATTAATTCTGACTCATCAAAGTTTTGCATACGCTCAGTGTAAGGTTTAACCTAACAGTGTTTTCCGGAGACAGCCTTCTTTGACTGAATTTTCTGTGCTTTCTTTCAGAGAGGATTCTTCTGCTGAGACACAACAGAACAAAGGCAATACGGAAGCATACAAAGCATTGCCTTAGTGCTCACTTACCCCTTGACAAACACAGCTGGATTTCTTAGTACTTTTTGCAGAGAATATTGAATATCTTAGATCTTACCACGTGGTAAACTTTCCCTGGCAAAAGTAAGCTGTGAGAGAAAAACTATGAAACTTGCTCTAAAAAATAAATTGAAACTGACAGGTGGCTAAGACTGATGGTAAAATTCCCTGTTAATGTATGAATTTTTTTATTGGGAGATTCAGAAAGTCTTGTGTGCAGAGATGACAAGTTAAACAAAGGTAGTTTTTTTTCTAAGTGGGTAAGCAATCGTCTTTAGGAAAAACAAAAAACATGAAACCAAAACCAACCCAAACATAAGCAACTCCAACAAAAACAAATCAACAAAAAAATCCACTCTCCAGCATGCGTCTGCATTTTTAACTTCTGTGTTGAAGTTGATTGCCTTGAGTATGCCTTAGACATCTGAATTGGATCAAAGTCTTTTGACATTTTTAAAACATCTTTTCCTGTATTACCTCATATCTTACCGATATCCACAACCAGTCTGATCCAGCACAATGGCTAAGCACTCGTTCAGTTAGCCTAGTCTATTAAGATGAATGATAACTAGTATTTTTATTTGCTTTGTTTGGATATTTGGTTTTCCTTCTAGTCAAGTGAAAATTTATTGCAGAACAATATATCCAGAAAAGACTTTGGTGTGAGGAGACCTTATTTGCCCTTAAGCTAATCAAATTGGGACCTCAGCCTGTCAAAGGTCGAGGTTGTTGACGACTTCCTGTTTCCTTTAAAATTAAAAGAAACTTAAAAAGATCCCGAACTTTTGAGCCATCACCATGGGGATTTCAGAAGATGATTGAGGCTGGAACAAAGCATACCCTTTTGCTTCTGGGTATCAGCAAGGACTTTAATGGTATCATGACACTGATCATTGAATTCAAGGTCACAGTCATGTCAGTGTTAACGAATTCCAAGTATCATTCCACAAAATATTAGTATACAGCAGATAGGAACCAGTGCATATTATGAGTGCTTTTAGACATGATTTAGAACAACCTATAGTAAAGCTTGATGATGTCCACACTTTGCAAATCTAGACACTTGTTTCTTTCATGTCATGTGAACCAACGTGAACAAATAGCTTGCTTTCATGCCACACAGATTCTTTTGTGTTCATCAGTGTTTTAAGGGACTTGTACACATTTCTTGAAACTGTGGTTATAAATTTTCTGGAGAAGTTATTGAATCCTGACTAAGTAAAATATCGATAACACTGTGATCTGAAATTATTTTCTGTCTTTGCTGATTTTCTTAGTCTGTAGTCAGTTTGCATTTTCTTTTGATATGCACATATTCAAAGTCAGATGAAATTAGGGCAGAGCTGTCTCAGTGAAGCCCACGGTGGCAGAGATGTCCCCAGCTGCAGGAACTTGCAGTTGTGACTGCCTTTTTTCTCTGTCCACTATAAATATTTCAGTAGGTCACAAAAGAAGCCAGATACACAAATCACAATTATAATGTATTGGAGTTATCCTGTTTTCCATTGGCTTAGAATAAACCAATACTTTTAAAAAATTCATTGTTATAAAGAATGCATTACGTACATTTTAGGTATTTTTAAAATGTGGTTTTCAAAAGATTTTATCAAACAGGTTTTCTTTTTTTGTCAGAAATTAACTAGAATCAAGAATTGGAAACACAATGAACTTCAGTCAGATGCATAATCCCACTTAGAACCTGCCCTTATTTGTAGCATCTGCCTCTATCAGTGTTAAAACCAAACATTTCTTGCATATTGCAGTGCAAGCAAGCTATGCTCTTCAAGATCTAAGGTCCAGCTCTTGGCTTAGTGGTAGTATAAATAATGTTCTGTATCAAAACTGGAAGGACTGTTGGCTCTGACACAAGCCTGGATTCTAGTTTTGGAGCCGTGGTAAGCAGAGCCCAAGCCAAGGTGATAGCAGATGTTTCCCTGTGCTTCTACAGAGGACAGAAAAAGTTCAGAATTTCTGACAATGCCCATGCAGTACTATTAACAGATAACAATCTAGAAAGCATAGAGAAAAATAGAAATGTTAGAAACAGAAATGTTTCTCATCTGAAAATAAGTTGTAATAACTTCTCCACTGGGTTCTATCAGGTACAGCCTGAGCAATGAGCTTTCCCAGCAACACCAGTCAGATCGATGCCAAACAAAGCCAAGTGGTGACATTGTAGTTGCTATCTAAGTTAGGTTTTAGCAGACCAAAAAGTAAACATAGCATCATGGTTAAAATGCTTCAACTGAAAATTAACAACAAATTCTAATTATTTTATCTTACTCTGTCTTTTTTGAAAAGGACTCTTCTAGATGCTACTAATGCAGCAGCAGCTGCCATCGAATAGCTTCTTGTGTCTTATCTATACACAACTTGATCACTTTTGGCAGGACTCGCAGAGGGCAGCCTTTGGGACACCCCACTCACATAGATAATCAACACATGTAAGTATACTAATGAGACACGACACAGCAGGAATTACCTTGAGGGTTTTCTAGAACAGAACAAAAATTACCACCTGTGTTTCTGTAACAATAATTAATTGAATACCTAATTGCAAATATTCTACCCATCACCTAGTTTCAAGCTGATTCCCAGTTCAAACTCCATCTTTTGTATCATCTCAACAGATACAGGTGACTGATACCTTACTTGTATGGGTGGCTGAATTATTGACATACAAACACAGCCCTGACACCCAGCTATGCCCAGGTTATAACTAAAGAGTGATGTTGATTTTTGTACTTTCATCTAATGATTTAAGTCCTGTAGCTGGTGACACACTAAGTTTGGTTTTGTTTGGATTAAGATGTTTAAGAATGTTTTTCTCTGGAATCCTTCTATGAATTCTGATTCCTTGACATAAAAAAAAAAGGAAGGGATTTGCATTGCCTGAGACAATACAGCAATACTTCGACATAAGTACCATCTGCAGAAAGTTTCACATATTTCTAGCAAGGATTACTAAGGAGCAGAGCTAACTAACTCTTAAGAAAGCACACAGGAGTGACCTACCTGTGAAGCTGAGAAATGGCCTACTTAAGCATCCTGGAAAAGAGTTAGAAAGATCTATAAACAAACAAACAAACAAAAATACGACAATATTCCATGGAGATTGAAAGAAAAAATACAGAAAGCGAAGTCTTTCACCTAATGAACCTTGTGGTTGTGTAGAAGAAATGGTTGAGGGTCGTGTGTTACAACATGGTGATGCTTCTGCAGTTTCTAAAGCAATGGGACAATCTTCATCTATTGAATTACCAGCAACACTTCTGAAAGCGAGAGGAAGATGTTTAGCACACTCTGATTTGTCTTATTTCTTCTCATTAAGGAAGATGGCATCTGAGTTTTCACTCTATGGAGGTTAGTATTTATAGGGTGAAGAATCACACCTGCAGGGCTCAATTGCGTACATTTCATTTGGGAGACTGAATTCCATGCTTAATTCAGCAGCTGACTGAAGCCTATGAGTCTTTAAAAATTAGGTTACTGTAACCATCATTTTTTTAATCTTGATCAGAATTTTCCATCCTACACAATTCCAGCAGATGTGCTTTAAAAGCTGTTTGCTGCTTTGTAAAACTTTTGCATCAGGAGATGATAAGGACTATAGAATGTCAAGTTTTGTACGTCCTGAGCTACTTATACTGCATCGTTTCTGAAATACTGATGTGTGGCTAAAAAATATGTTGGAATAGATGAAATGAAAATGTTCATCTGTGGTTTAGGTTATCTGTAAAATCAGGATATTATAGAGATATTATCTCTTATGAAGTCAAAGATTTGTGTTTAATATTGTCATCGGTTCATTCTGTTGATCAGGTCCAAGATGAGATTTGCCTATTAATATAGTTAATATGCCAACAGGCCAAAACAAAATTAAGGAGGGTTCAAAACCATTTATAAATTTATAGGCAAAAGTAAAAACTTTTTCAATTTAGGGGAAAAAGCAAGACACATTTAATTTGCACAATATAAAATTCCCAACACAGACTGAGCTTCTGTCTCCATCCTGTCAGGGGAAATAAGCTTGTAGCAGTTATTTTCCTTGCAGAAGTGTGATGTCTGTCTTCTAGCACATACATACATTCCTCAGTGCCAATGTTCTTGGGGTTTTTTAAGGGCCAGTTTCCTGTCCACATACTTCTGAGCCAACCTTCCCTTTCTAGTGCTCTGATTCCTTACAGGCCATGAATGGAGTAGACTGTCTCCAAACAATAGATTACAGGTAAAACCTCTGAAGTTCCAAGCTTCCATTTTCTCTCCATTAGGCACTTTACACAGGGTAAGATAGCTACTGTGTCCAGCTCTGTGGCTTGTGCATCCTTTCTGAAGAAAAAACCAGGTTCTCCCAACATAAAAGGGGAAATAGGAAGCTCCAGACTGGTCCCACTGGTTCACAGAGTTGCTTACTTCAGCTTGAAATTCCCAGCTCTTTATCACACGTTGCCACAGTAATTCTCCAGTCCTTCAGGCTAAGACCCACCAGATTCAAAACACAACAAGTGTAAATGTAATTAGCTGTCCTAGAGCCCTGTATGGTGTAGCCATGTAATGTCAAAGCAATTTGGCGCCAGAAAACTACTGAGAAATACTGTCTCTGTTCTCTGTTTTCACTGATCAGAGTGGAACTGGAGAGAAAGAACAAAAAGCTTCAAAAGGAAAAATAGATGAAACTATATCTCCTGCTTTCTCATGCAATTGTATTTTAAAATTACTCAGCAGCCATCAATGTTTAAAGATTGTGATTCAAAACCTAGAATATATAATGATTTGACATCTATTGCAGGGAAGTATGACTTCCCTGTTCCAGTTGCACAAATTTTACTGTATGTTTCTAGCTACTAGTACAGGTAAATAGGATCCACTTTTCATATAAGATTCCATATATTACCATAATAGCAGCCTTATGCCTCATAGTTACTTGCTTTGTTTTTCATTCCCATTTTATAACAGCATGCCTAAAGCCCATCCATATTCAAGTTAGCACTTTAAAATGAAACTATAAATTTCAATTTGGAGAAAATAAGCCCTTATTCAGGCTCATAAGTTTTAAATAACACATTACCATTGGCTACATTAAGTTTGCATTTCTAATGTTATTTTATGCATTTGACAATAGATGTTCCCCTCTGCTCAGTAGTGGAGAGCAAATGCATGTGAAATGTAAGTCTGTTTAAAATGTAAGAATTTATTAGAGCTGTCAGTCAGCGGTGACATGAGAGTTAAATTATTTCTGAAGATATTTGAGTGGATTTTTGCACTTTCCATTGTCTTTATTCTCTGAAGTTTGAGTATGAATAACTCTTTTAAAAGGTTTTCTTCCTATATTTGTTAGCATTTCCTAAAGTGAAAAAAAAAAGAGAAAATAGAATCCTAGGTGCAAAACCTCTGAAGAAAATAGCTTGGCAGCATTTGAGGAAACAAAAGTTTTAATTATTCATTTCTATCAATCACAGAAGAACCAGATTGGCTTACTCCTATTGTTATTGTTTAATTTAGTTCTTCTAGTAAAAATGGTGACTAATTCCTTTTCCTTTTAAATGTTTGGTTGGTTTTTTTAAGTGAAAGATATGTCGTGGTTGTCACGTGCAGTCTTTTGCAATGATCTGAATATCAACTGGGATAAAAATGAACATAAAATTCCTTCTGTTGCAGGACTAACCAGGAGAAAATTGTGTGAAAGCACTACTTTTCCTGTCAGGAGTCATTCCTATTTGTCTTTAAAGATTTTCTTGTTTATTGCATGGATTTGCTGTAGAATTTATCAGAAGGATAACAATTCTTTTTCACTTGACTCTTCTTTTAAGATCGTCGGGTGCTGCCACCTGCACTTAACCCTGTTTTCTTCTACAGAAATTAGAATGAAAAGCAATTAGCTTTCTTATGACATATTACATCTGCAGGCCAGTGCAATCATCCTACCTTGATTCATTTTGGTTGTTAACTTAAGAGCTTTTGCATGTCTAGAATAACAAATGTCAAGAATAAAATCACTTTGCACAGTCTCCTAGAACTGGAAAACTATCTGCATGGCTCCCATGCATTATGTCTGTCAAAAAAAAAGGTGGTATTTAGCTAATTGAGTAGTTAAAACAGATTATTCTTGGCTCAGGTCACATTAACATAACTGAAAAGAAGAAAACATAACTAAAAAGTGAGCCAGGAAGTGCAATGACAGACTTTGGACTCTTGCATTTCTGTAGGTAAGATCACAGAATCATAGAATCCTGAGGGATTGGAAGGGATCATACTAAACAAGAACAAATTTTCACAGCACTGGCATTATTTGTACTTGAATGCTGCATGATGACAGGAAATTCCTACAGTTACTTGGACTGCTGAGATGTTTTCACATGCAAAGGTCAAAATTCAGTCATGGCATAAAAAGATGAAACTTTGCAATGAAAATTTAGTCTGAATATAATTGAATAAAGAAAATTAGTGTATTTTCCTCATTCAAGTGAGTAATCCTCACACAATGATTTACACTGAATACATAAATTTGTCATGCACCCGTCCTTTACAGGCACAACTCTGTTTCCAAAAAGGGTATTACGACCAGAAAATATGCAGTAGTAGCTGGAAAATGCCCTGCTTACAATTCTAATAGAAAAATTAGTCAAAATGTTTGCAACAAGCTGGAAAATCATGGCTGGCTTATTTGATGAATAACTAGATCTCCTTAAAACTCACATTTCCAGATACCTTCCTGGATACTGAAATCTAATAGAAATTGACTTTAAGTAGACATGCAGGAGAAAGAGAGAAAAAAAGGGTAAACAGCGATGCGGTGAATGGATCGCCGTGGAACTGGATTCACGCCCATGCATACTACTGAGTTACACACACTTACACTGCATCGGGATACAAACTGCTAGAGGCTGCGTAAAACCCCTGTGTATGCATTTTCATAAATGTTGCAGCCATAATTCTGAGCCTTTTATGCGTGCTGAGATACCACCAACATACGTTTATTTGTGGCTAATGGACAAAGAGCAGTTTGGCATACAGATGTGAATACTGTTTACACCAACACTCTGCTGAGGAAGAAGATAATTTCAAAGATTTTAAGAAATTGTGTAATAGTAGAGTGATAGATCACTTGGAAGTGAAGCTATTCATTTATTCTCTTCTGTTGTTATTCCAAAAGGATAGGTAAGACCATTTCAAGTATTTCTGCATTAAGGAGCAGAGCTGTGACTCTAAACTCAAGAGTTCTCTGGCTGGGTTATAGGATCATAGGATCATAGGATCATAGGATGTTAGGGGTTGGAAGGGACCCAAGAGATCATCGAGTNACTCCTCCTAATACACCCCAGGATCCCATTGGCCCTCTTGGCCACCAGGGCACATTGCTGTGCCATGGTTAACCTGTTGTCCACCAGGACCCCCAGGTCCCTCTCCACAGGACTGCTTTCCAGGTGAAGTAGGTATCCTCATTATGCCAAGGGGGTTCAGCTCTGAGTTTATGTGGATACAGTCATCTGTACTTACCTGCATATGGTGACCCAGAGTTCCCAAGCAAAATGTTTAGTTGACATAGTTGAATATTTTCAGGAGGTTTCTAATGTGACCTCTGATTTGGTACAGAATCACAGAACATTAGGGATTGGAAGGGACCTCAAAAGGTCATCTAGTCCAATCCCCCTGCCACAGCACCTACACCAAGTCGCACAGGAACATATCCAGGCCAGTTTTAAACATCTCCAGAGGAACAACTCCCCTAGGCAGAAGGTAGTGCTGAAGTTTCCAGTCAGACCTTGCATTCTCAGCACAGCCCCTTCTGAAGCTTTATTTCCTTGACATTATGGCTCTCACAGAATCACAGAATCATTTTGATTGGAAGAGACCTTTAAGATCAAGTCCAACCATTAACCCAGCACTGAGAGGTCATCACTAAACCTTGTCCCTAGCTGTCCTATCTATATGTCTTTTAAATGCCTCTGGAATGGTGGCTCCACCACTACTGTAGTTAGCCTGTTTCAGTGCTTTACAATCCTGTAAAGAAATGTTTCCTAATGTCCAACCTAAACTTTGCCTGGTACAGCTGAGGCCACTTCCTCTTGTTCTACTGCTTGTTACTTGGGAGAAGAGACTGACCTCCACCTCACAACTTTCTTTCAGGGAGCTGTAGAGAGTGACAAGGTCTCACTTGAGCATCCTTTCCTCCAAGCTAAAAAACCCCACTTCCCTCAACTGTTCCCAATAGGACTTCTGCTCTAGATTTTTCGCAGCTTTGCCATCTGTCTTTGCACATACTCCAGCACCTCAGTGTCCTTCCTGTTGTGAGGGGCCCAAAGCTGAACACAGTATTCTGCCTCTCCATTTGGATCTCTGGGCAAACACCCTGGCAGAAAACAAGACTGGCTGTTCAGCAGTACAGGAAAAATTCAGTCTGGACTCTAGAAAATTTGTTTTGAACTCCAACAAGTCTGCAAAGCATAAGACAGCTATCTACAGTCAGGCAGAATAAAGGTCTGCAGAGGAGCTATCCCTTTCATGCTGTGGATATACACATGGGAGCAATTAATGTATTCATTGAAAAGTAATGAAGGTCACGAGGAGTAGGGTGTCTGAAAGAGAATTCTGACTCTAGCAGTGGATATCATTCAGATGCAGAAGTGATCCTATTAGCTGAACATAGTGCAGCCTGAACAATATCCACGGCCAGTGCCTTGACTCCTGTGTTTTCATGGTTAGACCATCACACTTTCCCCAAGCCAAAATATTTTAAAAGAGAAAGTTAAACTGCAAAGTGCAGGTGAGGTATGGAATGAGCAGTAACAGTTTTAAATTAACAGGCACAAGACACTGTGCTGTATGACCCAAGTATCTGCGTACAGGAAATGCAGAGGTTATGAGAGAGTCTGGTGAAATTAAGGAAACGCTGCCCAGTTTAAAGCTTCATCTTCAGCCTGCCCTATTTGAATCATTCCACCAAGCTCTCAGCCAAGCCATTTAATAGAAAATGACATTATCCAGATATTGTATTGCAAACCTATCAGCTTCGCAAAACCTGCCTGGCTGTAAATCAAAACCTTTTTGAGGCAGTGGAAACAAGAATAACTTGCTTGAAGTGATGGAAGAATAGGGTATGCAGGAATCTGATAATGCCAGCAGTAGAGGTCACATCCATTAGGATAATTTCAACCCATTTGAATAAACACAGGCACTGCTCCAAGTAAAATCCAATAATAGGTGTTGCAAAGCATCTCACATGAATCCTTGAGCCTTTTGTATCTACTGGAAATAAATCAGGCCAGGAAAGCAAACAGCAAACCATTCTGGGAGATGACTATTTGAGTAAGTGCATCCCAGAGAGTTTAACAGACACCTCTAGGTCTTGAAATGTTTAGGAATAGATGCCTCTTGTGATATCGACAGTGCTGTCATTTAGTAGTCTCACAATAGCCGTGTTTGCTCCAGAAACTTCTGCTGTCGTGGCTTTCTAAGACCAGCAGTAGTTACAAAAGCTGCATAGCATTTCATAGAATCACAAAATCACTCTGGCTGGAAAAGACCCCTGGGATCATGGGGTCCAACCATCTACCCTACCCTACAAGTTCCCCCCTAAACCATATCCATCAACACCCCATCCAAATGATCTTTAAACACGTCCAGGCATATCAACTCAACCACCTGGGAACTCCATTCCAGTGCCTGACGCCCCTTTCTGTGAAAAATTCTTCTTAATATCCAGTCAAAACCTACCCTATTGTAACTTGAACCCATTCCCTCTTGTTCTATCACTAATTGCTTGTAAGAAGAGACCAGCACCAACCTCTCCATAACATCCTTTCAGGTAGTTGTAGAGAGTTATGTGATCTCCTCTCAGCCTCCTCTTCTTCAAACTTAAGAGCCCCAGCTCTTTCAGTCTTTCCTCATAAGATTTATTCTCCAGGCCCTTCACCAGCTTAGTTGCCCTCCTCTACACCTGCTTCAGCACTTCCACATCTCTCTTGTATTGAGGTGCCCAAAACTGGACACAGTACTGAAGATGTGGCCTCACCAGTGCCGAATACAGGGGGATGATAACCTCCGTACTCCTGCTGGCCACACTATTTGGAGAATAAGAGTGTGTTGCTGATGCAGCAGTGGAGTTCTTGAAAGAATTCCTGAACAAAGAGGACCTTCTCTTCACCTGAGACATTTTTTGAACATGTGTTTCAGTACATGTTCAGTTTTGCTCCAGTAGATGTGTTTTAGATACACTGGAGTGCCACTAGGTCGATTGCACTACAGACTCTAAAATAGACTAATGAAGGTGGTGTTAGCAAGCTGAATTGGTCAAGGAGGAGAAAAACCTCTTTACCGTGAAACTAATCATGAACAGGCATGCAAGACGTGTCGTACTCTCAAAGCTCACTTTGTTTTATTTTGTTTAAAGAATTACAGAAAACCTGTGGGAAACATAGTCACTTAAGTTCCTAAAAATGAAATAAGATCGGTCAATGGCTGGGGTGAGTAACACAAACATTGTTAAACTTTAAATCCTACATCACTTCTTTTTTCTTCTTACTTACACTGTTTTTGATGATTCATCTCAAAATGTGAAATATTATCATATTTGCTCCTATAAATTCAATGTAGAATGTCAGTATTGAGACAATAACTAGAAATTTGATGAATTTTCTGCATATTTGAGAGCTGATGTGATATGAAACAGATCATACTCTTTCAGCCTGTGTGTCCTGTCTGAAAATCCTCTGCCACCATGCAATAGCATTGGTTTTAAACTGGCCTCACACCCCGTTTCAAGGTGTACTTCTCTGCGATCAGTATAACAGTGCTGGCATGTCTACTAGAAGTCTCCAAGCACGCTTTCCTGTGACCACCTTGTCACTAAAGCAACACAGATGTGTAGATACATCTTTTTAATCCTTCAACCCATTATTTAATTCTGTAGCAATGCCAGTAAATACATTAAATGAGGTTAAATAACGTTAAATAATAGCAGTGCTACATGCCAGTAGTGGCCAATGGGAAGTAGTCAAGGACACTTCATTGATCTCTCTTCTTCACAAGTTTTCCTTAACAACTAACTTCCCCAAAATATGAAGCCTGAGAAATGTCTGCATTGAGGTAGTTATGCAAGTGTGACACTGATCTTTGCCTTCCTCTCCTTATGCTGTATTCACTTGTCCGTGTCCTCAAGGAACATTTGTCATTTAAGTTGTTGTGCAGGAGCTTTGACTGGGCTCTGAAACCAATACCATGGGGCAGTATCAAAACAAAAGGCTCTGGCCTGAGCCACCTCTGATGAGATGGATTTATATTATGTAAAAATTGTTCATTATAGAAGGTATTGTCAAAACAATGTAACAGCATTTTATTAACTTCTGATAAATATGTGGCTGTGGTTGGAAAAAATAAGGTCTCACACATTTGGAAAAATGTAGACAAGTCTTTCCATCAGAGTAATTGGACTTTCTATTTTCTGAATGTTGTATTTTCTGAATGTTTAATGGTGGTTTGTCTTGGGGGGTTTTTTGGTTTATTTTTATTTTTAGCTACTACAGCAGAAAAAGCTGATACAGTTAGCAGTCAAACTGAAATGTGTATTAGGTACACTGAAAAGAGATGCACTACAGATAGTTCTCAATTTTTAATTTCAATGCTCAGAAAACTGCTGAAACAAATGACCTAACAAACTGTTTGTGTCTTGGAAGGCAATGGGAAACTGACTAGCAGCCAGCATGGATTTGTCAGCAGCAAATAATTTCCTTCTCTGTAAAGTAGGAGACCCTACTGGACAGAGCAGAAGCAGTAGATACATTTTGTACATGAGAAATCTGCCACCACTGTGTGCACAACATTTACCTAAGGCAGTTAGAAAGACACGTTTTAAAGAAAAATACTGAAGAGAAAAGGGAAATTGAAGGTTATGGTTCATTGGCAAAATCAAACTGATCATCTGTTGTTGTCCTTTTCCAGATTTCTTTTTGGGACGTAGGTGATGGAATACTTGTTCTGTGAGTGGGACACAGCACAGCCACAGAGAACAGGGAGATAAATGTAAAATCACCTTGAAACACTAGAAAAGTTATCTGCAAAAAATAATATAATCATATTTATACAAAGGAAGCCATTATCCACTGTAAAAACAATATTAGCTGGTCATAATAAAGATTTTGAGGAAGAAATTTGGTCTCACAGTAGACAGCAGGACAAGTATCAGTCTGTGTTCAGAACTGCAATGTTATGTCATTGCTAATTGCGAAAAGGGAATAGGAGGATAACCCATAGGACACGTGAACTTGTCCTTCTGCCCTCAAATGACCAGTTGGAGACCATAATCAGCAGAGAAACAAGGAAATTAGCTTTAAAAAGTGTTGTCCATAGAGGAAGCTTCAATCCAGCTTTAATCTGGATAGATGGTCACTGCAGTGAAAGGCAGAATTATCTCTTTTCCTTCTCCAAGATGAAGTGCACAAAAAATAATTGGCACGTGTAAAAGCACACTACATTTAAACTGGAATAATAGAATCATTAGAGATTGGATGGGACCTCGAAAGATCATCTAGTCCAATCTCCCTGACACAGCAGGATCACCTAGACCAAGTCACACAGGAACTCATCCAGGCGGGTCTTCAACATCTCCAGAGAAGGAAACTCCACAACCTCCCTGGGCAGCCTGTTCCCATGCTCTGTCACCCTCACTGTGAAGAAGTTTCTTCTCATATTGATGTGGAACCTCCTATGTTCCAGCTTACAACCATTGCCTCTGGTCCTATAATGATGACACTGAGAAGAGCCCAGCTCCATCCTCCTGACCCCCACCCTTCAAATATGTATAGACATTAATGAGGTCACCCCTCAGTCTCCTCTTTTCCAAGCTAAAGAGACTCAGCTCCCTGAGCCTCTCCTCATAAGAGAGATGTTCCACCTCCTTAATCATCCTCGTTGCCCTACGCTGGAGGCTCTCCAGCAGCTCCACATCCCTCTTGAACTGAGGAGCCCAGAACTGGACACAATACTCCAGATGTGGTCTCACCAGGGCAGAGTAGAGAGGTAGTAGAGGGGAATAAGGGAGATTTGGGTGTTTGTTTTTTTTTTAAAAAAAATCTTCTGTGTCTGTACTTTGCAGCTGTGAACACTTAAGAACAAACTAGACAAGTGACATATTTGCAGTGACATATGTGATCTCCACTACAGTAGGCAAATGATCTCATGAGGTCACTTCCTATCATATTCTTATTGGGAAAGTGAGGTGTAATATACATCACTGCTAATCTGCTTTGCCTACCCTTTGAATACATGGAAGATATGGTCCAGCAGGCCTTGCTTCTGCTGCAGCAAAAGAAGATTAAATACCTATGGAGTAGTATTACATTTCTTGCATAAGGGAAAACAACAAGCAGCAGTATTAATTTGGCTTTATGGTATTTTGTGCTTCCCCTTTTCACATTGCTAATAAGGTAGTGAGGCAGATGTGGACACAGAAGTGCTCGTTTTATCGTGATGACTTTCAGTTTTGAGACTAATCTTAAATAAAACACAGCGTATGCAGAGAAAACTCAATTACAAAACAAAAGGCATCCAGTATGAAATTAAGGAAGTACATCCTGTGTTTTATGTTCTGGCATTGTAGATTGTTGCAGGGGTTCTTTGCTGATAAACCTCAAAAAGCTCCCATCGCCAAGAGCAGCTCTAATGGACTGAATCTGAAATTGCTCCCTTCCATCTGCTGAAACAAATTGGTTTAATATACAGTTGTTTGTTGTCAAATGCATCAAAAAAACCACTTGTGCCAAACAAACTTATAGGCCGTGTTTGTTGTTTGCCTGGTGTGTTTTTGGAAGGGGGTGGAACGGGGGAAGGAGGAAAGACAGTGGGTGGAGTTTTCGCTGCACTTGCCAATATCAGAGTGGGTGGCAGTAAGAAGATGTAACACACACAATATGCGTGCAGCGTGTCTGAGTTACACAGCTGTGAAGCCTTTTCCTTCCACGTTTTGTTATTTGACCATGTGTGACTAAAAAGTTCTAACCTGTTGGGCATTGCAAGATAGTATGCAAATGAGTCAGCTATTGACAAAGGACTACAGTAATTCACTTTTTTGTTAATCCGGGTGTGATTATCATTCGGTTCTTTTGAACTCCATCCAGCTTGCTATTCCATCTCAACTTCAAGCAGGTGTTTTGTTGTTGCCAGGCCGTGAACACAGCTCTGTGCCTGAGTCTTTCAAGTGTGCTAGCTGTGCAGATGAATTTTGCCTGCAAACTCTCCTCAGGCAATGAACTGACTAGTGCAACATGCTCACAGCAATGTTAATCTAGCTCAGGGACATGCACTGCACATGAAAGACTATTTTTACCCTAATTTTTAATTGATATATTTTGCCCACTGCAAGTTTCCTCTCTCTTGCTCTCTCTATCTCTCTCTTTCTCTCTGTGTCTTTATGTCGATCTACTTTTTCTTCTTTTTTTTCCTTTACTTTTTTTTTTTTTTTGAGGCATCAAATGGATTGGAGTGAAATGAAACTACAGTAGCTGGCGGACATAAAGCAGAAACATGGGTAAAGTTAAATAAAATATGAGAGGGTAGATGCTCAGCAAAGAATTCACCTTTGATTTTAAAGATTAGATAAATTGGAAAAGTAATAATCAGTAAATTGAAAAGTGGGGACCATTATGCATTAGCATTGTGACTAGCATAGCAAATCTCTTTTATTTCTTTATACTTTCAGGTTGGTACAATACTCTATATTATACAATAACGTAGAATGTCTTCTGGAAAGGGGTCACAAAGACATATTGTAGTAGTATGATTCACTGGTATTCACCACAAGCTGTTCTGAATATCAGTGCCTTTCATACTTGTTCAGAATATGTCTTTCAGATGTAAATGGCTGTAATCAGTGAGCATTTGATTAATCTATTTTTATACCATGTATTTACCTTTGGTTTTGTGCACTGATTATTAAGTTCAGTTGTTAATCTTTATCTCAAAATATGAATATATTAATAATTCACCAATGTAAGTCTAGAACTTATTGTTGAATAAAATTACCTCCCTCCTAATTTCTAGCATTTAACTGTGTTCTGAGCTCGTATAAACAAAAGTCCAAAAGACCTATTTGACAAAATCAGGAACGTTGCGTCACAGCTATTTATGGGGTTGCTCATGAATTGTGATTTTCCCTCTCTCCTCAGCATCTGCATGAAAAATATTTAATGAGAAAATTAAAACTTCAAACTGCTCTTTGCCATCCATGCTTAGCTAGTGAGGACTGGATTCTTTGCCTTTCCTTTACACTTCTGCTTCCTTGAAAAGGAAATTTGCCCGTAAACTCTTCTTCATCCCAATTTTTGGCTGGTTTTTTCTCTCCTGGTTCCACTGACCCTCCCTGCCCTTGCTGTGTGATACACCAAGCAGATGCACGTGCTGAAGAACGTCCAGCTCTTTCTGTAGGGAGCAAGGTGAAGATGAAAAATCACAGAATTCTATGATTTTCATGAAAAATCTTTAAAAAAATCTAAGAAAAATCTGAAGCAGATGGATGACCACATTTGATGTGTGATATTTGTACAGGTGGTGGGGGTAGAAACAAGCAACTTCATGGGGAGAATGAGACTGGGAAAAAGAAGATTTGTGATACAGAAGATATAAGGAGAGGAAAACAGTGGAGCTGAAGTGCTGCTGGCAGGGCAGGCTGGATATTCTCTGAAAGAGGAAGCATGAGCAGGAATAAAAATACCCATGTATTTGGTAAGCTGAAGGAACATCAGCTTCAGAACTTCTAGATGTTGTTCCAAGTGAAATGTTTGGCAAGAAGTTACTTGCTACTGGGATTTTTTGTTTTCTAAAAAGTCGTATCACAAGAGTGAAGTGGCCCTTAATTCTTTGCTGTACTTTCTGTGAGGGCATTGACATTAAAAATGTATTCCAACATCTCGTCTCCCCAATGCTTCTATGTTTTAAGACAGAATTCTTCCATTATTAAGAGAAATGCAATTTTTATAATCTTCACAGGTACTTGAGAAATTGTTAATTTTGGATTGATTTAGGACCTTATTTATTAAAATCAGAGTCAGAACAAGAAAAGAAAATTATCAATTCTATACAAACTACTAATATTGGTGGTTTAATATATTGTTTTTCAAGTGCAGTATAATTTTATATAAAGTGAACTCTTCCTAAACACCATAATCACCACAGAAATATACTGACAGTTCTGACAGTTGCATGACTCACATTCCTAGTCAGAGAACCAAACTCTATTTGACTATGAGACTTAAACTTTAGTTTTACAGTAATGGAGTTCGAGTGGCATCACTGATGGAAGGCACTCCCACCCCAATCTTCAAGCTTTGCTTGCAGCATGCTGATGCTCCAGGCAGTGGTGCAAAACAGACCAAACCCCCAAGATGTTCTAAGTAACACCCTTTTTATACATCTTGTTTTTGTGTGCTTTGTGTTGCTTTTTACGTAGATCAGTTCACTAATCCACTGCATGGTGGAATCACGTCCCAGATGCGGGAGCATGCAAATAAGCATCCTCACCCCTTTCAACTGCTTCAGCTTTGGGTTGATGGGTTTATGTTGGAGCTGAGCCATAGCATACTGTTTTATGATACAGCTAATCTGAGCTGACAGCTAACTGCCACTAGACAGATTTTCCTTCTTCCCTGCCTTTCCTTCCTGTCTCGGCTATGTGTGGCTGCCTCCTCCCCTGCCCTCACAGTGGTGCTCGTCCAGCTCCTTAGAAGGATGGATGAGTGGCATAAACAGAGAAAACTATTCCTTCTTTTTTGTTGGCATCCTCTTTGTCCCCCACCTTGGCTCAGTGGAGGCTGAAGACAGGCCAAATGGAGGAGTAGGGTCGGCAACACACTCAGGAGGACTCCTCTCTACTTAGACCCTGCCGTGAAGCAGTACAGCAAATCAGTAGTACCACTGCTGACCTCCAGGTATCTGTTTTACAGGGTTCACTACTTGCACAATTATCTAAAAAAAAATAGCCACCTATATAAAAATGATAAAAAAGAACACAGCTATGAGCTGTCAACAGCAGAGGAGCCCTAGCATGGATTTAAGGTTATGGTAAAGTATAAGCGGGTTACTGTATTTGTTGTGGTCTTTGATACTGTAAGCACAAGTGTTTGTTGTTGGCTGTTTTATCAAGCCTCTCAAAGAAAAAAATCAGTAATTTGAAATTGTTCTGCCACAAAATGTTCTGAAAATGTCAAAAATCCGTTTAGGCTTATTAGGAACTGTACACAGAAGCCCCATCCCTGGAGACATTCAAGGTCAAGCTTGATGGGGCTCTGGCCAGTCTGGTCTGTCCCTGCTTGTTGCCAGGGGGGTTGGACTAGATGACCTTTGGAGGTCTCTTCCAACCCTATGACACTACAATAAGTGAAATGTTTTGCCTGTTGGGTTTGGTGTCCTGTGGACTGAGCTCTAAGGCTCTTCCAGCTCAGCACAGATTTGCTTACTGTGAATTTCAGCCCATGAGGTTTTAAAATGTAGGCTATCTTCTAATATGGAATTGTCACCTGTGATGTGTGTAATTGCCCTTGGCTAAACTTCTCTCTGTTTCTCTTTTGCAAGAAAGCACAATGTGAATCAAATAGCCCCAGGTGAACGACTGAAAAGTGCATTGGGTACAAACTCATTGTTAAAATCCACTCTAACAGCCATTACTCAGGGTTCTGCTTTGGCCTTCTCTGCTTTGTGGACCTCTGTGCCTGCAGAGGTTTCTTGATCAGCACTGAGAACTTCTAAGCCAAAGCTCACCATAGGTTTAGCTATGTCCACCTGAAGACTTCTTTGGAGTACTCAGACGCAATCCATGTTTGAGAAGAGCATTACTTTTTCTTTATTAAGAAACAGGTTTTTAGGCAAGTGGAATAAGAATTGCTATAATCTGAGATCCAGATGCCAATCTTAGAGATCAGTTTTGTAGCAGTTAGTGTTGGATCTTCTATAGGTTTGTTAATGTCTCTGTGATTCTAGTAAGCTATTCTCAGTGATCCTAATGATCTCAGTCCCAGACCAATTGGTTTTAAATCCTAAACCAAGAAAACCAGGGTTTTATGTCTTTTTCAGAGAAATCAAAAGGATTTGCAAACTGAAGTGACCTGCTAATGTTCTTAATCCAAAACATGCAGGACACGAGTGAAGCTTACTTGTTAGTGACACCTAAACAAACACTAAATGTGTAAGTGACTGAGCAATGCACTTAGCTAAATGGATGTTAGCCATGTTAACTGGAATGACTTTCACCATAATAAATTTTGCAAATTTAATTGCATAAGTCTCACTGTTTTCACTTCTATAACCAAGATCATACGGAAGCACTGGAGAATAACAATGATGCTAATAACAAAATCCAACAATAATATCATAAAAATATATCTCATTGTCATAAATGGATTTCTGAAATTGGTATTGGAAAATTATGAAGGTTATTTTTATTATCATGTGTTGCTACAATACTAAACCAGATTTTCTGTTACTCTATATTCAAGGAAAAAAATAATAAGGTAAAGATAAGGATAAAGGTAAGGGTTAGGGATAAGGAAAAGGAAGTACAGAGAAAAGAAAGAGGAGAAGGATCTCACTCCCAAAAGAAGCCGGAAATCAGTCCCAAGTTAACAAATACCTAGTTAATTAGACAACCAGATGTATATTTTCTGCAATACAAAGGCCTCAAAAGTACGTATAGTACTATTAGTCGTGAAGAGCTCTCTGTGTAGTGGTTTGGAAACTGGATTAAAATTTATCTCTTATTTTTTTAATGTTGTTATATTTTAAAGGACACTAAATACACTATTGGTGTCCCACAATGACGCAGCTACAACTAGGAGTTTATATACATTTCGGGGTTTTTTTTAATATATATACAGCATGCAAATTATTTACTATCAAGTTTTAATACAGCACAGTCATATGAGAGTGTCCTTATTCCTCACAAGAGAGTTTGCATGGCTTCTTCATATTCTCACATCTGAGACAATCAGAGTAGGCAGGACCTGGAAATCTCTTTGCATTTGTGTCCTAAACTTAATTATTTGAAACTATTTATTAATTATTGATTTGACTTGCATAGCAATATTGCTAAGCCACATTTACTTAGCAATGATTTAGAAATAGCGTCATATTAGTGTTTGGCTGTGGCTAGCAAATATTCATGTTTTTCTAAACAAAAGCTGAGGGGCATGATGGGAGAGCAAATATTAGCATATCTAGACTGAACATGGCTTGTAGACTCCCCGGTGAGTAGTGCTTCTACAGCCAAGGATTATTCACACCATATACAATTATGTTTTCCTTTAAGACTGATTCTTTTATACTGTAGATAAAGATGAGAAGCTACACAAAGTCTTCTAAAGAAATATTCACATATCTTTAATAAAGAAAAGAATGTAGTTCATGTCTTGAGGGCCAGCCAAACTTAGGGAGTTTTATTTTATCTAGGAATGTCTAAGAGCAGTTTCTGGTATACAGTTTGACCTCTCTGATTGTGTTTTGGGGTTGTTATTGTACTTTGCTGTCGGCTCTTTAATTAATCTTGCTGGGTGTCTAATATCATTGGGGCAGAAATAATTGCTTAAATACAGAAGGACCTGTTAAGACAGCCACATGGGAAGCAGTGAAGTGGTGAAAGAGTGCACTTCTAAGATTTCCTTATTGACTGTTTAGTAAATAAATCGTATGTTTTAATTGCTCTGTCAGAAGGATCCTTCAATGAGGGAAAGGTGACTGGAGCTGAATATGGGAACACCACAGGACAGCTGTTTGGTCTGGCAAAGGGCTCTGTGCACTTGTACTCTATATCCAGAGCGACCTTTCAGATTCCATGTACATAGTAACAATTAAAAGTACACAATGACTTGACAATGTTCACTGTGACAGACTGCAGGTTGGCTGCTTCCCATAACAGCCTCCCAGGCAGGGAGGAACAAAGGGCCTGGGCCCATCTGTACACTGCTCTGAATGCCTCATGTTCCAGAGAGCGCGCTTTGTTTCTCCAAACGCCCCAGGAAGCTCTTCAACAAACAAAACTCAGAGGTCCAGAGGAGCCCAGTCAGGACATTAATATGATAATGAATTCCGGATTACCCTGACAGACGTGACAAAGAAATAGATCCTTTTGATAATAAGTTATCGGGTTGATTAGATGGAATTTGTCTGACTCCATGACTGTTGTGGGTGTTTCGACAAAGTCAACAAACCCGTGCATGACATCACTTCTTTTTCCCTCTCTCCTTCTCCTTGTTGCTTTTTGACAAGTTCAATCCATGCTGCTATTTTACCCTTCTTCTCATGCAGTGAAAATGCTGCTACATCTACAGTGAACTACTGCCAGTGTAAGCAGCACCTCTGCCACAGCATGAGAAACAGGGAAATGGCTGCTTGTTGCAGATAGCTCAGAAGAAAAGTTGCCGTTTGACTTCTCTCTCAGGCTAGTGTTCCTAGGCTGTTCCTAGCTCAGGAGAGTTTGTAATACTAATTTCATGTCACCCCACCCAACAAGTTAAATGGTACATACTGTTGGTTACTGTCTATGGGAGATTTAGTGGATCTTTTTCAGGTAAGTATTGATTCATTCAGTTTAAGGAAGTTGCATGGTACCTCCATGGACCTGAGGAGTGCAGTATGCTGTAGTGCCTCTGGACTTCAGCACAAGTCCAGAAAAGCAGCTTTTGGAGGGGTACTTACATTTTCTGTCTCACTATTCTGCCTCACTACTCTGGTACTCATCATGTCTTCTTGACTGGACTCTTTGAAAGGCTCTAAAGCCTGCTGTTCCACAAAACCTCAGCAGTACAAGGACATCACCTGGCTACAACTACAGTAGATCATTAAGGTCACAGAAAGTACCAAAATCGGGTGGCACCAGCCGTCTGTAGTTAACAGCTATTATATAAACATAAAGGAATGTGCCCAGTGTTCTGAGGGATGGAAAAGAGATTGGTCATTAGCCACTTGGGAACACCTGATTCCCCCCACAGCTTTCCAGCTGCGATCCAAGTGTGCTTAAATAAAAACTTACCACACTTAACAAGATGTTTGATAGAGTGTTAACAATCCTCAACTTCACGTTGAGCTGTTAACCAACAAAGTAGTCATTAAATGCTGGTAATGACTGTGTTTCTTGGGATTATTGCTTAATTATAAACTTGATAGAGAGGGTCCTGCCTTCTGACTTGGGGAACATTTTCCATTGCAGAATTTTAATTACAAAATTTTCAGAACATGCCATCTCAGTCATAAACCCTTGATTATAAAGTGCAGCAAGAATAGTGCCTTTAAGAAGTTATTTGTATACTTCATGACCATGCTCAAACCATACCTGATCTCAGATTCACCTTAGACAGTGGACTAGCAAAGCACAACTGCTGGAAACAAATGATTTCTTATGGTATTTGACTTTCTTGTAGGATAAAATAAGCATTTCTGAAAAGGAACAGCATTTTGATTGATTTGAAGGAGTCTACAATATAGGTAACATTTAATTTCTAAAAACACTATGCAAATGATGTTTTATAAAACTACAATAAATATTTCATCTCTTATTATTATAGAATCAACTAAATACTCTTTATGGTGTGAAAAAATATTTCAGCAGCCATGAACTTGAAAGTTCCCTAGCTGTTTGTGGCTGCTGTTCCTTAATAGTTATTAATTATTTCCTAACACCTGTAGACACCATGGCCTTAAGTAGAGTGGGTTTCTTGCCTGAGGCTTTGGGATCTGTTAAAGCAACTTGTGAAATGTTTTTGACTCTGAGAAGTAGTATGACTGGTTTGGAGCTTTCTGTTTCCTGTTTCCTTCTTCACTTCCATCTGTTTGTTTGGAGAGGGTGCACATGGCACTGGTCTGGGCATGGGATCATGATAAGTGGAGAGAGAGTGGATGGTCCCCTCAGAGATCAGCAGAAGAAAGGTTTCACCTGTAATCCATTGTTTGCTCAAATGGAGAGGTTTTCCCTCATACATGGCCATAGGAATCAGTGTTCTGGAAATGGAGGATCTGCTTAGAAACAAGGAACAGGTAAGTGGACCCTAAGATACTCACTACAGAGGGGTGCATACACTTCCTGAATGGACTCCATTTTCCACAGGGCAAGAGAACTGCTCACAGTCTTTTTCCTTTGAGGGGGTGGAGATAACAGCTTGGGCCAGTTATGCAAGAACATGTGATTAGTCTCTGTATGTCTTTGTGTTGGGGTTTTTATGTTGAGCAAATTAAATATGTCTTCTTGTTTTTCCTCAAATTGTTCTACTTAGGGTTTTTTGCTTTTCTGTAAAAAGAACTTAAAATATTTAACATTAACATTCTTAAAACTCCTTGATATTTTAAGATTATTTAGTGTTTTTCAAGCAGGGAGGCAATTGGTGAAAAAATGTCAACAACATTTCATCCTGTAAAATGAGTCATGTTCTGTAATTCACAAAATATTGAGCCTTTCCATGCTAAGTAGCTAAACATCCTAATACATCTTTTGTCTTGTTAGGCTGTTTCTATTAGGTATTAAGCAACAAGGAAATCAAACAAGATTCCATCTTTAGAAGCTATTAGATCAAACATTCTTTGAAAAGAAGTAACATATAGAACATATTTATTTGTACAAAATCTGAGCTGAAAGTCGTACTGATAGATAGGTAGATAGATAGTTTGGCAACTAATTTGTCTGCCAAATGGCATTTATGTATTTTTAGAAGCATTTAAAAGATGGTTTCAATTTTCAAGTTATTTTATTAATTATCTAGTAAGTGACAAGTAGAATCTTTTATCAGGACAAATTATATAGCTGAAAAAGATGAAGACTTGAAATGTGCAAGTATTTTTAGGTTTTGCATTTTATGCCAGTAAATGAAAGGAAAAGCTGTTTGTTGGAAATCTGAAAGGCAAGAGAGACAAATATATTTGCATGTGTAAATCCTCTTCTTTCTTCATTCAAATACTCAAGCTTGTGTCCACAGTGGCTTGTTGGCTCAGTTCATCAGAAAGCCTGCAGCAATTCCCTGAGCCCTCATTTGTAGACATCACTTTGGCAATGGAACAATGCAGCAGATTCTCATTCTAGGGATTACGATACTATATATAAAGAAAACATTAAAAGATTTACATATATTCCATGTAATTTCCCCTATTACATTTTAAGCATGGAGCAGACGTTTGAATATTTTGATTGGTGGAAGTGTCACAGAGTTTTTTTTAAAAAATCACAATTTATCACATCATTTTATTTTCAAAGATTCTGTGCATCTCCCAGATCCCATTAGGTAGAGGTCACAGAACGTGTAGGCTGGTTAAAAAGGAAGCTGTACTTTCATGGCTAAACCACTGATCTTGCTGAATGTTTGGGGGTAGCACGTACCCAACTCCACCACCTGATTTGCATGCCCACTGCAAGTGGGCTGTGGACTAGAGGAGGAGTGCAGCTGATGTCTGGCAGAACAGAAACCTTACCTCTGACACCAGTCACGGGTTTGAAACATCCCATGTTCTTACAGCTTTCTGAGTGTTTCAAGATAGCAAAGAAAGAACGGTGCCTTTTTTTCTAACATTATGACTTTATAATCACAAAAATCTATGCTTCACCAGACAAATGTGCTCACATGGGCAGTACCTGATCCACACTAGAAACTGCCAGGAAGAAACTAGGTGGGACACACTTAGCACATTTGAACCCCAACTGAATTTATTGTAAGTCAGACCAAATTTGTGTCAGCCAGCTGCCTTAGAACACCGATTTTGCGAGTCTCAAAATCCTATTTTCTGTATTGTTGGAAAATATTCCATTGAGCAGCACCTCCATTACTGGTGATCCACTGCCTGTTTTCCTCTTGAATTCAGATTAAACTTAAAACCACCCTTACTGAAAAAAAAAATAATAAAATCCCTCCAAACACTTTTGGTTTAAGACCTTGACTTGAAAGGGGTAATCTTCCATTTGCTGAACAAACCTTTGGGTCAGACTCATAATAAAATACAGGAACTGGAAAGGAAAGGAGCCCAAAAACTTGTTTCTGTTGCCAGCAGTGGGTGAGGAAAAAATTGTTATAGTGCAGCCAAACGATGAAAGAGGAGACACAGGCCACTGTATGCTCTGATATACGAAAACCACAGTAATTTAAACCAAGTTCAATCTCATAGCACATATATTTGTGTTACTGCTCTCTCTGATAAGATCTGAATGCAAAGCTTTCTGTTTACACAAGCACTGTACACGAAGCATGAGTTGCTGAAGCCCAGTGCATCAAGATAGCCCCGCATAGCTCAGGAGCACACTGTAGGAGGAACAGGTTCTCATCTGGCAGATCTCTGGAGGACCGCAGTGAAACGTAAGTGTCTACCTAGAGCAGACCCACTGGCTTCTCTTTGATGCTGTGCACTCATGTGAAATCACAGTTGTTCTTCTTCAAGGATTTCTCAGAAGAGAAAGTATTTTAAGTGGCAAGAACTTTTTGCTAAAATTTTGGCTTAGATTACAAAATCCTGAAAAGTTGTTGCTATGTTTACAGGAAGTGAATGATGGAGTCATCTAAAATTAATACAGTCCTTATGAGCTGAAAAATCACCCATTTTCTCAACAGTCACTTAATAACTTAGAGGTTTTATTTCTTTACTTTGCTTTGTCCTACTATAATTTATCATTCAAACAGATTAGCTTTGTCACTTAAAATTCATGCTGCCAGAAGTCCTGGAGAAGTAATACAAAAACTGTGTTCTCATTTAAATGTTGTGTTCTACACTGCATCCAACAGCCCGTGCAATGTAAGTTAGGTAAATTGTAAATGTAAACCAATAGCAACAATAACAGAACAGGTAAAAGCAAAACAGTATGTTTTGGTTTACGTGGTTTTTATAAATGATATAACAAGTCTGTATTCTAAGACTGTATGTTTACATGTTTTTTATCCCCCATAAAACAGCAGTAATAATAAACATTGCAAGTAGAGGGATCTTTAATATTGTCTATGTTGTCTAGCTTTGCCTAAATAGTTTCATTTGTTGTTTCATTCCATTTCAAAGACAGACAATCCTAAATTTTAATTTTACTCAGTCTATCTTCTGTAAAAATAGAATGAATGAAGCCTATGTGTACTGTGTGACATTGATCTTTGTACTCTTAGCTTTATTGTTTTACTATATTAACAATAAATGCTGTGCTTTCCTAAGATACTCAAAAGAATAGGTCAAGAAACTTAGAGAGGAGAAGAATAGTTTTGTTTGTTACCTGTGCATTTGGATCTTTGTGAAAGCAAGTCCCAAAGTTACTACTTCTCTCTGCACCATAATGATATTATACAGTGCCTTTTGGCTCTAGCACAATGTGTTATGCATCAGTGTTTAAGAGCATATTGTGCACCATTATTGCCCTCTCTCTAGAGGACTACAAACTGCATTAGTTTGAATTACCAAATCAAAACTTTATGTGCAGCAGTTCCCCCACAAGGGCTTTAGCATTTTTATGTCATAATCCCTCTATTATCCCCCTCCTCACATGCTTTATAACCATTAAGTTATTGAAAAATTCTCAACAGATGTCATCTTAAGATGAATGTTGCTGTGCTGACTGGTATCAAGGCTGGAATCTGGATATTGCTCAACTTTACTAAAAATGTCAGGGAGAGAATAGTCAGCTGTAAAAATACAAGATATGCCAGCAATGGTTGTTTTCATGTCAACTGCAACATGACTTGTAGTGTTCGCAATTTTAGCTTCTAGAAGATGCAGTTTTCATTTGATGGCTTGGCAGTAATGGCTTGAGATATGTAGCAAGAAAAGAAAAATAATTCAAGGGCTTCTTTCCTTCTCCTTCTATGATAAAAGCAGATTTGTGCTTTAATCTGATTTAAGCCTCAAGTCTTACCTTTTAGCATATATTGTTCATACTGAGGATTTTGTGGAAATACAGAAACTCTTTGCATTTGTATAATAAATATAACTGGTTATTGATGATTAGGTTTTCTCTTTGTATCCAAAGTTCTGAAATCATAAACAAGATTGCTGCCATGGTAATAGCAGCAAATTATTGATATCTTTACTCTCATTCCATAAGGACACTTGTAATTTTAAACAGCATAAAGACATAGAAATATGCACTAAGGCATAATTTAAAACCACCTCAAATTTGAAGCAAACAAAGCAAGAGACATTTACTCTTCCAAAGAGGTGACAGTGTGGTATTTAAGCAATAGGAGATACACAAAGCACAGATACATGTCCAAATGGGATTCAAGAACAGAGCACATTAGTAAAAAGCTTTAAAAAGCAGTGGAGTTTCATAGCAAATCAGCTGTTTAAAAGGCAGTTACTGTAGAAAAGAGAATAATAGAAAATAATACTTCCAAATCTTCAGAATATCATAGCAGTTGAGTTCTTATATTCAGAGATCTCATCTCACAACCTGATCTTTTTTTAGAGATAAAATTACAGTAATAAAGCCCCAGGATGAAGCAGGTACATTTTGCTGTAGAGCTGGCAGGGAAAATATAAGATAGATATTGTCTATGAGGACAGAAGTGGAGTGGAAATAAGCCTATAGGTGTCACATCTGAGGCCTGAATTTTAGTCCAGAATGAACATTGATATTCGTAGCGCCTCTCTTCTTGTTTGTGATCCTTTACAGAGAGAAAAATCAAATGACAAAAAAGCTTCCTGTTTTAAGAGAACTCTAGAGCCCACTTCAAAGAGAAACAGGGGCTAATGGAAAGTTCTTCCATGGTGTCCATGACAAAGACTGTTACTATTCCTCTGGTCCAAGGCTGTATCTGCTATTTTAGCTGTCTTAACCACTATTATGAGGGGAAGTTTGGTTTTTGGACAGCTTTCCAGACATTCACTTTCCATTTTGTTTTCTAAAGGCTACTGTCTCCTGTGGTTTAGCTCATAGCTTCTACCATGTCAAAGACATAAAGAGTAGATAGGATGCACCAAAGATAACTGTTTTAACAGTGATTAGCTGTAATGAAAAAGAGATTGATCAATCTAATCTTGGCTGTAAGCAATAAGATCTGAAGATGCCAAAGCAAGGCTGTGGATGGCAACACAGGTCTGATCCTTCCTGTAGAACATGGTGTTAAGAATGATGAACCAACTCAAATTGTAGATATTCGAAACTCTGCAAAACTCTCAATTCCCAGTGTTTTAATGAGAGATACTTTGAATGTCCAACCAGCTTTAGGGGAATAGTGAACAGGGGAGGTGCTCAGCTTCTGTTTTGTTTAAACACTAAGAGGAGTATTTAATCAGAGAAACCTGATTTTGCATTTAAGTTGTATATTATCCATGTTTGTCTCTGCTGTAACAGTGTTACAGTTCAGCTCATTATACTGTGTACGTTGCTTTCGTTCTGTAGTGTTGCTTTAAAACTGATGCCATATGAACATTTCCTTTTCTTTTGAATATGATAGTTTACTTGAATGTTACTCACAGTTTATAAATATATCTGGTTACTATGTTCATTTATATGCTGTGATACTCTTACAGCTCAGAGCTTTAATATTTCATTGCTCTGCTGATATCTGATCTGAGAAAATATATTTCAGTATGTTTTGCAAGATTCTGCTTAGGTTTTCCCAACATTAATTTCCATACATTTCTCCATTGAAGGTTTGGGCTGGTTGACTCTTTATCGCGTGTTTCCTCCCCTGGATTTGGGTAATATGTCATGGTGTATTAATCTGCCACTAACCTGGATAATTTCTATTAATTCTCTTTGTAAAAGCCCACAATAAGCTTCAGTGAGGCAAAAGAGTTATTTGTGCTACCTCAATATTATGTGAGACGTTGTATAAAGGCTACATGCAAAACACTTGTTGATAATAATCTAGAACCTCCCTAATTTATAGCCAGTTAGGATGCATGTCCTGTGTCTCCTACACCTGCCTCTGTGACACCAGGGAAATGCACATTTGCAGCCAAGTTGCTTACTTATTGCACTTTATTAGGAGCTGACCTATCTTTTCAAGATGCACAGTTCTTCTCTCAAGCAGTTTTACTTATTCTTCAGCTGTAATAACAGAAGCTAAATAATATTTAACAAATTGACATTTCCTTATGCCCTGTCTTCAATCCCCCATCATTGTTTTTAATGGGACAATTTAACCTTTGGACCTATGTCTCTGTTACAGATATAGTTGAAGAGCCCTTAATTGAAATATTCCATACAACTTGACATTTAATATTATTTCTTTGCTCCTCTAATTATCCTTTCAACTTTCTTCTGCTTATTTGTATAAACCCTCCTCAGTCTATCTTTCTACCAGACTGTTTATATATTTTACAAAAGCCTCTCAATTATTTGCTCATTCTACTCTTTACATACTACATAACTACATTTGACCTGTGTAACCCTATCCTGTTTAGATTTAGCTGAGATGAGTTTCAGTTGCAGCCTCTGCAGCAATTTCTCAAATTAGTTCCCAGCACTCATCAGTAGTGCTCATCTCTGTGTTGGAGAACACCCAACAAAAAAAAATAATCTCTTTGAAAGTGTCATAGATCAGACTTTCTAACAGGAAAAAAAGCCCCTGCTACTCCAGACACATCTAAACCACACTCTGGCTTATTTCAATACAAGCTACGAGTAACCAAACCTGCAGATATATGTTCCCAGTGGTGAGACAACTGCCGTTTTCAAGCTGTGTTGAGTGCACGCAATATATAAAATACAGAGTAAATTAGGCAGAATTCATGCCAAGTCTAAAACACATCAACAGGCCATGATATTAATCTTATCCTACAACATGCAGTTATTTTTCTTCCTCTTTCCCAAGAGAAGGCCCTTCTATCTCTGTGACAATTCTTTTTGCCCATACGTTCATAATGACAGAATCAAAAGCACCTCCTGCTCTGAAATCTGAACTAGGGGTGCAATGATTGACAGTGGCTGATAGTAAGGAAGGCTGAAGCAACAATTCATGCTACTCTGCTATTTAATGTAATCTTGATTCCCAGATAACATCTGGAACCGCTTAATTTTTGTTTTGTGTATTCCTATTTGAGTTTTCTTTCCAGCCCCTGAAGTGGTAGTGGTTTTTTTATAAACAGTAATCTTTTCTATGGCTGAGATGAGATCTGGTGCAGAATGGAGGCTGTGGGTTAACCAAGAGGCTTTCACCACTTTCTTGTGCAATTTTCTGAATTACTTCCTCATCAGGTTGCAAGGTAAAACTTCTGGTGTTTACTGTTGTCTATACTGCAAGTGACTCGGAGAGTATTGAAAGCCATTAGCTTCACTGAGCAAACTTAGTGAGGATATTAGAGCTGTCATCTAGTAGAAGCCAAGAAATGTTTCTCTTTTCTGAAACTTTCTATAGAAATAACGCTATTTTCTGGTCTGTGATGTCACACAGCTGATCTCTGTGGGCAAACTAAATGAAAACATTTGGCATTGCAGTTGTTCAAGATCAGGAATGCAGTTATTAAGGTTTAACAGATACAGGGTACCTAATTATGATGCAGAAGTGTGATCATTGCTAATGGCACCTGCGCTATAGAAGTCTGACCTTACTTAATCCTTGTGTAACTGAATGGGTTAGTTAATACCTAAAAGATCTTTCTCTGTCTCTTCTATGAAATGAAACATAAAGCTTCTCCAAATGTAACTTCCTTGTCTCTTTTTTTCTTTTTTATTTTGATTTGCTGACTGTTCTTCAAAACAGACCTGGAAATTAAAAGGGAAAGTCTTTAGAACCCCATTAGAAATTCTTAATTTCTTCTTAATTTCAAAGATTTCTAGACTCATGAACACTCCTAACTCTTTTAACACTCTTAATATATAGTGGAACTGAGTAGTCAAGACAGAAACTACTGAACTCATGTGTTTCGTATAAGATGTTCAGAAAAGGGCTTTCAAGCTCATGTGCAAAGAAGTTTATTATATGGAAAGCTTAACTGAAAAAAAAATCAAATATTTTTATTTTTCATAAGGAAGAACAGTGAGTTTTATCACTAAGAACATATGGACGGCTGTGCTAGATCAGAGCAGAAACCTGTCTGGTCCCATATCCTGTCTCTGACAGTAGACAAAAGCAGGTACGTGGAAAAAAGTGGAAGAAGATTACAAGTATATTCTGAAATTCCCCTAAACTTTCATCCCATACCCAACAACCACGTACTCAGAAAACTGCTGGAGGTAAAGGTGGTATCTGAATTCCTTAGACTCCAGTGATATTTCCTTCCATATATTCTTCAGCTGCTTTTTTAGTCCAAACAGACAATAGTTTCCCACTCACTTTCACATCAGATATTACCGCAGCTACTTTCCATATCGTGAGGTTATGAGCCTTTTTTTAAATTTGAACCTGGTTTTGTTTGACTACATGTAATCCTAGGACTGTAGAGAAAGTGGTTTCTCCAGTGCACCACTTCTGATCTTAAAGATGCCATCATACATCCTTTTTTGCCGCCTAGCTTGAACCATCCTGGTTTATTTAGCTTTTTCTCACTTGGAAACTGTTCCACACTTCTGAATAGACTTTAGAATCACAGAATCATAGAATGACTTAGGTTGGAAGGAACCTCAGAGAGTGGTGAGAGCCTGGAATGGGTTTCCCAGGAAGGTGATGGAGGCCCCATCCTTGGAGGTGTTTAAGGCCAGGCTGGATAAGGCTCTGGCCAGCCTGATCTAGGGTGGGGTGTCCCTGCCTATGGCAGGGGAGTTGGAACTGGATGATCTTATGGTCCCTTCTAACCCAGACTGACTGTATGACTTGGTCTGGGTGATCCTGCTGTGTCAGGGGGATTGGACTAGATGATCTTTCGAGGTCCCTTCCAATCCCTAATGATTTTATGATTCTATGACCATCCAGTTTCAACTCCCCATGCCAAGGGCAGGGACACCTCTCACCAGACCAGGTTGTCCAGAGCCCCATCCAACCTGGCCTTGAACACTTCCGTGGATCGAGCATCCACAGCCTCCTGAGCAACATGTTCCAGTGCCTCACCATCCTCACAATAAGGAATTTCTTCATAAGATCCAATCTAAATCTTCCCCCTTTTAGTTTAAAACTGTTCCCCCTTGTCCTGTCATTATAGTCCCTCATAACAAGTCCCTCTCCAGTTTTCCTGTAGCCCCTTTTGGTACTGGAAGTCTGCTATGATGTCCCCCTGGAGCCTTCTCTTTTCCAGGCTGAATGGCTCCAATTACCTCATCCTGTCTTCATAGGAGAGATGCTGCAACTTTCTTGTCATCTTTGTGGTCTCCTCTGGACCTCCAGCAGGTCCAATTGAAAAGCACTTCTGGTATTAAAAAAATAATCTTCAAATGCCTATCTGATACAGAAAGATTCAAAGTCGTAATCTAGTTCTTTAGTTCTGCTAAGTTGTCATTATGTTGTCACCTCATCCAAGCACTCAGTTTATGCCCGGATGGCTTCTTGGGCCTTTTGTCTGTCTGACAGACCTTCTGCTCCTGATAAGGTTGTAGATATTTTAATTTGGACTGGCCTTACAGTGTGATTAAGCTACCAAAGTGCATTTTGTTTTCTAGTTTCTTTCTTCAGACGGAACTGAACTTTGTGTTTTTGAAGGGTAGCTTTTTATTTTTAAAAACTTCCTTACTCTGCTGTCTGCCCATGCTGACTTTCTTTTGTTCTTTCTAAAATCTTCTTTGAAAGTGTACATGTTTTTCTTGCACCTCCAACACAAGGCTCCACAATTATTCCCAAACTTCCAGTCAAGATTTTGCTTTTTTAGCCATGTCTTTAAGTCTCTCTTGAAGAAGATTTCTTGCTTTCATGTTGTTTCCTTTTTTTAATATCACAAGACAGCCAAGGGTTTTTCATCCCTTGTTATTCACACAAAGCTGTAGAGACAATGTCAAATACACCATGGCAGAGTGGTTCTTCACAGACTAATTCAGGACCAGGATAATTATCTCTCCTCCAGGATTTATTGCATTGCTTGTCCCAGGAGTCAGTAGTTGTCCAAGAACTGTAACAGAGTAGACTGTATCTAAAAACACAGCCTCAGCATTCCTGAATGATTCCCACCCCCATCTTCAATTAATTAGCTGAACTACTATGTCTCTTGCATTTGGTGCTTCTCTGATGTCTACTCAGCGGGTGGCAGTCGCGTAGTCCCACCGGTGTATTTTTACTAATAAATCTTTCAATTAATAAACACATGAAATAACTTTGTGAAAGGCTTAACAATTAATTCCAAAAGATCATAATTTTCCTCTGTAGTGTGTTGCTGTCCCACTGATTTATTTTATTCCATTTTCTGATGTGTGTATTCTTCAACTTGTACCGATGCCTCTCAGCTAGAACAGTGGATGTAAGAGGACCGCAATTTGATTCTGAAATACCCCAGTGTCAGTAGCAGAAGATAAACCAGGAAGGCTTCTTTGCCCACAGCAGTGGTCTACTCAAGTGGTTTTGGTGTAAGAACTGTAACAGGGAATCCAGCTCAGTGGGAAAGACTACACAATGAAATGCTCTTAAAATGAAAGCACTGGTATAACAAGGAACTTGTTAATATTAACTGGGACATGTGCTTAATTTCACTGCAATATAAGCACACTTTTGATGTTCATTTTCAAAGTATGTATTTGTATATAATTATGCTTAATACATATCATACTCTGCAGTCTTACAATTTTAGTCAGTCTGATGGAAGTGTTTGTTTTTTCCATCCTTTCTATGTGCATTGCAAAATGTTTCTCTGTCCATGTTGTTCTTACCTGTTAGAAACAACTTTCTTTATCATAAGTAATTTCCAGGAGCCATTCGACACAGTGCATTCAGAAAATTAGTAAATATTTCCCACCTTCATGTAAGTGGAGCACTGCAGTAATGCACTGTTGTTGGTGCAATTTAGTCTGATATTTATATGATTTAGCAACATGAAAGACAAAAACACTTACTTGTTATAATGTAGATTAAAAGAGAATTCTGACTACAGCCTTATCAGTGGTACTTTTAGACGTATTTAATTTTCTTTCTCAGTGATTGTTGTCACAACAACTATTGTTTCCAGTAAGCTTCATATCACCCAGCAATAATAATGCCATTTTAATCTTGTAATGATGTGTCTTCTCTAGCTGAATTAATAAGGAACCAACTAAAAGATAATTTGGGATATCTCTGAAATGTGTGCTAATAAAATAGGCTATTATCTGTCCCACTACATGTTGTTCTTACTAATATTATGCTAATAATGGCCTTTTATTTATGTCTTTCTTCCTTTTCCTTAGAAAAACAAATATTGGTAAAGTTGTATGAAACAGTACCAATGACCACGTTGTCGTAAAGCACACAGGCTCTACTGAACAGTTCCAATCCTCTTTCTATCAATCTATAATATCCACAGTCTTTCAGTGTCTCTCCACAGTTGAAGTGTCCCCACAAATATTTAGTAATACATCTTTTCAGCTTAACCTGAGAAATGGTGTGTAGTGTAGTTGGAACAAGACACATTTTCTGTCTTTTCCATAAGAGTAGTGTCCCTAAACTTGAGTACAGAAGGGTTCCAAGTCCTTTAAATCAGGTCATTGTGGAAAGCTAAACATTAGATGGAGTGTGGCCAAAAAGAGTATATTATTATTTAATTTTACTGCTATAAAAAGGGGAAAGTAACAGAGTACACCATGTTTTGCTTAAGTTCCCATTCCTGCATCAAAGAATAAATCTAAGAAGAAAAAAAAGGAGGTAGAGTATGAAAATCATGGATCATTACCTGAGGGATAAAAACTCCTGTTTTCTTAACTTTGTGTGTCTTATAAAGAAATGTGCTGAACTACCCACTGCACATGCAGTATTTATAGATTCATTTATTCTTCCACTTCCTGGATTCTGGAGCTGTCTTATTATTTGGCCTGTTTCCAAATGCCACTTTTAGGCTAAGTCTTCGCACAGAACGGAAATGTGATCAAAAATAGCATTTATGTGTCTGTGTTGGCATTGTGCTGCAGGGCTTACGCAGTTTGGTATTGTGTGACATTGCATTGCTTAATCTTTTGACAAAATAGAATGGCTTCTCGCTATGCAACTTCTCTTAGGAGTGTAAGTAGCCCCTACTTGCAGACCGGATTGCCATGATCTGGACTAGAGCAATCTAGGCACATGTTGTGTACCTGTTCTATACATAAGTGTGAAAACTGCCAGAGGGCAAATAAGCTGTGGTGCTGCAGTGCACCATCATCATTTTATGGGTACCCAAAATGTTTCCTCTTCATTGTGTCAGTCACTGTAAAGAGACCTAAATCAAGTAGTCTTTACCATTTAGTCTCTTCTCAGAAGTAATTCTCTCTGTATGTCCAAATATTTTCTTTGATATGAAAACACTAGATCAGTTTAAAAACATGTTGATTTTTCAACAGGATACACTCTTGTTGGAAGAGGTTTATTTGCATAATTAGTTGCACTGACATGGTTTAGATTGCAATGAAGAGCAACACTTGGAACACTTAAGAGATGTTAAGTGAAACGAAATATGGAATTGCAGCTCCAGACTGTGCTCTACCACTTTGCATTATTATTCTTTTTATTATTCTGAAGATAGTTCACAAAATCCAGATGCTGAATGTAAATTATGTTTTTGCAGTAGTAACATGTGGTTACATGCTGGCTTCACATTTACAGGTGGTTTTTGTGTCAGTTTCCTCAGTGTCTTTCACATAGGTAGGCTGCAGATGTGCTTCTAAACTTCTGTCTTTCTGTGTAATATATCATTTTTTAATTACTTTCAATCCTTTCATTTGATTCACATGTGAAAGAAATTCTTGGCTAATCCCAGGTGAGAGCTATAAATAACTTTTTATGTAGAAAAGATTTTTCTTCTTCTCAGTAGATTTATTTTATTTTTAGATTTGTGTTGAAGCTTTCTGTCTAAGCAAGAAGCCTCTATGTCTACTGAGGAGCTACCTTTACAGGTCAAAGTAAAAGCTTTCACTCTTTTTCACCTGTAGGAAACTTGAGTTTCTTTTCACTTCACTGTGTCTAGGAATAAATAATATTATTATTTTGTTCCTTGCAAAACTTATTCTGACATAGTAAAGGACAAGTCTTTCTTAAAAATGTGTTAACAATGGACCTGCTTCAAATGGTGTTTTATGATTTCTGCTAGGTATGAGAATTATGAGTGTTCCAGTTGTGTTCCTACAATGTCCCCTCAGCCAGGGAACCTCGGGGGAGGAAAAAGGGATCCAGTGGGGGTCAGAATCTCTCATGGGAGAATTCGAGAAGGGACATGGTAGAGTTCAAACTGCATGATCTTTAAAGGCAGTGAAACGCTTGGACCGCATGTAACAGCAGAGCCTCCAGCAGCAAGAGGGCAAAAACAAAAAATTAAAATGGTGTCAACACAGCAGCAGAAGGCCAGGCTACAGTCACCACTGCACATGGATGAGGGAACCCAAAGAGAGGTCTCCCAGAAAGATCAGATGTGCAGGTGAATGTCAGAGTCTCTCATCTACCCCAGGCTGTATACAGTGTGAGCAAGTAGATTATCTGCTTAACCAAGTGGCACAGCCACAAGACAAGGTTGAAAGGCTACAAGCAGAAGTAGAAAGGCTCAGGAGCATTAAGGAGGCTGAAATACAAATATACTGGTGGAGCCAGGCTCTGCAGTATGGACAGTGGCCAAATAAGAGCCAGGATCAAGGGGTCCCTGTAACCTGCACCTCTCAGATGGAGGACAGAAGCGCAAGTAGAAGGGTTGAGTAGAGGTGGGTCCAAGGCCGTGGCAGGAGAGCACCCTCCTTGCCTGCCTCACATCCCCAGCTGCTGTTGAGAAATAGATGTGAGCCCTCCTGGAAGACAGTGAGTCTAATAAAATATAGAGGAGAGGCAACCTATTACGAAGGTCCTAGCATAGTCACATAAATCAGAGAGGTCTTCCAGTAGTACGACAACCTCCTCCACAAAGAAGAGAAGGGTACTAGTTATTGGAGACTCACTCCTGAAGAGAACAGAGAGCCCAATATGCAGAGCTGACCCTCCTCATAGGGAAGCCTTTAGTCTACTTGGAGCCCGAATCAGGGATATCACTAGGACACTCCCTAACCTGATGATATCAGCTGACTATTAACCAATGCTGAACTTCCAGACAGGCGGGGATACAAATAAGAAAGCCAAAGGCCTCCTTGGAATTAAACCTTGCAAGAGAGGTCAAGGGCAACCAAAAGGGCTTCTTCAAACACATTGCAGATAAAAGTAAAGCTAGAGGCAATGTAGGCCCTCTGCTGAATAGGTGGGTGCCCTGAAGACAGAGGATCCAGAGAAAGCAGAGATACTCAACAACTGAACACCTTCTTTGCCTCTGTCTATACTGCAGGGGGCTGCCCTGATAAAAAGCCCCAGACTGCTGAGGCCCCAGAGGCAGTTGGCACAAAAAGGGATTTTGCTCTGGTTGATGAGGACTGGGTTAGGGATAAGTTGAGCAAACTGGCTGTACACAAATCCATGGGCTCAGATGGGGTGTACCCTCGAGTGCTAAGGGAGACAATGAAAGTCATTGCTAAGCCACTCCCCATCAACTTTGCTGAGTCATGGGAATCAGGAGAAGCACCTGGGGCCTGGAGGATAGCAAATGTCTCTCTAATCTTCAAAAAGGGTTAGAAGGAGGAACCAAATAACTAGAGACCATTCAGCCTCACCTCCATCTCAGGAAAGGTGATGGAACAATTTATCCTTGATGCTCTCGAGGCACATCAAGAACAAGAGGGTCTTTAGGGACAGTCAGCATGGCTTCACCAAGGGAACATTGTGCTTGACCAACCTGATAGCCTTTTATGAGGGCATAACGAGGTAGATAGGTTGTGGCAGAGCAGTGGATGTGGTCTATCTTGACTTCATTAAAGCATTTTACACAGTCTTCCACAGCATCCTCACAGCCAAACTGAGGCAGCGTGGTCTAGATGATTGAGTAGTGAGGTGGATCATGAACTGGCTGCACAATAGAAGCCAGAGAGTAGTGGTCAGTGGAGCTGCGCAGGGAGAAATTTAATGAACTATAACAAGGGTAAGTGTATTCTTGCATCGGAGCAACAGCTCCAGGTACCAGTATAGGTTGAGGACTGATCCGTTGAAGAACAGTGTAGAAAAAAGGGATCTGGGGGTTCTGGTGAACAGCAGAATGACCACGAGCCAGCAATGTGCCCTTGTGGCCAAGAGGGCCAGCAGCATCCTGGAGTGGATCAGAATGGGGGGTGGTTAGCAGATTGAGAGAGATTCTTCTCCCCATCTACTCAGCACTGGTGAGACCACATCTGGAATATTCTGTCCTGTTCTGGGACCTTCGGTTCAAGAAGGATACAGAACCCTTGGAGAGAGTCCAGTGCAGAGTAACGAGGATGATGAAGGGAGTAGAACACCTCCCTTATGAGGAGAGGCTGAGGGAGCTGGGTCTCTTTAGCTTGGAGAAAAGGAGACTGATGGGTGACCTCATTAATGTCTATAAATATGTGGAGGGTGGGTGTCAGCAGGATGGAGCCAGGCTCTTCTCAGTGTCATCTAGTGATCGGATGAGGGGCAGTCGATGTAAGCTGGAACACAGGAGGTGCCACGTAAATATCAGAAGTAACTTCTTCAGAGTGAGGGTGACAGAGCACTGGTACAGGCTGCCCAGGGAGGTTGTGGAGTCTCCTTCTCTGGAGATGTTTAAAACCCTCCTGGATATGTTCCTATGCAACTTGGTCTAGGTGATCCTGCTGTGTCATGGGGATTGGACTAGATGATCTTTCGAGGTCCCTTCTAATCCCCAATGTTCTGTGATTCTGTGATTCCTTGAAGAGGAAATATGTAGGAGTAGCTTCAACCAAATGCAGCATGACTAACCAGTTTAAGTATTCTTTTTAAAATAAATAAATCATCATTCTTTTTTCATTTCTCTGTATCAGAGAAACAATCACAGAAACTTTTGTGATAGTTTTTGTATTACTAGTTGTCATAACAGAGAATAAAGCCAGGTGCTTGTCCCAAAATCTTTACCAAATCTCTAAGTGCATTGACACTGAATGACTTGTTTATGATTTTGTGATTGTGTTTCCGCAGTCGGAAATGTGGATTTTGCAAATGCAGTGTAAGATCTTCAGAGGTTAAGCACTGAGTAACAACTAAGTATTTATGTTCAAGTTATGTGACCAATTCTCAGTAGATGACTTTGTTTTTCTGTTGTTGTTGGATACACTGGACACCTATACATCTGTATATACAGGATACATCTAAATATGGTTAGAAAGATGCTTGCTGTGATAAGAAGATTCCAAAGACATTGACTCAACAGTCCAAAAATTAAAAGAGCAAGAAGTTATTTTTTCAGGGTCCTGGCAAGTCTGTTCTGTATTCCTGCTTGGGCCAAATAGAACTGTGTATACATAGAAATTTAAGAATATCTTGGCTTTAAACATACAAGCTAAATACTAATTACAAAAGCACTTCCATTTCTGGTTTGAAGCTATGCATACTGATGCATTAAATATGTGTTGTGCAATAATTAACTCTGTTGCTAATATTGTTATAATGATATGTATGTGGCACTCAGCGTTTCGCACACAAAATCAGAGTGCCTGTTTCCACAAGGTTCTAGTGACATGTCTGCTTTTTCCTCTAGGGTACATTCTCTGTACAGAAAGGGCGTAAGGAACAATAAAGTAGGGTTCAACCATTTTGTGCTTGAATCAGAAGGCAAAGAACTGTCACAACCTCGTGTTACGAGAAAATGAAGTCTCTCCAGAGTACTTTCTGGGCAGTACAAATAACGGGTTTTTTTTCCTTACACAAGCTAAATCCACAGTCTTGGCTAGTGACCTAAATAAATTATTACAAGATGAAGATGCTAAGAGCTTTTGGTGGAGATATGCTCATGGACAGGTTTAAAAATTGTGAGTATATTCAGTTACTGTGCTTTTTGTCTCAAACCAGAAATGTTCTTGAAGAAGTCATGTTCCAGAAGGAAATAGAGTCCAGTTGTATCCCATGTATGTTCTCCTTCTCCCAGTCATTTTCAAGCCATGACTTTTCAAATTTCCTTGGAAATTTTAGCTTTTATTTTTTTACAGAAATGCAGGCAGTATTCCAAGTAATGCTGCATTGCATCTGTAAAAGGATAACTGATGACTACGTCTCTTCTTTCGGGAATTAAATCTCAGTGTGGACAGTTGAAACTTGTTTTGTTATTCTTTGTAGGTAACATACTGTAAGAGCGTGCCTAATTTGCAGAAGGCTCTCACACCCTTACTGCTTTCCAGAGGGCTTTCTTCTTCTGGGTTTTTCAGTTAATGGAACCAGTATTCTTTTCCAGAATTTGTGATGTTTGCAATCCTCTTTTTCCATACCATTTTTCTTCTGTCATGTTGAAATTTCTTTGTCAAACCTCAGGTGCTTGAAGGTAACTTTTTTACATTGATCTTATAGTTTACAGCTTTTGTTACTGGTGGTAGTTTGCTAACATATTTTGTCAAATGTATGGAGTTCAGGGACCTTCTGAGCAGCCGCCAGGTCTGCTGAGAATTTTTATGACAAACGTCTTAAGGGATGTAGGACTGAAGTCATAGTGTTTGCATCAGAAAATAATTAGGTAAAATTTCCCCCTTCATAAGTAGAGAAACACAAGATATTAATTCTAGCATCTATCAGACTGTCATCATTTGTTGCCACTACTTAAAGGTCACAGTGGAAATCAACAGCTGCAAGTCTGTCTGTTTTATTTTCACCTTTTTTTCTCCTTTTGCTTTCCCTTGTGTTGTATGTATATTGCCTAAAAAGCTGATTAGACTAATATAAAGAAAAGCTTGTAAATTATGTTTTCCTGATGAAATTCTTGCAAATACCACCACTGCAATTGAAAAACTGGCAAACCAAATGTGGAACCACTTATGTCTGGCAAACTTTAATAGATTATTAAAGCAAATGTGAATTTCAGTATATTTATCAATAATATGCTTGTGATTATTCTTTGCATCAAGCAAAAATTGAACTGCAAAGCCCTAAATCACAATACAGTAGGAACCACTTCCCTGACCTTCACATTTGACTTTCAATCCATATCTTCCATTTAAATAGGAAAATAGCAACCTGGTCTAACTAAGATAAAGCATACACTGTAGCTGGTTCCTGGAATAGAAAGAAGACAACTGTGGTGTTTGCCACAGGCATATGAAATAGATAAAAGAAAGATAAAAGCTTTAAAAAAAGGTGGACAATAATGAATATATGGGAGTGGAGAAAAGAAAGGGTTTGGGCTTTTTCCCCCAAAGTAAAAGGGAAAAAACTTTTTTTCGAGAAGAAGAAAACAGTTTTCCCTGAGAAGCAGAAATCTGGTATGCTGCTTCAATCTTAATAAAGCATTTAGGCAGAGGGAGCTCTCTGAGGCTTGAAGGGAACAGAGACTGAAATGTTTTACCTCTGACATAGAGTCCTACAGTAGTCAGTTTTTATATTTAATGGGATGCAGGGTCATTTCCCGTGGGCTATTTAGTGGACCTTTGGAGCTTCAAAATGTGATTCTTCCCTCAGAAGGGCCTAAAGCTGATTATTAACCATGATTCATAAATTCTTCAGAAGACGATCAAGTTAGGTTTATGAATTCAGGCTGGGACAGAATACAGCTGCCTGCTTTCTCCCTGCAAAAACCAAGGACTGTGACTTACGGAAAAATAACCTTTTAAAGTCTATTTCCGTTCCTCATTGTAAGGACAACAATGAAACAGATGTTTACATGACTTTTTTGGTCTTGTAAAGCAGAGAAAAGTGAAAAGAATGAAAAAAGACATGCATTCCAATTTCTCATTAGAATGACACATCCATGGAGCTAGTTTTGGAAAATAAATGTGGATTTTAAAGGGAGGACATGAAACAGTTGAAAGGTTGGGAAATGTTTGCTACATGAAACTGTTGTGATCCAGCAGTAAAAGCAAACACTCCATAATGCTGTACTAAGGATATGACACACTCTAAATACATGGAGGGACACTAATATAGAAGTCTTTTGAACATCATTACCACACTGAAGGAAGACTTTGCCCAAGGCATGTGGTTGTTCCTTTTCTCTAGGGGACAGCTACAGATTTGTAGGGCAAACACTCTAAATAAATAAAGCATGGACAGAATGTTTTGACTTCTGATGATTTTTTGCCATTTTCAATGTTCCAATGGTAGTAATTATGAAACAGGAATATCAAAGTCCTACTTGTTTCATCACAGATTCCATGATATTACAAACTACAGATATGACTTAACAGAGACACAAGTGTCATCAAGATCTATAGCATCACTTCTAATCTGTTCTGACAAAAACCTTTTGTTACATTAACTTAGCAGAAGTACTCTTGGTAATATTTAAGATAGTTGCCTTGTCTCAGTTGTTTGGTTCCGTGCTTCTCTGATCTCCAATCCTCCTGTAGCTGAAATAAGCTAAGTACTCATATTAGCTCCACATAATGACAGGAGTTCCTTTTATGTTGCTCTTTATATTTAAAGCTGAATTGAGGTTATCACCTTTTTACCAGTAAACTAAGTAGTTCTATGTGGTAAAACAAGGTATATCACAGGCACTGTTCTCAGAGTAATTCTTATGATTATTTTTTCTTTGAACTGCTCACATTAGTATCTAAGGTGGCTACTTGAATAAGACAAATATATTTCCTCATATGTCATGAAGTGGTGAATTTCTGATAAATTGGTTTTAGTTTGTCAGAGCGAGAAAAGGACGGAGGAAGCGAAGGCGAATTTCTTTTAGCAGGAATCTTTTTCTGAGTGGTTTTGTGTTTCAGTTACTTGTTTGATACATTTCAATTAACAAGTTACACCATCAACAAAATATTCAGTTTATAAAAACTGCAGTTTGTGGAATCTGTTTATAAGCACAAGAAGCCGTGCATTAACATAAATGGGTATGTACCCACCTATGATGGTAGATGGGTGTTTCTAGATGCATATGCTAACTAAATTTTTAAGGTGATTCTGTTCAATACTTTTAAAATGGAAATATGTTTTCAAAACAACTTGTAAAATGGTTTAACCACCATATAAGTAATATGTTTGTGTAAATATTTTGTGGCTTAGGAAGCTGTGTTTTACCAGGCACAAATCTCTTTTTCTACTAGGAGGTAGAAGGTTAACAACTTTTAAAATAGATTGCCCTTCACTCTTTCCTGTAAGTCTTTATAAGAAGTGGTCTGTAAAGTGCAGGATCCAGCAGGGAAGAGACAATAAATTCAAATTAAGGCATTGATTCATGAGTGATGACATGAGGGATGGTAGCAGCTGCCCTGCCTTGCCTTGCCTTGTCCAAAAGGTTGCCCAGGTCTCCAGGAGTAATGACTGAACTACAAACAGCCTTCTGAGATAGAGATTAGAGGTTTGGGACAATGAACTAACCCCTGCTAAATCCAGGTTACTTTGTTTTGATATAGGTTTTTTGTTTCTTTATCCTGACAAACTAAACAAGCAAAGCAGGAAAGTAAAGGGACTCAAAAGCAGTACATATTAATCAGATTTATTGGTACGAGGCCGACAATTGCTGACAGAGGGGATAAAAAGCCCAGGAAAATATAGCTACTACTTAATTCATCTCCTAGCTATGAGGTTAGACTCAAGCTTGGACTCAAGCATGTTTTGTCCCATCCTGTCCAATACCCCTTCGTGGATCAGAGTTAAAATTGTTGCATTATATTATGTTAACTCACTTCAAGACAATCTCGAAACAGAATGAATGTCATTGTGTCTTGGAGTGTTATCATCTTCACGGTGGAACTCCATGTTTGTGCTTTGTGTTCACGGGCTTATCCATGCAAAGCATTCTGTGGTTTACAAACCCATGGGTTCCAGAATATTTCCATCGATTCACCACTTCGCTTACTGCTACCTAGCAGCCTTATTTATTGCTTCATATTTGGAACTAATAGGGAGTAAAAGGGACAAATATTTTTATCTCTTGAAGGTGCACTCAGAAAAAAACACATTTTCTTAGCTGACAACTACACCCTTGGAATGATTTCTCTGGAATGCTTATAATATAATAAATCTATGTATGGAGCAGCACTGAAGATGTGAAATGTTTCTTTAAATGATGAAAACCATCAGACTTTGATTCAAGTAATTTATTTTTCTTCTTGTCTCAATAGCAAAGCTGCCAGTTGAGATCACCCTGGAAGATTGCTGCAGTTTTTGCTTTTATTACTTGATATTAAACTTTCCTTTTCTTACCCTTATTATTGGCTATTAAACTAAAACAATGCTAAACAGTATGTTGAAGAGTGTATCCGCTCTTGAGACATCCTCCAGACTCCATTTGCGTAAGGATTTTTGTAGGTACATTGAGGGTCAAGGGGAGCTATAAGAAGAAATCAGATAACTATGTTTTTGTTGTCCAAAATTCATAACCCTGCTGAAGTAGAAGACACCTGGACTTTGACATTACAGTGTATGATTTATTAAAGAACAATAGAACTAGCTTGACAAGTTGGGGTTTTTGTAAAATTAGTTATCTATATTTACTTTTTCCACTGTTTGCTCCTCTTCACCTTCTTTGAAATCAACCTGCTAATAGCAGACTCATAATTATTCTAATGAAATTTAACTAAATTAAATTGACAAACTTCTGCAGCTGTTTGTGGCTTAAATATGTCTCATCTTTTTGGTCTACAAACTCCCACTTGTTACTCCAGCCGGCAAAGCCCTCAACTCCTTGCTTCATCTTCCTGAGCTCCTATTCAGGCAAAATTTTCAAAGTGTAGATGTGTGTTTGACTTACCAAAGTCTATTCAAATGATGAATAAAACAGTGTTTTAGGTTCTACTCCCCATCCCCTGCTCAGAAAAAGTACTTAAATCCAAGAAAGACAGCAGATGCAATTTCAACAACTCCAGTTTGAAGAGAACCTGGGTAAGAAACACTTCCAATCACTGACAAGATTGTGTGGCTATCACAACGCATTGGATTCCTTCCTCTTCATTTAGTATAGATACTTACACACTCTTGCTGTACTTTTTTATCTTCAGGAAAAGCAAAAAGCACTAAGAGAACTCACTTTTCCTCCTGACTGCATCGAGGCTTTTGAAGCTATTGAGCTGCACACTGTTAAAAGGTCCTGCTAATTCATAGGTACAGGAAACAACGCCACACAACGCAAGACTTTCTTTTCCATTCTGAATGCCAGAATAGATAGAGGGAAAAGCAATGCATGGCAGGGGGAACAACTGTAGTGTCGACTTCCTAAAGAAATTAAAAATAAATAAATAAATGAAGCTGAGTTGTGTTTAAGAAAGTCATAGTGAAAAATCTAGAGTACCAAATACCGTTCTCAAAAACACCATTCTCACATCTTTATGGTGGTGTTTTTGGAAAGTAATGGCAAGTTCAATGTGTGATTATATCTGAGAACTTTGTTAAGAAGCTATCTGAGCAAAAGGTAAGTAACTTGAAGGCAACTGATTTGAAAAGTAGTCCTAGAATTTTGCTGAAATGCAACACGTAGATCAACAGATTTGGGAGCCACTTGGGTAGAAAGGACAATCTGTATCAAGTTATGAGTTAAAAACACTGATAGTGTTCCTCTAAAACACTGGTTTTCCAGATGGTTAAAGGTAATAATCATGTGTACAGGTTCTTGATAGGTTTAAGGTAAATATATAGTAACATCTTTGGGTTTCTACCTGTCCTTACCAGGATGCAAGTATCCATGCTGTGCCCAAACACTGCAAAAACCAAACCAAGTGGACTTGGCTTGCAAACTGCAAACACAGACTCTGTACTAAAGAAAATCTTGCCACTTCCCAGGGTTTGGGTCCCAAATGGCAGAACCTTGCCAGAACTTCCTACTTTAAATAGATGCGTGAGAATGTCTGCCTTTTTCCCCCTACAAATTAGAGTATCAAGCTTGCTGGTCTGAGAAGTAAAAACAAGATGTTACGGGCTAGTCTGAACCACAGCCAAGGGACAGGCTGGATCAAAGTGACTGGATCTGAACCTTAGCCATACGTACTGGCGGAATGAGGGGTGTGTGTATGTACGTGTTGGTATCTATACATTGCAGCAGTCCAGATGTGCGATTTAATCTCTTCATCTTCATGCATTATATGACTTTATTTGCAGTCCACAAGTCATCTGAATGATGAGCTGAGAATTTATTTAGATATTAAAATAAATTCTAAGCCTCAGTGATTTTTTCTGCATCTACTGTAAATATGTGAAAGCCACAGTGGCTGATACTTTTGCAGAATTTAAACACACAAGGTATGAAATGCTGCTAGTTTGTGATGCAAATTTGATCTACAAAATGCTTATTTTTTTCTGTCATTGCTAAGTCTATGCTATGTTTTATACAGCACAAATGAAAAATGGAAAGGTATATGTCTGGAATAGTTTTTGAAGTACAGTGAATTTGCTTTTAATACAAAGCAAAAAGAACTGATAGGAGGAAAGATTTCTCAGGGATTTCTTTCTTCAAAAGTAAAAAAAAAATGAACATCAGAGAGTTTCTATTGTTTAGCTTGCATTCTTCATTTGGGCACTTCAAGATTCATAATTTCATAAATGGAGTAGTAAAAATCAGTCATGCTTTGGTCTGTATATTTATAAACTTAGATCCATAGCCAAAATTCTAAAAGGCTGGAGCATTATCTCTTTCATGTCCCCCCCCCCACCTTTAACACTGAATGGAAATTGACCCACCGGACACTTTAAGATCAAGCCTGAAGCTCCATTTAAATTCTAGCACATTCAGGCTTCTTAAAAATAGAAGTTCCATTCAAATGGGAGTTTATTTCACTGCACACAGAGCTCTAATGAAAAGTAGAGCTGTATAGAATGGTTTAAATTTAATCCAGATCTCAGTGAATTTCATGAATCTGACTATTCAAGCTTTACATGGCTGGGTTCATAAATGTTATTTCTGCTTTTATGCATGATAGGTTGCGGGTTGCTTCTGCTTCTGGGTTTCACAACAAATGCCACAAACCAGAGTTCACCTCTGCCTTCATGCATTTTTCATAACTCCAACTAAAAAGTAAAATTGTGCTGATTGATAATAGCTAATGAGTGTTTAAGCTGTTTGTGAATGTTTTCCACAGGTTACTAGTTTAGGTCACAGGCAGTTGAACTGGGTAACTGATTATCCATAAAGATCACATTAGTTTGTTAAAGAATATGTTGAATACACAGATGACAGAAAAAAAGCGAAAAACCCTAACAACCCAGAAAATACTAATTATCTTGACTATTTCTGGTGTCCCTGCACACTCTAAGAAATGGGCTTTTCACTTTTTATTCCTCATCTAGAAATAGTTCCTGTGGTTTATTCTTTCAAAGCTAAAATTTGGAGTGTCTATTCTAATTCATGCTTGAGAAATCAGCATTCTAGGATAAAATACACCTTTATCCCCTGTTCCTTTCTTGTAGCTATGTCAAAGTTCACACAAAATTTGTGGACTTCACTGTATGAAAACTGACAGATTTGGTCAGCGTTGAGTTTCCCACACGTTTCCTTTGTCTATTTGCTTTTGTATGATGAATACAAGGATCACAATATCCTTTTTCTTCCTGCTGATGTTTAATGACTTATTTTCTCACCATAGCAGGTTAAATGTTCTCTCCTTCATGGCAGGAATGAAGTTGCTCACCTCACAGATGCTGCTGCTTGGAAGTAAATAGCCCTGGTATGGTTTTAGGTTAATAGTTATATTGGTAGTAGGATAAGATCTGAAGTCTTGGGGTACTAGAACAGCTGTAAGATGGGTTTGCAAAAAATAAGGATATACTTTTTGAGAAACAGGAAACCAAAATTAACATGCAAATCTGCACCAAATAAGTTTCAGCTTCTTCACAATCAACCTTTTCAGGCTGCATCAAAACTCAGGAGAACATCACAGCTTCAATTATTGCTGGAATTACAGAATTAAGAAGCTTACTGTTGGGTTCTTACACTTAGGCATCGCAAACAGAATGTGCTGCTTTTTTTTTTCCAGGATTTCATGACAACTTCAGTGTTTAGAAATGGGGTCAGGGAGTCAGATGGGAGAATGACAGTGATTTACTCCACTGGAACTACAATATTTTAAAAATCAAATTGTAATGATACATCAACATCCACAACTGCCACAGGTTCTTGAACTGAAGCTGTTCTATGAGACACAGAAATCACAGCCTCTCATGTTCTGTGTTGGGACATGATATCTGATTGTTACAGAGCTAGCCAGAGGCCACACAGCAACTTCACACTATGATCTTGCCTCTGATTTCAGATTAAGAATGTTGTGTAGGATGAGAGCATAGAGAGAGTGATCAAGCTTATCATCACACTACAGCCTCAAAAATCAATAGGAATGAGTAGGCAATTAATTACCTAAATATTTACCTAACAGCAATGAATTAGAAAACGTTGCTGACTGTTTCTGTTTGAATTTGGCAGGTTTTTAGCCTGAGGGTTTGGAAATCGTGATGACAACTTGTGACAAGCAGTTTGGAATTCCAGGCTGTCTCTGGATTTAGTTCTGGCCAATGGGTACCTCTGCAAACAAGCATATTTGGGTGAGGGAGAAAAACTGTGCTACCAGTTTGTTCTGTCCTGTTTCCTGTGTGAGAAGCTTCTTTGGAAATCGAATATGCAGCACTGGGCAGGGCATGCAGCTAGCAGCCATCTTTTGCCTTGGAGTGTGGTGATGGAAGAGACAGTGGAGTTTGGAACCTCAGAGATCAACAGAAAAGAATTTTGCCTGCAAGTCTGTGGTGTGGTGAAATGGAAGAGTCACATCTGTGGCTCATGGAAGAAAATGCAGTGGGGCAGAGTATCAGCTTTGAGAACTCGGAGCAAGGAACTTATCCTTAAAGGAACTGCTGGCACTGAAAAGGTGAAAACTAAAGTGAACTGTGGATGCCACAATTCTACAATGAAAAGAACCCTGAGGTTTCTTCCCTTGAGGGGGAAGGAGGTAACAGCTCAGCCCAGTCGTGTAAGTACATGTGATTACTCTCCGTATGTATTAGTGTTGGGGGTTTTATGTTGTGTGAATTAAATATTTTGCTGTGTTTCACCAAATCAAGCCAGCTTTTGTTTTAAACTGTGACTTCATAAATTATTTTGAACCCTCCTTGTTTTGATTTTTCTTGGCCCACTGGCACACTTCATTAACTAGTTAATTTCAATTCTCTGCCTGATCAACGGATCAACCAGTGGGAGTGACTTACAAAGGAAAACTTCCCAGTTATCATGCCTCACTGGAATGCTCTTCCCAGTGATGCTAGAGCTGTCATTTTAATATGTCTGACTTAGGAGAGGCTGAGAGAGCCGAGTCTGTTTAGCCTAGAGAGGAGGAGACTAAGGGGAGATCTGATAAATGTTTACAGATAGATAAAGGGCAAGTGACAAGAGGAAGGGACTATTCTCAGTGGTGCCCAACAACAGGGAAAAGGGACAATGGGCACAAACTGGAACACAGGATGTTCGATTTAAACATAAAGAAAACGTTTTCAAGGTGAAGGTAACAGAACACTAGAACAGACTGCTCAGAAAGTTTATGAATTCTTTTCTTGTGCAGCCTCTTTCAGGGGATCCTGCCTAGCAGGGGGATTGGAATAGAAGATTTTCAGCGTTCTCTTTCAACCCCTACCATTCTATGATTCTCAGATACGTACCGGGGTACTTGAATGTCGTTCTTCCTTTTCTTCTCAGTGGTACAAAAGACTGGAAAAACCGACTTTATTTTGCAACTACTATCACCCAGCCACTTGCAGAGGTCTGAAAGAAAAGGTCATGGATGCAAAAGAAAATTTTATTAAGACCTAAAAAGTAATGAGGAAAGGACGAGCTCTTGTTCTTTTATCACTGCAAAAACCCTTCTGTTGCATATCCAATTGATAATGATAAATTTCCCAACCTGAAATTTCTTTGAACATTTTAAAGAAATATGCACATGCTTTGTGCCACTTGGGAGTACCTCAGGTCAGCACTTGTCAAGGTACATAAGATATTGTCACTGAAATGTTACAACTGTTTTAGAAGCATATTCCACTGAGAACTAAACTTATGCTGCAGGTCTACTCATAGCAAGTGACTTGGTGCAAAATAAATGCAACAATATGGTACAGGAACTGGCAACAGGGCATGGTTCCTGTATCTCTGTTATACTTGACTTAGAGCAGATTGGTTTTGATCAAATGTAGTCTCTGCCACAAATATAGTTTACAGATTTGTTAAAGAGCAACTGTGAGTTTACTCTGGATCTGCAAGTAAAGCAGCCCACACATTGATTCTGAATTTAATTAGACAAATCAATTCTTATTTGGAATGATCTTCAATAGAAGCCTCTGATTTTGTTTTCAGAAAAATCTAGTTTGTTCATCTCAAAATTGGCCAAAAAAACTGACTCAATAGGAAATTATAGAAGATAAGTGCAGGAAATTCACTTCTAAACCATATTCCTGCTTCCTCCTAAAATCTGAGATATAAGCACAGCTTTGGAATCAAACAGAATCATAATGCAATTTATATGGTATAGATCTGAAAACATGAGAGATTGTGTCTTGCATGACAATTTGACGATGTGTCTTGAATGGTATTAACCTAGCATTATGGCCATACCTTACAATACTTGAAAAATGTATAATTAAAATAAGAAACTTTTTGCTTCCATAGTTCAGTGCTTTTCCTATGAACTTTTGGTTCATTAATAGGTTTTGTCTCTGAACCTGTGAACTCTTGCACCTCTAACATTATAAAAATGAGTTATGTATCAGGTGACAGGTTGGACTTGATGATCTATGAGGTCTCTTCCAACCTTGATGATACTGTGATACTATTTTAGATCATTTGGAGATTAAGGGAGTATGACGTGACTTCTGGAGAAACTGAAATTTTGATTGTGTTATTGAAATAAAAATTCACACATCCTGAGGTTCATCTATCTTTCACTTTAGGAAGACTAGGAGTCTCAATATTTTGAACTTGTGTTAAATGTACTGAAGACAGTATTTCAAATGTTTCTTTCTTCAAAATGCTTTTTAATCTCCGATATTTTAAATTCTTGAAGTATTTTAGTCAGAATGGCTCAATGTCTGGAGTCTGTGGAAGAAAATTAATGGAGCATTTATTTTGTCACACTAAAATACCTGGATTGAAATTTAGAAGGGACTTTGCAAACTGATCTATCTTCTTCCTATCACATGGAATTGTTGATATCTGTGTGAGAAATGACTGTCTGATGAAAGATATTACTGACTAATTTTCATGTAAATCCTACTAGTTCTGACATATTAATTTGCAGTATTTGTTTTTGAATGTACCCTGAATCTAGCTCATGCATTTTTCTAATTCTTTTTCCAATTTGCATGTATCAGTGAACTTCTTTTGAAACCACAGTATGAATCTTCTGGCTATACTAATTAATGTTAATTAATTTATGTTAGCACACAAAGCAGCTTTCAGATCCTTTTGGTATTACTGGCTTTCCCTTAAAGTGAATATCCAACCAGAGTTTGCATCAATGATGTACGTAACGGAAAGCTGACCTATTTAGTCAATTGATATCCTTTTGAGTAGGGTTTGAGATATGTGGAAAACACATATTTGCTCTTTATTCCAAATACATTAGTAAAATTGCTAATGAATTGCTACATGACTCTACAGAGGTTTCCATTACCTCTTCAAGCTCACTACTAGAAGTTGAAAATAGAGTGACTAAATAAAAACCACTATAATTAGCTCAATCAGAAGGATTATTAGACTGGCAGGGAGAGCACAGTGTATATTGTTACACAGAAATAAGTGTATCTCAGAAGGGGCTACAGATGCACACCACAAACAAGAAAAGATAGGTTTGTTCACTGGTTGAATTAAGCAATAGGTACACTGCTAAAACCAAAGAGTAGAGTTCTATGGTCTCTGAAGCAAATCTTTACAGCTGTATCTAAGAGCAATCTCTACAAAAGCAAGAAGCACTTTTCTGATGGATGTGTCAGGCAGCACTGCAAATGCACAGATCAAGAATGGCTGTGCCAAATTTTAGAGGATTCTTAAACAAATAGTGCATTAGGTGGCCTTTGAAAATATAATAAAAGTTAACAATTGCTTTTAATAAACAATACGTTATGGAAAGTTTTGGGATGTTCTTAGACCATTCCTGAATAAATAACTTATCCAGCTGAAGAAGGGACGAGAATCTCTAATTACAGATTGCATTTCTATCATCTATGTAAAATAAGACAGAGAATGTGAGACAAAATAATGTCCATTTCTGTGCAAGTATATGGATCACATAAAGATAAATCTAATATTTGAAATACCATTGTTGTTACAGCACTCCAAAGGATAGACAGATGGTCTGAAGTAATAAGAATACTACTGATAAAGGCAATAGTCAGGAAAGTAAAAAAGTTGGTGGTACATGGCCTAATGATCAGTGATTGAGGATCTCATACTGTTGCTGTGAAAGTGTATGGAAATAAGTGTCTAGTGTGATGAATTTTTTACCACATAGGACATAGAAGCTGACTATATAATAGAACATTTCAAGTTTTACAGGATTATTTTTAGGTCTCAAACAGAATATTGGCTCTTGAGTGTCCTTGACTTAGATCCTGTGAACATGCTTTAAATATGCATAGGCATGATCACAGAACAAAATAATTCAAGTTGGAAGGGACCTTAAGAGGAAATCTAGTCCAACTTCCTGCTCAGCAGGAGGGTCAGCAGAGTCAGCAATGAGATCAGACCAGCTTGTTCAGGATTGCATCCAGCTGCATCTCCAAGACTGCAGATCACACATCCTCCCTGTTCCCCTGGTTGACTATCGTTATAATGAAAGAGTTTTTCCTCATATCCAAGTTGGAATATCTCATGTTTCAATTTAAGTCAATTGTTAATCAACAAAAGAATTTAATGCAGAAAGCTGACAACAATTTAAAGATGTTAAAAAAATTAGAGTATTGGTTAAAACTATAGGCTGGAAAGTCATGGAACAAGCAGTTAGAAACAGGTTTCTGGGAATACAAAGGAGAGAAAGATGACCGGGGAAAATAACCACAGTTTTGTCAAGGATAAATTGTGTCTGATCAGTCTCTGCCTTCTATAATTAAATTCTGATTTGTGGATAAGGAGAACTTAGATGTCGTTCACATTGACTATAGCAAGGTTTTGATACTGTATCCCGCAATGCTGTTATACACAAGTTGGGACCTAAGGGTCCAGGTCAGTAGAGAACTACCTGAGTGAAAAACTGATTGTATGATAAGGCTCATAAAGTAGTGCCTAGTGCTCACAAAGTCGGAAAATAAGATTACTTTGAATTGGGGAGGGGGGTCCCCTCTTTTGAGCACAATATTAAGTTATGTCCTAAGATCCTTTTGTAACCACAGCTACCCAATGAGTTTATGATTCTGTGACTGAGTCAAATTCACTTTGAGGAAATCCAGCAAATGGGAAAGTAAGTTTTATTGAGGACTGTGAAAAGTCTGTTGTACAAGCTTGGAAATTTATTTGGATCTAAACAGAAATCAGTGCAGCATCATTAGTGAAAGAATTACTGACAGAAACTGTTTATGGATGGTTTTCACTTATTGCTGAAGTCTTGTAATTGCCAAATACAAAATGTAAACCAAACGCTATCAATACATAAAGGGTGTGGCAACTTCTGAACATGACATTTCTACATAGGAAAGTGATTGGATCAAGACATTCAACAGTCATATCCTTTGCTGTTTATATCTCTGTAACAAGAGACTTGAGTGTACAAATGGCCCATTGGTAACGTGATTTTAGTGTTATAACATTATTAAGCACCATTCAAATGAAAGGATAAGCAAAAAGGATTCATGATTGAGGTTTGTCATTTTAGAAAGGTGAAATAAGAAATCCATAAGCTAGTTCACAGCCTCACTGTCTACAACCTTACTTACTGTTTAAAGGACTGAGTACGGAAAAACTTTGAAATTTCTTTAGTCAACTGTGCAAAACTTTCGGGAGTTGTATTTCAGGAGAGGGCATTTTCTATAGAAATTCTTCCAAACAATAGGCACACCTCAGAAATAACACTTGAATCAGCCAATTATATTAATAAATAAGATTGATTGGTTAATCAATAAAGCTATAATTTAGAGGTGAGGGGGAATAGGGACACCATGGAAGGCAGAGAGAATAGAGACAAATTGAATTTGGTTTGACCTTGAAGATAAAATTTTACAGTTAGAAAATTTTCTTAGACAAATTATAAGAAAACTAAGTCTTCTATATAGTAAGAACGAGGTAGGTGTTAAAAGCTTTATATAATACAGGAGTATGTTTTTCTTTAAGGACAATAACAATTAATAGAATAGCAAAAGCAGAATGACTAATAGGGATGAAGATATGGAAATAAATATTCCACATCTGAGATTAAGGCAAACTCAAAGTTCATATGTGTTAAATTAAAAAGGACCTGATATTCTCCAACCCAGAATTATGAAAAGAGAACTTACATATGAAGCAACTGGTCAAGTAGACTTCTAAGCACAGGAACATATAAATGTAGGATAGTATCTATCTCATATCTTAATAATCATACACATAAATTTTGCAAGGGAGAAGGAATGTCAGTTGTCCTACCAGCATGAACAAAACAATGTAGAAAATATCAGAACACCTTGAGTGTGATAATATATGGAGGTACATGAGAAATGGGAAAGAAAGAAAAATGCATTAAGAGCAGACAGTTTGATCCAGACTTTTTCTTTCAGTGTTGAAAGAGTTGTCTTTCTGTATTAGTTCTCATTTACATAAGTTATAGTTCTTGTCTAAGTAACATAAGTAAAACTCAGACATCTTTCTCAAGAGGACCTTATTAATTAAGAATTATAGAGACAAAGATGCTTGTCAATGTTTTCATTAGTGAAGTCAGTGCTAGAAATTAGACTATAGTGATGAAAATTCTTCTAACAGGCCTTATGGTGATACTATTAATACAGTAAACAATTGAACAAAATATATAAAGAAATAGTGTCTGGAATAGCATTTTATTGCAGGTCAGCATGGAGCTTGTGAATTTGGTCTCCTCATTTTTCCTTCCTCACTTCATGAGCTGTGGTTAACAACATAAGTGTCTTCCAGGAGAGCTGGAAGCTGTTCCTGAATTATCAAGAAATGCAGCCAACGTTCTTTAGCCAAAAATGAGTTCACTGTACGAGACTAATCTGCATTAAAATTTTAAAAAATAACATACCCCCAAATAAGCGGCCAGCGGGTCCTTAACACCAGGTGTTGCACTCTGCAGATCCATCCCTACTAGTCTACATGTAGACATATAATGTAGTGCAGCCTTGATGATGATTTATGTATTTACCTTGATCATGGATCCATAAACTACAATTCTTTTAGATAAAATTAAATTGAAGCCTGATCTCCAGGAAAAGTACTTATCATACGCCAGGCCTTAGTGCTCACACCATATGATCAGACTAGCCAAGTCTGAACTAATGCCTCTGGCTTGTCTCAAGAGTAGACAATGGGGTCTTAGCACCAAGTCTTTGATACAGAGCTACTGTATCAGTAGGTATAGACACGCAGAGCTGACATGACAGAAATTTGAACAGTAAAATGGGAGTTCATGTGTTGGAAACCACTTGGAAGGAGAAACTGGTTGTATTAGTTCACCACAGAATAGTATAAGCCAATAAAGTGATGAGGTCACAGAAAAAGGCATGTGTATGAGTCAGCACATTTTCTACATTTATGTGTAAACCACAGTAATTTTAATACCTTAATTCTAGAATCTGAAGACCACATTTTTCAAAACTAAAATGTCTGTAAATATTTGCTTTCTAAAACTATTTTTTAATGGCATTGCTTGGAACATCTGATTTTCAACCAACGGTTCCTCTTCAGGTTAACCATTTACAGTGTCTTAGGTTGAGAATGAAAAATTGAGATTCTCAAAATGTTATTTCTTCTCCTTGGCCTAAATTATAACTATGTTTTAAAAACTTAATAAAACCTCATTGAAATAACTTTTATTTCCTGTGGAATACTGTTAAAGCAATATTGAAATAACTTTATGTTAATTTATGTGTAATGGTCTGGCTGTAGGTCTTCTGTTACTTGGGGGTGGGAATCTATCAACTGTTTCTGATCCACCTCCCAACATGGATGAAATAAAGGAGTCTGGGTCACAAATTACGTTTGCAATGTATTTGTATATACTCAGGCTAATGTAGAGGAATATGTATGTGATAATTGCCACATTACTCCATATTATTGCTGACTTTAAGAATTTCCTCATGGTGTTTATTCCTAATACATCTGTATACCTTGCAAGGAATTAATTTGATGGTAAATCTTCATTCAAGTTATTACTTAAATTAATCTGCTGTGTCAGGGGGATTGGACTAGATGATCTTTCGAGGTCCCTTCCAATCCCTAATGATTCTATGAGTCTATGATTCTACAAGGAACTTTAAGGATTTCTTGTTCTAAAACCTTTTAACTGATCATTATGCAAATTAGAGAAAAACAAAATCAGTATGAGATGATATGAAAAGTGACGTTTGGATAAATATTAGGTGAAAGCTACCTCTTGTCATTGGATCGAGGTTTTAGTTTAGAACTGACACAACCATTCCAATTTCTTAGCCTTCTCATTTGAGATTGAATCTGGTTATTTTCAATTTCTCTGTTACATGGTGCTTTGTGTAAAATCTGATGTTGAATTATCTGCTTTCACCTTGGGAATTTTGGAAGTAATAACTACTTTCTGATTTCTTGTACAAATCTGTGTGCTCTCCTTTGAGTGAGTGTATAACCAAACACATGGAGTGCCTTGCCCTTTGGGGAAAGATAGAGTCACCCCTTCTCTTTATTGGTACTGACATCCTGCAGAGGCTTTGGAAATGGTTAATCTTGAAGATGAACATTTTCAGATTCTGTTCTGTATTTCCAATCTGTTTTCCAGATGTGAAATATAATAAATATAATAGACATATTTCCATATGTGAGGAGAAAATGTTCTTAAGTCAGATTGCTCCACAGTACCTGCTAATTATTAATAGCTCGCCTGTGCTTTGAGCAGTTACGTTTTCCAAGTTCTGGATACATCTGTTTCCTTCCAAAAATAGTAGCACAGTGATGTTCCAAGAAAGCCTCAGCATCCTGTTATGAGCTCTATCCATGTTGTATCACTCAATATTAATTACCAGGTGTTTCTTTAGGCTCTCATCTTTTAAATATCTGATCATTTGCCCAATGTTATACGCTGTGAATACTTCCATTAAACACACAAGGATTCTCACAGACATTAAAGGTAAAAGCACATGTTATTCTTTATGAGATATCCTGGGAGTTGCTATTATTAGCTTTGATTTATCTATTGTCTATTTAAAAAATTAAGATTCGATGAAAGATAAAAAATTGTCATAAATTTTGAATCTAAATGAAAATATTATTTGGGAAGTAATTCTCTTATTATAATTTCTGAAACACAGCAAACTAATTAAACCACTCCTCGGTTGCAATGCTATGTAATATGGACTTTATTTGCTATCTTTCATGATTTTTAGAAAGCTATTATGTCGTATTCATCTGTTTATTGCTATTTTGGGATATCAGGAAACTAAATCAATTCATGATTCCAAAAGCATCTTATTGCAAGTTTAGGATTAGCGCACCGTTTTTAACCTCTACTTTATTTTAAGCTTTATGTAAGGCTGGAAAATCATAGAGAGCTGATCCTACTGTTATTGAATGGACCAAGTTTCATTATTTTCACCGGTAGTGGACCTGGAATTTACACAAGGGGTTTTGTCATCTTAGTATTAGCAGATATTTATACTGCAGAAAATGTACTTCCATTATCCCAGTCTGTCTTATTCATATGCCACATGCTGTATTGATGTGCATCCAAAAATAATAAAGCACTCAAAATGTGAAAGGAAGAAACTATTATGAATAAGTCAATGCAAGTACAAAGCCAATTTTGTATTGTGGGATGATGTCCAGAGCTGTACTCAAAGTGAGGAAAGAGTTTTCTTTCTCTAAAAACAAACCTGGATCTTAATTTAAGCAAAGTTTAGTTGAATTTTTATTTGTTTGTTTTCCCTGAATAGTTTCATTTTCTTCATGATACAGTTCCAGTTACAGTACTATTTACAGATTTTTGTCTTATTTATGATGAAACAAAATGTCTCTTAAATGTTTCCTGTCTCAAAACTAACAAAAAATATAAATATAAAAACATATCTCTTTGATTATCTTGATCTGAGAAACTCTTCTGCTGGCAAATCATTCCCTCTTTCTTTTCCTCCCAGAGTCAAAGGACATGGTAAGTTCCATACTGCCTGGACCTTCTCTGCTCTAGAGAAGCTGCTAGTCCAACAGTTATGACATGTGGTGAGCATGTGGGAGACCAGTTTTTAGCTGCATTTTGTTGGGAAAAAAACCCCTACTTTCTGTGCTGTTCCAAATGTTCCACTTCCTATAAATAATTAGATATTCTGTGGACCAGAGAATAAAAGAGAAATGCCTCTTCAATAAGGCATCAGTTTGGAATTCAGCTAGCAGATGGTAGAGGTAAAGAGCTACACTCTGCAACACCTCACTTCTCAGGTGAGGACTGAAATTGTTCTGCAGAAAGTTACTTCTTATTTCTATATAAATGAATCAGCTTCAGCAGGTGAACTATATTCTGATTCTATTTTGGCAAATGATGCAACAAGTCCCAAGGAATAAGGAGCAATAGCAAATGTAGAGAAGAAATCTGAGCTACCCCTAAATGGACTCTTCTGAACTTGCTAAAATTTTATGCTGTTGTTTGTTGCAATTGGTATAGTCCTAAAAGCTTCTTTCAAAATTTTAAATGGGAAAGTGTTGGCCAGGAAATCTCTGTTCCTGCATCCACTTCAAAAGTGATAAATAAACTATAACTAATTTTGAGATAATATTCTTAGATGTTTTGATTAAAATATTATGTAAATGCAATGTATGTTTTAAAGCAATGCGATAAAATTAATGTAACTAATAAAACCAACTTTTCTTTCTACAGAATGGAGCACAAACTGTTGGGTTAATATTTGGACTAAGACCCTAAACTTTTAACAAAGTGAAAAGCAATATTTTTGCAGATAAATTCTGCTTTTCTTTCAAAAAACCACAAACGAGTTGCATTCTGAATGAAGAAAACTAAAACACTGAATTGGCTTGGAAATGTTCCCTTTCTAGGTCCTCTTTTTGTCTGGCTCACTGAATATGATGGTTAGCAAATTTGTTCATGAAGACAGAAGAAACTAAGTAGAAACTTAAGATATCTAGAAGTTTTCCACTGGGATAGCATGTCCTCTCCCTCTAGTTATTGGTTACAGTGACAGTTTTTACATAAGCTAGTTAAAAATTTTGGTATTCAGATTGCAGAGTGCGAGCTATTGCACACATTGAAAAATCACCCATGTACTCAAACTCATAATGAAAATACGTGTATTTGAACAGAAGTTAGCTGAAAGGACCTGGAGACAGTAGAGAATGAACTATTCTTGTTTTGCTGTGGATAGAGTCTTGCTCTGCTGCTGTATTTGTATCTGCACTGAAGAGAAAGGCAGCACCACTCCCACTTGGTGATTTGTCTGTGCACAAACTCTGCCAATAACCATCCAAACTTCTTGCCAGTGAAAATAAAGCCCTGAGGTTTAGACGTCAGCAGAAGAAGTATGACCAAAACTGCATTCAAAAGCAACTTCAACAGCTAAAAGCTTTCAAAGCATGGCAAAGAAACCAGCACTTCAGCTTGGGTTGTTGGTGCCACTCAATAATATGGATGGATGCTTGGAAGAAACTGTGCAGGAACTAGCTGAAAGGAGCCTCTTCTCCCTAGTAGCAAAGTGATAGGACTAGAGGAAATGTCTGCACAACAGTGCCAGAGTCAGTTTAGGCTGGATATTAGGAAGAATTTCTTCATTGAAAAGGTTATTGGGCATTGGAATATAGTGCTCAGGACAGTGGTGAAGTCACCACACCTGGAGCTATTTAAAGGACAGGATACGTCCAGGGACATGGTTTACTGGTGATCTACCACTGCTAGTTTGTTAGACTTGATGATCTTAAACTTTTCTTCCAAACAAAAAGATTCAGTGATCCTCTAACACATAGGTAACAGTGTGGCCTACTACTCACCTTGCAGGGGAGAGGTTTACAACTTTAAAACAAAAAACTCCACCTAAACCTCTAAATTACAGACAATTCCTGCCAAATACTAGCATGGAAAGAAGCAAGGTGGTAACAAGAACTATAGGACAATGGGATCAGATTTACCAAGAGGGCTGAAAGGGTGCTGGCACCCTGACTGGCAGCGATGGGCACAGCATGGACACAAATAGAATCACAGAATTACAGAATCATGCAGGTTAGAAAAGACCCTTGTCTCGAGTCCAACCATCAACCCTACTCTACGAGGTCACCCCTAAATCAGATACCCAAACACTACATCTAAGCATTTTTTTAACTCATCCAGGGGGATGAGGGCTCAACCACCACCACCAGTGCCTCCAGAACAGGACGTTTAACTTCCAGGGGTTGGCCCAAGAGCCCCCTTTATGATCCCTGGAGGGGGTGAGCACCGGTCGTTTCTGCCATGATGGAGTGGCTTCTGCTTTCGCTCAGGCTGCATTTGTCTGGATACAAGGCTGCAAAAGTGGTTCATTTTGAATATTTTAAGCCTTTGGAACGCTTTAATACATTGCTATTTCCTTCTGCTTCTAGTTAGCCCTTACAGTTGTGCTGTTTTGATGTGAACTGACTTTGGAAGGTCAGGCAGGTTAAACGGCGTTTGATTAAAATCAGAACCCCCAACAACTACTGTTTCACAGTTCGACTTTGTTGGCCCCTTCATCTGGGGATTCAGGAAGACACCTTCAGCTTAAAAAAAAAAACCCCAAAATAAACCAACCAAAAAAACCCAGCTTTTTATTTTTTGCTTTTTTCCATATAGCTTAAAGAGAAACAAAGCAAAAAAGCCACGATGTGTATGTTTTTCTGGCAATAGGCCTGCCACTGTTTATCAAACCGAGGCAAATCCAATTAGCCTGTGGCCTGCCTCCCAACCTTATTAACCTGCTCAGCTGTGAGAAACTCAAGCGCCCCTGCCAATATCTCATTTCTCCAGCAGCCGATAAGATCAGTTCAAGATATTCAATGGGGTTTCCTTTCACTCCGGCTTCATCACAGTCACCGGCATCTTAACCGCAGTAGCCGGATCTTATTTTCCTCTCATTTACTACATGAAATGGGATGGCGGGTCCGAGGCCTCTGCAGCTCGTTGGAACAAATGCGGATGAGGCCTTCGCGGTGTGTGACAGGACGGGCTGATCTCCCTTATCACGGCTCGCCCACAAAGGCCCGGGCCAGGCCGGGGTTATTAGCATTCCTCGGTGAGAGGCGTCGGACCTATTTCTGTCACGCAGACAGATTGAGCCTTTCACTCAGCCTCGCGAATGAGTGACACATGGCCTGACTGGGAGGACAACATTGTTATTTGAGTTAAGAAATCAATTTGTATCAAATGTACACTGTAATTTATTTGTTGGCTTTGAAGGGAACCTGGCTGAGATAAATGGGAATGGGCTTCTTTCTTCCCCCCTATGCTGAGCTGATAAAGTTCTTGTGAAGCTCCAGATAGCTCCAGTCAGAGCCAAAGTGACAAACATGTTTAAAGTTGCACAGTGATCTTTAAATCTCAAAAAGAACACCTTGTCGGACATGATAGAACATTTTTTACCTTTTCCCTCTATCTGTCAGAAAGCTGCTGTGACACATTGCTTTAGTATTTTTGCTGACATTTTCTTTATCAAGCACATCTGTTTGTGGTCGAAAGATGCTTATTCCTATTTTTGTCAATCTATAGCAGCCTAGAAAACTTCCAAAAGGGAGGAAGAAAATGAGATAGTCTTTCCAAGAATAATGCTTATTTAATTATTTTTTTTAATTGTGGCTTCTTTTGATTAGATTTCAGTTTACGTTTTACTTCTGTAAAAAGCAAGAAAAATTTGTAGGGAACATGTATAATGAGATCTTGTCAATGTCAAGAAGTTTGGTTGGGTTCAGACTGACAGTGCTTTAAGACGTCGGTATTATATGCTAAATCGTAAGCTGTGAGACCGGCATTCTTTTCTATTAGAGCTGTAATCGTGTGTGAGCCTAAGTGTTGGCTCTATGCATCATTGTTTTTATCTTTGAAACAATATGAATAACTAAAAGTTATATCTGGGGTTTCCGGAAGTTTTGACTTCATAATGACCAAATACTAGCAAAATATCCACAGGCAGAGTATTTCATTGTCACATCCATACAATAACCCGGTTGTTTAGTTCTGCCTTTCAAGTGATCTGAAAGTAGCATGTCGTATGAGCTGGCTACGTAAGGTTCGTTAGCCTTCCTCTGCATTACAAATTTCCACCTGCATGTAGAGTCTTTGTTAAGAGAGGTGCATGTGTATGAATGCATGCTCACGCAAATAGTACTGAGCAATACATACTGCTGTACTCTGACTTGTCCATGCAAGGTACAGCCATGGGCCAAACCAGGTTAAACCTGAGCTAGTCTAAAGTATGATACCAGAGTTAAAGACTCTTCCAGTCCTTCCAGAAGCTAGGTCAAACATGATTAGCAGTACAAGCATTTTTAAGATAAGGTGGCTTTAGGAAGTGTTAAACTTATTAACAGCCTGATCACACCATCAGCAGAATGGTCAGCCATTGCCAGGAATGTCAGGGAGGGCCACACATCAGGATTAACTCTTTTTCTCAGGCTTCCCAGCCAGTATATTTCACTCTCCTCTCTCCTGCCTTTCCTCTGGGAATGTTGCAATCCTTTAGGCTGTGAGCAGTCAGCCAGCCTTAGATCTTGTTATACCTATGAGTACTGACACTGTAATAGTGTTAAGCCTTGCTCTCAGGTTTCTTCTGCTCCATACCCTTTGGGTGAGGGCTTGCCCTTTTACCTTTCTGCCCAGGTGCATAATGACAGTGCTGACTACTCTGACTTGCCTGACATTTTTTAATGTGATGCGTTTTAAACCTTAACTCCGTGCTTCCACGTTTAGGCAGTAACTTCAGGTTCTGTCTCAGTTTAGCAACCCAACACAGTATTTCATTTTAAGTATCTAAAATGGTTTGTTATTTTCATCCTGTGGAACAACCTAAAGGTGCAACTTTTGATTTTCAAATGCTCAGAGCAGGGAGTAATGCAATCCAGCTCTAATTACCAAGCGTGAAGTGCTCTCTGTTTACACGCATTTACATTTCTACATAAATGTATTCCATAAACAGGCACCTTCTCACGCTGGAGCTGTACTTTGCCATGCTCTTTTAGCGATATCTATATAGCTGTTTGCAATTATTGCAGCAAAAGCACATCAATCAATTCATTGTCAGATCACACTCTTGAGGAAATCATACCAAATATTGTTTTAACCTCATTGCTTTAGAAATAACCATTCGCTGTGGAGTAATTTAGACCCCAGAAATGGCAGTGCAAAATAAAACAGCCTCTAGCTCTAATACAAGAGCACTCTGTCATGTCTATGGCTTGACTCTATTAAAATAATACATCCACTAGCACTTGTTTTGGCTTTCTCCTGCCTTATCTTATATCCCTTAATGACAGAAAATGGAAAGCAATTTCTCTTCCATTAATTCATTATGAACATCTCCAGTTTTGCCTCTGCTGTGGGTAGACCCCTGATGATAATGTATAGATGAACCCTCTGAAAAGGATTTGGAGGAGAAAAAAGCAGACACAACAATGTGCCAGCTTGTTTGTTATCTACTGTGTGTTATGTTGTCTAAAAACCACAGTGGCTGGCAGCGGAGGCAAGTTGCATTTACCTGGTTTTCACCACCTCACATGAACTGGAAGAAGTGCTCTGGGCCAAGGAACTCACTTGTGTGTCTTACCTGACAGCAAGCGAGTGTCCACAGCTGGGAAAAGCTTTTGATGAACCCTGTGGAGCAGGTAGTTTGAGAAACCAAACAAAAAAGAGAGCCTGCAGCAGGAACAGTGACTCCTGGGGAGATAAGGGACTGAGATGCACTGGGCAAAGGAAGATCTTTTTCGTATTCTCTTACTTTTATTATCTTACAATGCAGGCCTTACTTGTGTCTTAAAAAGCTCCATTGTTTGAGTCTAAGCTAAAATAAACCACAACTTGAGAGTTCACTGGAAGGTTTTGGCATGCTAGCTGTAAGAACAATATCTATTTCAAAACTCTTACTGACTCAAGGTCCCTTCTGTGAAAATATCTCTCCATATTCTAAAAGCTGCAAGAAACTGGGAGAAAATTAGCACAGATTTGAGCAATTTCACAAACAATTACTATTAAACTAAATTTCACATTTATAAGGAATGAATTGTCATTTTCCTTGGTAAATTAAGGAGAAAGAAATCTCAGAATAAACTGATGATCCATAAAATAACAGACCAGAATCTGCATCCCTAATACTGCCTGATTACTTGAGTGAAATGTCCTGCATTGTATAACGCCTACCGAGATAAAAAGGCTGGCTATCACCTCTGGGCAGTCAGACTACTGGGAGACTAGTTGTGATGGTGTTGCTGTAAGTATGATACTAGATGTGAAGCTTGCTCTCAGGCCTTGCTCTGATGAGTGAGAGCAACAAAATATATTGCAAGTACTCTCAGTGAAGTTACAGAACATAGCTAACCCTAATGTTATGACAATCACAGTCAGAGTAGGAAGTAGGAGCACTAGAAAGTTCAATATCATTTCCCCAGGTTTCTGAATGAAGGTTTGAGGCAATGTTCATTAAGTCTATTTTTTTTTTTTTTTTATTAATTACTTGTTCCAGACAGGAAATTCCTGGTTAATGTGAGGGAGGAGTTTATCACTGCTTACCAAGATAGGCTGAGAGAAAAGACTTACAGATATTAAGTATCTTTAAGTCTTCTGACTGTATCTTTTCAGATCAAATAGCTGCTTCACACTGAATTATTTTGGACAGTTTCAGCCAAAACAATTTGGGGAATGATACAGCACAAAGTATGTTGTTTCACCTCTGCCAGAGTAGTTATGATGACCTTTTATTAAGACTAGTAAGTATTCCAGTAAATATATCCTTTTTAAAAGAAGGAATTTGAAGGATGGCAGGCCACTTGGCAGACTCTTGGTTTTCATCCATTTGGGGTTTTTTTAATAAAAAATGAATAATTATTACGGCAACATCTATTTGAAACCTGTATAATATTGTGCATAGAGCAGGACTAAGGTTATAGGCAACCATTGACATTTTTGCAGCTGTTGTTATTTTAACTCTGAATTTGAAATAATATTCCCCAAAATATTTTGCATCTTCATACATTGGATTTTGTGCAAAGGCTCAAAACGGGCTGCTGAAGTAATTCCACAGATTAGACAATCATCTTTAGGTGAACAGGTAGACATAATGCTAAGATATTTGTTATATCACATACAATTACATTTGGTTACTTATTAAACCTTAACAAGAAAACAGTTGAGTCTTGGAAAGTAAGAGATTTTGAAATTTCTTGGAACCTGCCTTTGCTATTATAAAAAAATTCAGGGTATAAGTAAATAAAACCATTTCTTCATAAAGAACTAGTCAGTCTCAAAAGGTTAATATTAAAACTTTAAGTGGATTAATAGTACAGAAGACTCTGTGACAGAACATTAGAGATTGGAAGGGACTTTGAAAGATCATCTAGTCCAATCCCCTGACACAGCAGGATCACCTAGACCAAGTCGCACAGGAACACATCCAGGCAGGTCTTTAACAACTACAGAGAAGGAGACTCCACATTTTATTTTTATCATTTTCCCTTTGGCATCTCAGTAAGCCATGGAGGACAAGAGAAGTTCTTCAACAACCTCAGTTTCCTCCTGCTCCACAAGCATTTAGATAGCACAGGACAAGGACTGAGAAAATCTTGCCATGGCAGTTTCTGATGCAGCTGCAGGCCAGAGCCATAGCTACAGCTTCCTGTCTGCCCAACAGGTTGTTGAAGGAGCATCTCCAGGTGAATGGCTTCTATTGTGGGTTTCTGCAACCTATGGATCTCAAGAGCTAAAGAGTTGATTGCTGGAGACCACCTAACTACATGTAGAATGGAGATTGGTCAAGTCTGGATATTAAAAGAAACAACAACATGCGTAAACTGGACACCAAAAAGTAGGATATGGTGTCTTCCAAAGCCCTCTTGTAATTTAACTTTTGCTGCTTGAGAGTCTTTTAATTAACACTGCATTGCTGCTTTGGAGGGCTGGCACAAACATGCTCCAAACTCCATTCATATCAAAACTAGGCTCATTTACTGAAACTGTGTGTAAGACGACCAGGTGACCATGTATGACACTGATCAACAGTCAGTCGTCCACTTTGCAGCCCCCTTGTAAATGCTTGCTCTGGGAATATCTAAGGTATTTTGTGATATCCAATCACCACTGTTGGGACAATTAGATAAATCAGAGCAACTTGTTTCCACCAAACTCACCTTACACCATACCAAATGTTTTTTTGTCACGGTGCTTGAAACATTTAACAACATATTTGGTTTTAGTTCAGAAAGGCAGAGGCAAAGATGCTGCTCATTAATAGTGGGATAGACTGTGATAGCTTTCAACAGAGTACTAGAGCACAGCAAGCAAAGAAGAGCAGCAGAGACAAGCAAAAAGGAAAATAACTATGAAATGCTACTGATTAAGATGCTAAAGTAGTTTCCAGCATTTATTACAAAAAAGCTAATTAAAGAGTTTACATTTTATCATGCACAGTAAAGAATTCCTGACAGGCATTGTTATAATATGAAATGCTGCAGTCTCCAGTAGAGTTTAATTTAGAGCAACAACAAAAGATGGGAAAAAGAAGAAATCAAACAATTGAAATGTTGCAAGCAGACTGCCATAAGCTCAGGGGAGGCCTTTCAGAAAACCGTTTGGTAGAAGCAATGCAAACTGAGGTACTACCTGGGGAATAATATTTTTCCTGAAATTGTTTCAGGTTGAAGTGTTTATAGGAGGCAGCATATAGGTTGTGTAAGCCACGAGCTAAAAGATTGTGAAAATACAGCTTTTCATCAGAGGGTAATCATGCTGATTATGCAAGAAGATCTGCAGATGCTGGTGCAAAGCATTCACTGGAGAATTACTGCTTCCTGCGTCACTACTGAAGAGATCAACAGATGTCTATACTGTCAACGGTTACCAACACGAGCTTGCTAACAAACAGTGTCAAGTTTACTAAACACATTAAACTAGAGGAAAAATTTGACATTCTGCATAGATGTGTTAATTCCTTCCAAATACATTTTTGCTCTGAGAGAGCCTTGGAATCTGTACTGGTTTCACTCTTGCCCAATTGCTTGGTGATGAATAACGATAGATTATGCATAAGAATTATTTTAAGCCAGTCAACCACTGTTTATTTGGCTGTAATATTTTTTGGTCATATCTGCAGACTTGAGGTTGAACAGATGATTCTACTTTTGACTAGTAATTTTTATGCAGGATGTGTGAGAAGGCAACTTTGGTTTGTCATTAGCAGCCCTTGGGAGCTTCACGTTTTACTTCCCTGGCAGTCAGACACACGAGCTGTTGCGGAGGACAGAGTTGAGCTACAGCACACTGAATACACAGAAGACACGCTGCTCTGTCTCATTTTCTGTCACTGATACAGCTGTATGATTTTCTTTCCTGATGTTTGACTTAGTGTCAGACTTGGAAGAAAACTAATTGGCAGAGAACCGGCCCAGATAAGGTGGCAGCATGAGGAAGGACCACAAATACTTGCTAGTGATGTTTCCTTCTCTGTGTGGTGGGCAGGGATTTCCCATCTCTTGTTCAGCACAACAAGAGGATTTCTGTGACACTAGACTTCTGCAGGAATCTCCTAGAGACCAGACAGTAAAATAATTTAAAAAAAAAGTAATTATAGCCACATATCATTCTTTCCTTCAGATTTTGAATTAGTAGAAATTAATCACTTCAGCAGCGCATGCAAGACCCCAATGCAAGTTACTGCCAAGATACTCACACTTACCATACATTTTATTCATTAAAAAGTTTCCTCATTTAAATGGAAATTAAAACACCGTCATTTTTACTGGGTAGACTTTCTTCTGTTTCCAAAGCTACTTTCTTCTCAGAAACTTTTATACTCTCCTTTCTAGAAAAGGCTTTCTTCATCTTTCTCTGAAGTGTGGACTGCTTGTCTCTATTGGAAGACAGCACAGATCTCTGAGAATCACAGTGTGTGTCTTTCCTGCTATCACCCAGCCACTGCTGATGTAGCTTTTACATTGAGTTATCAAACATATTCTACATTACAACTGCCTGTAATAGCTGGATTGTGATGTGACGGCTGGATTGTGGTTGTGGAATGATACCAGTTGCACCGTGCCATCCCAGACCTCTGAACAGTCTTTTATTTTCTAAACAGAATTCACAATTTTGTTTTTTTAATCTGTAGTCACATAAGTGGCATCTTTCCCTGTCTTTATTCCTGTACTGCAGCATTGTTGGGACATTCATGGTGGTAAGATGCTCTGTTCACATTTCTATTGACTGTAGAATATTTTTTTAAATAAAATGAGTTTGCTTCAATGAAGCTCAAGTCAGTAGGTGGTCGCAGTATGATGCAAGGTCAAATGTTCACTCAGTCTTTTCAATTAGTTGGATTGAGATGGTTCTTTCTGTGTTTTGATTGGAAACTAATTGCTCTGCTTACAGCGAACGCACTCGTGGATCCAACAGGTGCCCTTTGCTGTTGGGTAGGGCATTATGCTGTCGTGCCGTTCACACCAGCTTGCGCTGTGGATACCTTCTGTTACCCGCCACCCGGTATGTACCAGCACTGTGATAAACACAGCGGTAGTGTTGTGCACCAGCAATGCCAGTTGATTGCCTCACTGGATATTTTTCTCCACAATGAGCCATGGTGTTTAATGTTCCTTTTGGGTTTCTCATGCTCACTTCAGAGTACGCACTCTGGTTTGTATTTAGAGCCCAATCCCAAAGCTATTAGAACAAACAGACATTTCTTCCTGTGGTCCCAATTGATTTCAGAACATTCTGTGTGTATTTACAAAGGTATTCACATTGCTCTCAAAAACTTGACTTCTTGGTAACTGTAGTATTAAATAATAGCTTCATATTCATTTAGGTTTCTATTTGCCTAGGTTAGCATAAAAGAAAAATTAGTAGAGTCTTCATGCAACATTGGTCTTAAATATAGCCGTTGCTGGGTTGTATTTCAAACAACAGAATTCCCTTTACTCCTTTTCACTATATCTATCTCTTTCTAGTCTTCTCCATTCACATTTACTGTATTATTATTTACATGAAAAGAAATTTTTCTTTAGCAGTGGGCTCATAAAAATAAAAGATACCATAATGAATGAACATCACTGAGAGCCTTTTTATTTTTCAGCTAGGCTTTAATGCAAGTTCAGACTACCTAGAGTGATCCATGACAGAAGACAGAAATGGGAACAAAGAATTATAATCACTTGCTGATTTGCTGTCATACAGGGCCATCAGCTTAATGTCAGAGGAGCTTTATAGCACACAAAATTCAGTGACAGTAGAGGACAGAGAACCATATGACCAGGGCTGTAGCCTATGGATTTGTGTGCTGGTGCATAGCTCAGCAGCAGGTGGCAGTTGTAGGTACTAGACCACTCCAGAACATGACAGTATTTTGTCTTCAGCAATGGCTGTCATCAGGCATGTATTTTCTTGCCTATTTTTGAAAAGATTCTTTGATTTTTATTTCATTTTAATTTATAATACTAGGTTACATGTTAAAAACAATATTTGACAGGTCCACTGCAGCTAATTGTTCCTTTTGTCAGGTTTGGTTTTAGCTGTTGCTAAACTGTCAAGAAAATCATAGAATCATAGAATCATTAGGGATTGGAAGGGACCTCGAAAGATCATCTAGTCCAATCCCCATGACACAGCAGAATCACCTAGACCAAGTCACACAGGAACACATCCAGGCAGGTCTTAAACATCTCCAGCGAAGGAGACTCCACAACCCCCCTGGGCAGCCTGTTCCAGTGCTCTGTCACCCTCACTCTGAAGAATTTCCTTCTCATATTGATGTGGAACCTCCTATGTTCCAGCTTACACCCATTGCCCCTTGTCCTGTCACTAGATGACATTGAGAAGAGCCTGGCTCCATCCTCCTGACACCCACCCTTAACATATTCATAAACATTAATGAGATCACCTCTCAGTCTCCTCTTCTCCAAGCTAAAGAGACCCAGCTCCCTCAGCCTCTCCTCATAAGGGAGGTGCTCCACTTCCTTCATCACCCTTGTTGCTCTACGGCAGACTCCCTCCATCAGCTCCACATCCCTCTTGAACTGAGGGGCCCAGAACAGAACACAATACTCCAGATGTGGTCTCACCAGTCAGAGTAGAGGGATCTTGATCTGCTAACCACCCCTGTTCTGATCCACTCCAGGATGCTTTTGGCCCTCTTGGCCACAAGAGCACATTGCTGGCTTATAGTCATCCTGCTGTCCACCAGGACTCCCAGGTCCCTTTCTCCTAAACTACTCATACCAAGAGAACATCTATGTGTCAGTGCAAAGTTTAATCTATTTACTCCTATTTGCTCAATGTCTTTCAGGAAGGATGTATCATTGCTCATGGCTCTTCACATGCAGAAGCTATTTGACTATGAATTGCAACTCCTGCCAATGACGTTTTGATTTTATTCTGATCTTTCATTTCAAGGAACATCTGTACAACCTTTGCCCCTCCCTCGCTTACTCCCTTCCCTCATGGTCAGACACTCAGAGGAACAGTGTCAATCATTAGAAACAAAAATATTTCAGTTATTTTGAAGCCGAGGTATTTGTCACAGGCTCAAAAGATAGAGATCTAATGACTTACTAGGGGCTTTGCTTATAGACACACATCTGTGTTCTTCTCAGAGCCAAATATTATTATATCTTTTTCTTATTCTTTTCATTCTCACACTTAAAACAGAAACACATTTTCTCCTAGAAAGTGCTGACAGCGTGTCTTGGTATCTCAAGGCAGAAAGGTTGCTTTCCCCCAGGCAGTGTGCGGGCCACTTTCACATGGACGCACATGACTGCGCTGCCTATAGGCACCCTCACTTTCATTGTTTCCAACATTCAGTGTGTTTAAAAACAGCCATACTAACAAACATGAGTTCTGTGATTCTGTGAAAAGGAAGTAGGAAGTGAAGCTCTGTGGGACTGGACTTCAGAAAGGTAGTACAGTCAGAAAAAGCTGTTCAGAGTGAGTTTACAGGAGAGATTTGTTATGCAAAAATAAGACCACATCTGAAGCTGAAGAGTTACTTCCTGCAATCAAAGTCAAAAGTAGTGCTTGAAACAATAAAGCAGAGATTGTTCTAGCAGTCTTCAACATGTGGTTTGTAAGTAAATCTTTAATAAATTGCATATTAACACAAACAACTCACTGTTTTCTACCTTTACTACCTTTTCTGCCATAGTAAGACTGCTGCATCTTACTAACCTCTTCTGTACCACAGATGAAGCGCTTCTGAGTGAGCTTCAACATGGATTTCAAGATTTGTTCTCAGTCTAAAGATTTAGCAGAATTATCTTTGTCTCTTAATCAAGTTTTGATTACAGTAAAAGTGTTATTAAAAGAATAATTTTACAAGCTTCCAAAGTTAAAATTCAGGAGATTAAATGTTGTCTCTCATACACATGGTGAACCAGAATTTCACCCGTGTGTAGCTGCATGAGGAAAAGGTATAGAATATAAGGCAGAAATAATTGTACTTGGGTTACCAACTACAATTTTATTGCTAACTATAGTCTTCTGAGAACTGGATTAGTCTATGTTTAAAACGAACGGGTTCTTAAGAGCAAGACAGAATTCAGTGAGATAAAAGATATATAGGCAACCCTCAATACAAATCCTTAACCACTTAATGAACTGATAGAGGACATGGCAGCAGAATAGATGGAGAAGAAATTATATCAATCCCAGAGGTAATTCTGAAATACGATTACTTTTATAGTATGTTCAGGAAAACAATAAACAGGAAAGACATGATGCTTTATCTCACCGTGCAGTTGATGAAAGAGAAAAGTACAGGAAGACCTGTAGGAGCTATGCATTTATGCATCCTATTTTATCTCTGCAAGAATATTTCTTTAAAGTCTTTTGGATGCACATGCTGCGTGTGGTGTAGATGACTTGCACATGAATGGCCATATATGCAGCTTCCTGGGTCAGTAGTGTTTTGCTCTTGCACACACATGTGGTGACATGACAGAACCACACAATGGTACAATTGCAAAATTTGAGCCCAACTTGAAAGCTGATGATTTTCTTTTATTACAACATGAGTTGCTCTCTACTTTTATTGTTTGACTGTGCAGAATGTGGCACTAAGACATGACAACCACTAGAAGAATTTTGTTCATCCACAGAGAATCTGGAAGATCACCCCTGACTGTGGAATGTATTTTTCCAGCACTTATATTACACAAGGTTCTTATTAATGCCATGGGAAATGCTAGTGGAAAAGGTCCTGTACAATGCTTCAGAACCAGCTTATCAAACAGATTCATTACAAACCACTGCACTTGGTGAAGTAACATGAATAATTGCTACATGGAATAGCCAGCAGGACTGTTTCACCAGGCATTCTGGACACTTACTATGAAAACCACTGGTTCAGTCATTTGCTTTCTAATGCACTGAATTAACTTCCTGTAGTATGTTTCATGAAAACCTCATTATAACATTAAATCTGCTTTTAAACCCTAGCTGCAGTTGTGCAGTGTGGTTAAAATCGTGGTATTTTCAGGCTGAGAGTGAAAACTAGGTTTTCTTGAGAATTAAGGTTATCTAGCACATGTGGCTTTAAATGTAACCACATGAGATAGTAATTTATGGGAAATATAATTGGGGTAGTCCAAATACTGCCACATGTCAGCTGCCAAGCCAACACTGGTCTTACTGTATCTTAGGACGCCAGTTGAAAACACATCAGATGCAAAGTACCAAGCAGTAATTATGGTGTGTAAACTTGGGAGGAACTTTTCATTTTTTCCAGTGCAACAGTTCATCTTACTAGGAGAGGCTTGCAGTCATTAGATGAGCTCAAAATGCAACACGCACATTGGATTTGCTCTGCACTGTGTGTGCACAGTATATATTTTGGTGTATTTATTTGCTTTTCACTTGGCATGGAATGTATCCAGTGATACAGATTACTAATATAGTGTAGTATAACACCAGCAAAGCACGAGACAGTATTCTGTCTAATTGTTTTGATCAAACATGACATAGACTTTGTACTTGCACTAGACACATATTTCTGTAAGTTATAGCTTTCACAGTAGTTGCTTTCATTTTTTTGTAATCCTGTCTGTTTCAGACCCTGAAGAATGCAGCACAACCGTTTCAGTTTTCAACCTGTCAAGACTTTGAACAAATGATTTGTCAAGAAAAAGTCTAATTATGTCTGGCTTAAGGCTTCCATGTTAAACAGGAACAATTGCGGTGACTGTGAAAGAACCACCTCCTGGCACTTGAGCAAAATGTGAAAGCAGCATGATTGTCCTGCCTTGTTTCTTTCCATCAACACCCTGTGGTCAGAAAAAGAAACCACGAAATACTTCCCTTCCATTTCTATCAGTTTTGTGTGACTGGCAGCACCTTGGCATTTGCCTTGTACTGTATGTGAGTCATACTGCTGGGGCAACAAGCGAGCCTGTTGAATGCAGAGTCTGAAACTAAGCAGACATTAAGCCAAGAGCTGCTACAGCAGCAATCAAGCAGATTAGCTTAAGTAATTCTGATGAGCATATTAAAACTCAAAATGAATGTGAACATATGGAAGAAAAACATAAATCAGGCCAAGTGTAAGTGGTCTGGTGCTGTGAAACACTTTTTATAACATCACCATTTTGCTATAGTTATTTTTTCTATTTTTATGTTATCTCACTGTATTTGTCCATTTCAAAAAGATGAATTATCTTTCCTATCCAATAGAGTCTGTGAACAGCAACACAACTTGTATTTTTTATCGAGGCTCTGATCTGTGCAATCATTGAGTGGTTTCATCATTAGTATCAATGGAAGACTTTCAGAGGCACTATGGCTGGGTATTTTGAAGCAAAATCCCGTAAAAACAATACCAATACACAGCAAGCAAGGAAGTGCATGGCAAAACCAACAGTGCACCGACAGATTTCTCCTGTGGGAGTTTGGTCAATGTTCAAAAAATTACTACAGACTTGGGGCGCCCATCTCAAGACATAAAAATATCAACACTCAAAAAAATTTTACAGTCTTTAAGATGTTCCTAAGACAGCAAGACCACAAACACCACTAGTGACTGGCTTTCTTAGGCAGCCATGGTTTATCTCCTATTCCTCTGCACCTGCTGGTTACCAGCTCCCTCTAATCTGTAACTGGATAGGGCTGAGAAGAAGACTGTAGCTCCTACTGGTAGTCTTTTGCCCTGGGAACATACAGGCTGGCAGCTAGGAAGACGAATTCTCTTCCTTTCGTTGTCTTTTATATCAAAACTCTCACTTCATCATGTACCTGCAGAGAAGCAGAGATGCCAAAATACCATATTGAAATTTCACAGCCTCAAATTTCAGTTGGGATCCCAGTATTAGCTGTGCAAAGTCCCCACTGGCAGTCCATACGGTGCATGTAGTGGATTGTGTTTTCACATCCTGATGTTCTACTTGTTAATATTCCTGTGTAACAAAGACCTTAGGACAGGATACTGGCTTCAGACCTACAGTATTATCTGATGAAGTTATGTACAGATGAATCTAGTGGGGGAAAAAAAGCCTATGCTAGTTGCTTAGAAGACCTCCGAATTTTTGGAGAAAAACAACTCCATTTTTTCAGTTCTCAGCTATAGAGAGAAGGGAAGGATCAATTACGAGTGTCACATGAAGTTGTTCTGTGCTCTTTGCAAGTTTGGCACTTTGGCCACAACCCAGTGGAACACAAGGAAGGATAATAGAGAACTGTTTCTCTGTCTTCTGCAAGGGAAACTCAGTGACTGAGATCAAAGAAAGGAACCGCTACATACTCTGTTGACACAGACGAGCCGGGGTACTGCTGAAACAAATATTGTCCACTCACAATATTCGAGTAACAGAGTTTCACAGAAAATGGAGATTTTAGGCTCTCAGAAAATTTCCTGACTCTCATTCCCTTTCTAAATTTAGGTGGCAATTAGATTGTGATTCCTAACAGAAAAAGAATGTTTTGATTGGCAGATGTGTTTCACCAAGTGAAGGAAGAGGAGTCTATTTTTTTCCTACCAAATCTGCAGAATTTTTTTATACCTGGTATTTTATTTACACACTTTAGCAAGCAGACTAATATTTCCAAGCACCATATTTTATAAAGGCCAGAAGTTTATTTTCCACAACTTTAATGAGCATCACAAGGCAGATTTCTATTACTTTGCTTTTGCAAAACACCTCCCACCTAATGTGATTAAATGTGGGCCCGTAACTATTTTTAAGAGGAGCATGTAGATGTTCCAAATTAGTTCAAATAGTTTGGATATTCTCTTGGTATGTTTGAACAAGGAGGTGAAGTAACCAATAGCGCTCCAAAAACAAAGCGTTTGCAGTTCTCAAAATTGAGTTACCCAAATCACTTGGTTCTTCCCCTTCTCCCTCTACTCCCGTGTTTGGTCATAGTTCAGGTCTTAGTCATATAAGTAGCGTTCAGTGTTAGCAACAGAAGAAACTCTTGAGTATTCAATACCACAAGGAAACTAAAAAGAGTGAGAAGAAAATGTTACGGGACATGAAGACTGATAATTGCTTTATGGCAAGAAAGCCACAAGACACTGTTTCTCTCAGATGATTTTTGGGTGCATGGGAATTTGGAGTGTGTCTGATATAAGCTATGGTTATTATGAAGCATGGTTTGAATAATATGAAAAGGAAGAGAAAAAGAGTTTCTTAATTATTTTTACTTGTGTTTTTTAAGACATCAATCCTGATCTTTGTCAAATTCCATGCAATTTAGGGGTTTGCTTTTTTTCTGCTGCTCTGTATTTCTGGGACAGAAAGTTTGCATGCCTTTGGTGAATTATGGTGACAATAAATTGTCTGATACAGCTGATTACAATAGAAGAGACGTTCTAAAACACAAAAACACACACAAAAAAGGGCTAGAATGTGTATTTGGCTATAGTACATTTAATGAACCTGTTCTACAAAAAGAATATCAAATACAGTTAGTGTTATTTAACTTAAGTGAAACAAAGTCTGAAGAGACAAGAGAGAAAATGCTTTATTTAGTACTGTGAATATAAAGTATAATCTACGCAGGGATGCCCTTTATTTTATGACTGAATGCAACAAAAATATTCTGAAAATTCTGTTTGAATTCTTTGAATATTTATGGCTCAGTTCTAATCCAGTTGCTCAGAAACTTCTCTTTCAAACATATAGCCCTATCAAACATACGTGCCACTTCCTTACTGAAATCATGTGCATGGAACAAAATCTATTTCTAGCCCTGTCATTGTCGCATGGAGGGGCCCTCATCTTTGACCTACTTATGTAAAATTTATAAAAAGTGTGGACTAAACAGCAGCAAAAAGAACTCTAAACAGAAGTAGGCATAACAAGTTTCAAAGTGCAGATGTTTATCTTGGAGATGTATCTATCCAAAAGGGTCTTCTTAGAACTGGAAAGATAAATGATCTTCCTTGAGAGCTTTCCAGCCATTTATCATTTAGATAATATTGGTCACTTTTTTGAGTGAGACTGACTCATGAGCATATGGTACAGAGACCTCAGTTAAACCAAGAATTTAAGGACTTGCTGAGCTTTCAGGATGCGAGGGAAGAAAAAGATAGAGGTGGTCTATTTGACAAAAGCCACAATCAGATCATCCTTCTTTGTCCAAGTGCATGATTTAGGGTATAAGCAGAGGAGAGACTTTCAAGCTCTGAATCCCATCTAACAAATGCATCAACTACAGACCTGAGCAGCACATTGAAGTACAGGCTCTGACCATTCACTCCAGGTGCAGTGTTTCTTCAAAGGCAAAAGCAACCGATCTGTGTGTGGTATGTACAGTCTGGTCTACTGCTACCTTAGACAGAAGCTTTTTAAGAAGCAGGTGAACAGAGTGTATTCCACCACACCTGGCCTCAGCTAAGTGACATATGGAAAAATAAAAACAAAGGTGAGATGAATGCATCCAGTCTTGCGTTGGTGACAACTTTGCTCAAGTCTTAGAAATTCTTGGCTGCTGCTACCTGTTTCAAGTGATCCAGTATCGCTGGAGTAGTCTTGTTGACTAAAGCAGCAAAGACTGCAGACAACTGAGAAGTGTCTAAACTTAGGTAGAGATGGCTCAGCATAATTATGCCTCACTCTCTGGCACAGCATGCTGACACGTAACTATAGCATTTTGATAGTGGGTTGCAATGATAGAGTGTTTCAGATGGCAAAGCAGCAGTGACACAGACTTGTCCTTTGAAGGATGCTAGGTCCTCCCAGTGACCTGCAATCTCAAATGCAGTTTTACTGTAGTGGACTACCTGAAAGAGAATGGACATGTAGTCGATCCAGACCTCTGTGAGTTGCTGACAAGAGTTTGAGCAGAAGGCATTGTAAGTGACTGAAGGACATTAAGCAAGTGATTGAAGGACACTGAGCAAGTGACTGAAAGACATCTTTATGCTGATGTATCAAGCAAGGAGAAGTTGGCAACCAAAGAAGAGAATAACTGGTAACATTGGGATGAGAAAGACTGAGCTATGGGAGGAGAAGACACATATGAAGAAACCAATCATATTGCTTTTAGAGTGGGTGGCTATTGTGTGACTAATGGTCTTAAACCAATCATAGTAGATGCTTGACAGTGAGATTATAACAATAAGGTATAAAAATACATGCATTGTTAGTAACAAACAGCTTCACTAAGACTACATCAGTCTGTATGTGTCATCCATTGATCCCTGCATCGCAAGCCAGCATTTTCCCATTGGTTTCTTTTCTGTGTAAAGGCCAGTGAATTTGGCCCAAGGAAGCACTAAACTTAAAATGAGTAGCCATTTGAGGATTTTTAATATTTTTTAATATTTATGATTGGTATGACATAAATTTACATGAAGCTTTGAGATGCAAAAGTTTCAGCAAGTTCCATCCAGGACCACAAAACCTGTGAAAAGCCGTGTTAATGTGCACTTGTTATTCAATGTTTTAGAGCAATAAAGATTAATTCAACATTATTTGCAAGAGAAACCAAAGCAATTCAGGCTCTAGAAATGAGGTTCTCCATGTAACACTAGCCATGCATTTATAGCTCAGACCTGTCAGTTGTCTGACTGAAACAGGCTAAAGGAACAATCTGCTGATAATGATGAAGAAATGCTAATAATTCTCTGCCAAGACTGGTAAAACCATGAAAAAATATCCTGTTATTCAGAGAATCAGAAGAACAAATTTAATTTAACGATGTGTTCACAACAACAAAAACTTTCACTGAGCTACTCCATTAACTGTAAGTTATTACTGTTTTTTGAAGTGAAGTGCAAAGAGTGTTGTCTGTGACAACCACAACCCAGTGACTGTTGGAGTCATTTTAGATGGTCTTCAAGTATGTCCTTTCCAACTGAAATAGTTTTATTCTGTTCTAAATTTTATAATGGCATGGAAAGATCAAAATCTTTATTCTGGGAAGTATTTACTCCAAAGAACTGTCACATAGGAAATAATTTAAAAAATATTTAAATGAGCATCTTGGAAAGAGGTGCCAGAAACTTAATAAACCAGTATAGTGACAGTTTTCCTTTTGATATATCACTTAAAACCATGGCCTTAAGGATCTGCTTGATCTCTTTTGAAATTCCAGACCTTCTCAATGATTCAGTAGATTCTTCCACAGACCAGACTGCAGAAGCAGAGTGTTAGTGCAATCCACTAAATCTCTACTGCTTTACAATTTTCTTGACAACTGTTCTGTACTTTCTTATTATTAATGTAATGATCTGAAAATTGGTATAGAGATGTTTTAAAAATGACAGTTACACTCTTACTGCTAGAGCCATAGTGTCTCATTAGTTTATACTCCAGTATAAACTGATTAGTTTATATTCCAGTATGGCATATGATGTGAGCTAACCCTGAACAGGACTTCTAGCAGCTGAAGGACAGTATGGTGTGATGGAGATAAACATGTCATGAAGATAATCTTCTGCAGCACCCAAATAAAGATATTTTTCCAGTGTTGCCAGAACAAGATTGCATTATGTCTAAGAATTAGATCAAAACGTCAAAGTGTATTGATTACTCACGTTCCTGGAGCACATCTTACTTTTTTCCTTGAGTTGTTGAGTAATTCAAAGTTACATTGTCTTTGAATAATGGACAAAGGTTGCAAAAAATGCTGATGGCAATTCCAGTAGCATTGCTGGCTCTTTAAGTCATTGCCTGCATTTTTTACTCAGGGACCCCATAGAGATCTTCAAGAATAACATCCTTCAGAGTTTGGTTCTACTTGGGATAAGTGCTGATGCTACTTTCATCACCATAATCATATAATTATGTTTCTCTGGTGAATATGGTGATGCATGCATCCTTGAAGGATGCCAGGCAGACCTGCTAGTCCAGAAATATTTGCAGTGTAACAGAGCATAGTATCTAGAGCCTAGTATCTAACATACTGGTGAGTAAGGGGAAGGAACAGAAGATTTAAATGAGCAGTAATCTCCAGTGACTTCAGAGGAAATTAAAGCAAATTTGTACCAGCTATATATGCTTCCACCACTGACAGATAATATCATACAACTTAAATGTTGTGGGTAGTCAAAGTGTCCTTTCCTGGTTTTGATTTAAAGAAATATTGCTGTTCCTCTGGACTTTTCAACATTCTTCAATGAGATTAATTTATTTCCCCTTACATTTAATAACCTCAGATTCATATGCTGTCTTAACTTGCTACTAAAAGTTCTCTAAATCTCATGTTTCTTGGTCAGTACTTTGTATTTTAAATTTATTTCTACTGTCCTACTAGAGTACAAATCTGTATCGTTCCAGAGAAGGATTGTTTTTACAGCAGGAAGGAAGATGATTTACATTTCTATATATATATATGAATTTAATAGTATTGCATCTTCTAACATGACACTTTTGGTTCTCTAAAGTTGACCTGTGGAGACAGAGCCTTGAGGTATGGAAAATGTGTATTTATTCCTGTGCATCTGTATGGAAATACAACAGATTTGCTTATCTGCACCCATCCTTCAGTGTAAGTGGGTGAGAAATACAGGCATTCTTCTTAAATCTCCTTTCTTCCTCCACTCAGGTACCATAAGATACAATGGAAGCCAAGATAATACTGTCCTTGAGCAATTGATTTTCAAAAAGGTGCAATTAGAAAAGCATATTCTGTTTTGTATACTTGCTCACCAGGACACCAACTTCCTCACGTATGTGTGAGACAGAACTTTCACTCTGTATTTGCTTTCTCTCTGCAGGGCAGCATCCTGTCTACTTTTCTTTTTCCTTAATAGTTTAGCCCTTTGGTATCAATATCTTATGGCAACATAAGAAGAAAATAAAAGCTGATTGCTGCACAAGGCAAACCTAGCTACAGTGTCCTCACCTTTGCGTAGAAGTCCCTGAAGAGTCCTCCATATTTCAAATATAGATGTTGAAAGGAGGTTTCTCAGCACACTGTAATCCAGTGGTTTTCATTCAGTGTTTTTCCTTTCTGTAATTCTTCCTCCTGGACATTTCAACTCACTGCGTTCTATCGGGTTAAATCTTTCAAACTATTTGGAGGAGGGAAAAAAGCTATTAAAATGCATATGGGAGTTTACAGAAACAAAGTTTAAATCAACATCAATTTTTGTGTTATTTCATTCTTACATTTGTTAGATCCTACCTAGCTTGCCTTTTGTGGATGACAAAGAGTTACAAGTACCCCATTTCTGAATGCTAAGGAGAAAGTAGTGCTAAGCAGCAACACAGAATAGCAGTTTCCTAAGTCTCTCTTTGAACCACTTTTTTCTTCATACATTTTGGGTTCAAACTCTTTCTTATGAGAGTTTTCACCTATCACACAGAAGTGATCATTTTGATCTGTTTCCTACTTAGTTGTTGTCTCTTTCATATGCTGGGAATCCTGGTGGACAGCAGGATGACTATAAGCCAGCAATGTGCTCTTGTGGCAAAGAGGGCCAACAGCATCCTAGGGTGGATCAGAAGAGGGGTGGTTAGCTGATGGAAGAGGTTTTCCTCCCTCTCTGCTCTGCCCTGGTGAGACCACATCTGGAGTATTGTGTTCTGTTCTGGGCCCCTCAGTTCAAGAGGGATGTGGAGCTGATGGAGGGAGTGCAGCGCAGAGCAACAAGGATGATAAAGGGAGTGGAGCACCTCCCTTATGAGGAAAGGCTGATGGAGTTGGGTCTCTTGAGCCTGGAGAAGAGAAGACTGAGGGGTGATCACATGAATGTTTATAAATATGTGGAGGGTCGGTATCAAGAGGATGGAGCCAGGCTCTTCTCAATGTCATCTAGTGACAGGACAAGGGGCAATGGTTGTAAGCTGGAATATAGGAGGTTCCACATCAATATGAGAAGGAACTTCAGAGAGAAGGTGACAGAGCACTGGAACAGGCTGCCCATGGGATTGTGGAGTCCCGTTCACTGGAGACATTTAAGACCCTTCTGGATGTGTTCCTGTGTGACTTGGTCTAGGTGATCCTTCTGTGGTGGGGGGAATTGGACTAGATGATCTTTCAAGGTCCCTTCTAGTCCCTAATGATTCTGTGATTCTATGACATATTTCTGAGGATGGTTTAGTCTCCCAGGAAGAGAACTTAACTGTTTCAGTCACCAAGAAAATAGATGTTCTTTTTCTTAAGAGCTAGGATCCTTCTTGAATGCATGTACTTTTTAATGAAGTTCTAGCTTTTCCATCTCTGGCAGCCCACCCTGAGTTTGCAGACTGACTGACATATATTACAATAGTTCTGGTCAGTGCAGTTCTGGTCAGAATAGTTCTGTCAGGAGTTCATGTGAATTGTGACGTTGTTTGTATGGGACATTTCCCTGGTGGCACATGGGAAACGTGTGCGCTGTTCAAATCCTCATCCCTGGGTTATTTGCTGTTTGTGGAAGGCTGTGTTCATGGAAACAGTGAGCTGTATCTTTAGGCTAACAATAATTCATTAAAACCATATGTATGCCCTCCTATGGAAACTGACTGAGGAAACATAAAAACCATGAGATTATTGATGCTACTATTTCATCACTCTCAGTGTGCTAGAAGTATGAGGACACCAAAAGGTGCAGAACAGGTTCCCAAGGAAGGATTAAAAATGTGAGAATCTGGTATGAGAATGGTAGAATTGCTGCCATGCTACCATGCTAGTAGCAACAGAGCAGAGACAAGAAACACGCTAGTTACCTTTTTGCTTTCACGTAATCACATTGTCTTTCCTAGTGCATCTGTAGCCCTCTAGCATCCTTCCAAAGTTTCACATTCTTTAACTTACTACTTTGATATCTCTCAAGCTTTGCAAACCCTTTGGGCTTTCTTGCGACTCTTCCCGTTCTCAAATAGTTGTGGAGCATTTGAAGATTTTAAAAAGATCTCTGACTTTGACAACAGGTTTCCTTTCAGAAGGAATCCCAGCATTTCAGGTGATAGTTTTGCTTCCTGCCTTCTCACTCCTTCTGCTACTGCATGCACACTGGACCCAGTAAAAAAAGCAGCAGTGAGTCCTTCAGTGTTAAGACAATGCTTTGGAAAAAAAGCCAAATGCAACCATTTGAAGACAAAGCAATGAACAGCTGCCATACTTTAGAGGACACTGGATCTGTACATCTATATTTTATCCAATTAGCCTCAAAGAACATGAGAACACAGTGTTTTGTTTCATACAAAAACTGAAGATGAATTTCTGAGAGCAGCTCAGTCTTTCCCACCTGCATTTAATTGCCCTAAACATTTAACAAGTACCAGGCCTGTAGGCAGGAGCACCATGCTTAGTACTTCCTTCTTTGCTCCTCAAGATAAAGGCCAAGCACTGCACTTCTGAAAAGCAAACGAGAGAAATGGAAATACCTTTCCTTTCCAAAGATCTGCAGGTTTTAAAGGATGGTGGGATAAAAAAAAATCCTCAAAGCTGTCTGCATGGTGGCTAAACAAGATTAGGTAAAACACATCCTCTCCAATGCACACACAGAATATAAAACATGTTAATCCCTCTCCAGTATGGGACCATAAGCAGTTACTATGCAGAAGAAACTCGCATGCAGTAAGCAAGCCAACAAATACATCCTCTTTGGTCAGACAGTAGCCTACATCTGTGCAGCTGGACTCCTAAAGGAACTGTACAAAACCACTGGTAGCAGAATTACAGAAGGAAGATAGGTTTACTCTGCTATAATTAAAATACTTCAAGTTCCAATCCCTAATGATTCTATGATTCTAAGTACATTCAGCTTGTAGATGATCATTATGAAAAGATTAAACACAGACAAAGTATCGCCCCCATATAAAAGTGAAAGATTTCTCTTTTTACCACACTAAAAAAAGTAACAAGATTTTTTAAAAATCCCAGAGCTCCCCAGTGATATAACCAGTAAAGCTTTTGTGAGCTCGAGGAAACTGGCCAAGCCTCTTCCCAAATAGGCCTGTCTCCCTATCAGTTGAATTAACACAGAGCTAAATCCCTTCAGTGCAAGCTACCGCTGTTAGTTCCCAGTGAGTACATCATTTACATGTATCACCCAGCTCTTTCTTTTATTGTGTAGTTGTTTTGGTTCACTGTTTCCCTTAATTTGAAATGCCAGTTTCCCTTGCTGTACATTTGGAGGTATTTGGTAGCAGGACAGAAAAGGCTTGTTATTGAAGCTGAATTAACCTAACAAAGAGAGAGGAAAAAAAAATCAGAGCCTCACACAGAGCCATTAAACTCCAACCACAGTTTCAACAGCATAAGCTTGATGCAAACAAAATGTTTCATGTTTCTTTTGCTTCCGATGCTCATCATGCTTCTGCGTCTATGGACTGGATTTGTTTCACACATCCAGTTACAACAGAGGTAGGAAGCTTGCTATGTATAAAGAAATATTAAATCACAGCTAATTCTGTTTTACTATTTGTAACTATAAATTAGTTCTTTTGTACCTGAAAGGACTTATTATCAGTCCAGGGACACGTCTAAAGTACTTCAAGTGCAAAGCTCAAATTGTACAGATTCGGCATATACAGTAGAGTATTTGTTTCTTCAAAACCCACTGGGATTTCAAGTCATCAAGCATGTATTATGCTGAAACAGTCTTTCAAAATGGGTTATTTTGAGAGCTTACAAGGAAGAACTCCTCCATCTCTATTAGCAAGCTGTGGACTGGTTCCCTTTGTAAGAAGCTGCAGGGGTTGGAAATACTTGGCATCACATTGCACTTTGCTCAGGAAAATGTTCAATATCCTAGTACAAAATACAATAAGAGAGCTGTTTACCGTGGTGTCTATCACAATATCTGTTCAGAACTGCCAAAAAAACCAAGGGTCTTACAACAGAGATAACAAAATAGCCAGGAAGACAAAAATCTACTCAACACTTGATTTAGAGAATTTCTGTGGGAATCTGTGGTTCATGCTTGAGGGTACAATGCTTCTCGTTGAACATAGTTAATGTCCATTGACTATTCTCTGCACCACTACAGTTACACACATATTGTACATTGAAATGGGACAGAACAGTGTGGATTGCCACCTATGGTTTTGTTAACTGAAGGGCAGATGAGAGGAGAAAAATAATAAAGGTTTATACTATCCCAAATGAATGGACATTTTAGCAGTGAGGAAAAATAAAAGACATTGTCACCATAAAGTGTCATAGAAACTTAATACGTCCTAGAACTGGAAAGATGACAATTTTTGTTACAGATCAATTTTGTTCTCTGAAGATTAAAAATCAAAATGAATCAAGTTGCTTAAATGCACCATCTCCAGTGCAGCAACATAAGGAAACACACAACAGACCCACGGGTGCTCTCGTTTATCACCCTGCACTTAAACTTCTGACCGTAGTAGCAGTATTTTGGGGTGAAATCACAGGAAAAGCAATTTAGGGTTTAATACCATTTTTAAAAACCCAAATCACCTATTAAGGTTACATAAGGTTACAAAAAAGCTTTGATTTTTTATGTTCTAAAACATCATAATGAATTACCAGCCTGGGCATGTCCCTGTGAGACTTGGTCTAGTTGATCCTGCTGTGGCAGAGGGATTGGACTAGATGATCTTTCAAGGTCTCTTCCAATCCCTCATGTTCTGTGACTCTGTGACTCAATAGTAACTACTACTAACCTTTAACAATAGATCAAGTATTTTTAACTAATACTTTATAGTTGGGGGTTTTGCCTGGAGCGGTTAGCATTATCTTACAAAAGCTCCAGGAACTCCAGCATGATAAAGCAATAAATTTTAGAGATTTGAGATAGTTCAGGATTGTCCCTATGGAAAAATGTTGTCCACAGTCATAACCTGTACCATATTTTTAATTCTTATTGAAACACAGTTGAACAGTCACTTTTTAACAACTAGTTGAGCATGTAAGCCTGGACACGCATATGACTGTGTCTGCGGGTCATTAGCCATTCCAAGTCATCAGAAGCTTTAGCTGGAAAGGACAAAAGCCATAGCAGCTACCCAGATCTGCCTACACGTATTTCCAAAACCATTATCATCATCTTCAGTATAAAGGCAGAAGTGTGCTGAGGCTGCCTCCTCTTCCCCATTTCTGCAGGGGTTTGTTCACTTGACATTGTCCTCCCAAGGACTGTTTTTCCATCTATTGCTATAGTTTAGCCCTGGATACAACCTGAACATAGGCAGCGTGTGGGCTCTCTTCCTTAAAGAAGAGCTTTGTTCATCAGGTGCTTGGTGTCACTGGGTCCATCATGTAAGATATCATTTATTAGAGACAAACCTACTTTAGAAGCAGGGGTAAAATGGTTTAACAACAAAATAATCCTTAGAATCTTCTTTTTGGTATAAAGATCACCTTGTTTTTATTGAACATGCTTGACTTAATTGTGAACATTGACCCTGAATGGGATAATGCAGTTTAAGAATGAAAGGAAATGAACAGATCCAAAGACCTTTGTCATCACCTGCAATCATTTTATTCCTACATTGTTTCTGGTCTGATAAAGATCATCCTTTTTCACTTCATTATAATTTACATGTCTGTTAGAGTTTAGTATTGTAGTCTGTGAGGTTACCTCCTCCTCTCAAAAATCAGTTATACCTTTGGTCCCTCCATATACTGGGACTTCAAGCACAGTGCTTTGCAGTTCATTTTATGAATCTCAGCATGACCTGTAAAATTATTTGTTTTCTGGTGGCAAACGTTGTTCTCAAGGAGGTATTTATTTATCTTATTTAAATAAGATTGCTTTACCAGTTCAGTCACAGGAAGTTTAAATCACTTTAATTTAAGTGATACAGTAGTCCCCTGTATTTTAGGCAGGGAGCTGGAAGGTCTGTGCCTTGATCTGGCAAAAAAAGTAATGAATCAGTGCAGTCTTGTGTTGTTTTTACAGATGTCTAGCATCCTGAACATAGAAATTTGAAAAGCACTAACAAGGATAATATATAAAATTTTTATATGAAAAAAAATGAGGGCTGTTGTTTTCAGGATGCTTTTCCACTGAGTGTTCAATGCAAAGAATTTTAAAAAATTCCTCCTTTCTAAATACTGCAGTTGCTTTAGAGTTTAAAGTTTCATTTTGCCAATGAGACCAGTGATATTGCGACATCTAAAAAAGCCTTCTACGAAGGAATATGACCTTAATGGGCACAAACAGCCTGTAGAGCTACTAATTTTACATGATTGTGCCATCTCTTGAAGCTGAGGATTCACCCCTGTTACCACACAAGCAAAATTATTCTTTACTTAAATAAAACATGCTGTTGCAGACAAAGCACAATAGCATCACAGCCTGTGAAGAGAGCCTTGTGGTGGAAGTTACCTTTAAAGGTGGAGGGTAATGGTGAAGGAGAAATGAGAATTGTGATTTGTATTTACGTGCTTTGTGATAGAAGTCTTCAGACATCCTTCTCCTGTTAGAGGAAAACAAGAACGTTTGTGAGGATCACAGGATCTCAAGTGCAAGTGGAACATATTTTCCTTCACTGCAACAGTGCCCAAGGAGTCTGCATCAACTTTTCTCCTGCCTTTAACTGTTCTGTGGCACAATAAAGCTGATAAGTACAACCAGTCATAATGAGCCAGGCAATACTGATTCTACAGTTTGCACTTCAGAGCTAGGAATTCCAGTGTTTGGAAGACTATTCCCCTAGAATAATCACCCGCGATATCATACTGAACAGTCTGACCAACTCGTGAATGCTGGGCACAGTGCCACTCCAACAGATGGGTGTGGATGCAGTGAGCCAAAGAACCATGTATATGTACCAAATGTGAGAAATGAGGGCAAGACTCCAAAGACAAAAATATAGAAGTGCCAGTCTTGATCTGACACAGCTTTCATTCAGAGATTGTTCATCACTGGGATCTTGGCAGTTAAACTAGAAGAAAAGGTGCTCAAACTGTGTACTGAAAGAGTGGCCCCCCTTAGCTGTGTAGAATCATAGCAGTAATTCACAAAATAGTCTGTCCCTCTTGTCGTCTGACAATAGCCATGGCTACCAAGGAATGAGCTAACCCAAACATAATAAATTACCAGGCCAAACCTCTGTAGGCTCACCTGTACTTCACCTTTACAATGCTGTGTATACAGCCACACACCAGGAAGAGCTGGACAGGAAGTAACACAGGACTGGAGGTGAATCCCATTCTGTATTAGAATACTCCTGGACATCTGCTAGTTTATTTTTTCAGATGTGTAAGTCAGGTTTATGGAGGATCCTGTTAGCCTTGTGATGAGGTTTGTGCTAAGTTCACAGATCAGAACTATGAGATATGGCCACTACGGAGTTCGTGAATGTTGTGAAGTTCAGCAGATTAGTGATGCAGCTGCACAAAATCCCTATACCTCTTTTGGGCCATGATTTTGAGTAGTTATGTGACTACCTAAAGGTGTACCTACAGTGTGGTAAAGGAAAAGCCACAGTGCCTGCAGATGCTGACTCTTGGTACATCTGCCTTGATACACGCAGATCCCTGCAAACTTGCTAAGTGGCTTTGTGGATCCTATGCTGAGTGAATAATTCTTATGAAATATTTCTCTAAATGCAAATTTTGTTCATGTACATTTATTGTTTAAGTTTCTTATTCATTGGAAATTAATTGTCTTATTAAAAGTCTGATGGATATTGCATATTCAGAATTAGTCTTTTTGGACATGTAAATCTGTTTCTTTTTGGGAAGATTAAAACTTTTATGAATAAGTTTCTGTTTTATTGCCTGAAGAAAGCAATAAAATGTGTTTTTCAATTTTGTCAAGCAGTCATGCTGCAATTAGCTTTCTGCAAACATAACTACGTAACTCAACTGTGGTCACTTGACAAGTAGAGCGAGAAAATAAAAAATGAAATGTAATGTTTCCAGTATTTTCTCAAAAATCCTTGAAATTTTGAGCTGATTTTCTTCAATACTTGACATGTACTGGTAGAAAGATTGGGAATTATTAAGTCTTCCTAAATGTCGCTATGATTCCTAAAAATAATTTATCTACATTAAAAAGTTACCAAAAGTTTATGTCCAGAAACTTCTGAAAAAAATTTTGCATTCTCAAAATTACATCAAGTTGCTGCTCTTTTTCTGTTTCTAATGTAACCCCAGGTTGCACGTGCAAGTCTATTCTTTACATGGGAATGTTTCAGGTTGCTTTTTATGATTGCTTTTTGGTTAGTTGTTGGGAGTTTTTCTACATAAAAATAAATCTTTATTCTGGCACATACTGAGAAAGAAGGACCTCGTTTCTTTCAGACTTACATGCACGCAAGGCTATTCATGTATCAGCGCAGAGTTTAGAAACTGCTTTCTGCAGTGTGTATAATAGAAATAATAAGTACTCCCCTGCTCCTCTCTCCAATCATCCACTATATTTACCCTTATTTCTTCTGTGTTGTTTCTTTCAATGCGTCTCACCTAAACTAGAAAGGGGCACAGTAATTTATATGTTCAAATTTAACATTAAGAATGTTCACGATCAAATGACTTAAACATCAGGCCAAACCTACGTGCAGTTTTTTGTAGATGATCAACTGGAATGAATGTACCTAGAAGATACTTCTCTTATCTTCATACTAATTTCAGTGAGTAATTTATAAAATTATTTTATAGAAGGACTAGATAAAACTAAAAGCCCCAACTATGGAAGTATGTTGCATTGCACGTCCCACATACATTGCCTGCTAGTGAAAATCAAAGCTAATCAGGAGATAATATTTAATGAGGGATGATATTCAGACATGATCCTTACCCAGGCAAGGCTTCTGCAATTGAATTAATCATGGAAGTATCAAACTATTTTATATAGGGTCTGTCATTTGTAAGCTGTCTAAAGTGTGGTTAAAGCTAGCACTGTGGCAGGAGACTACATGCCGTAGGTTCCTACATCTTTAATGAGGAAGGATTTCTTTTTAGTTAAGAAGAAATTCAAAAGGGGGCAGTGTGCTTTAATTAAATAAAACACAATGGAAGTTTTTTGCCATGTTCTCTGCAGTAAAACACACAGTGATAAAGCCATGTGTGTGTGTGTGTGTCTTGTTTCCCCCTCCAGATTCCAGTGCTAGCAAAAGATTTTGCCCTTGATCATGCGGTTTTAGACATGAAAGGCTTCAAATCTATCCAAGCTCAAGATGAACACAGAATGCTAATTTGGGTTCACATGAAGAGCTGGACAAGTAAAGCCTTTTATTTTAAAATGTTAAAAATGCACTCTTTTTTAGATCCTTTTCCTACTGTATGTTTCTAAAATATATAAAATTGATTCACAGATCCTTTATAAAATAATGAAATAAATTCAGTAAAAACTACATTTAATATATTTGATGTGTCCTTATACCTGAAAAAATATAAAATGCTATCTATTTTAAAAGCTATAAGCTTTCTGTATATTCTCTATAATCCTTTTTAGCATCCTGTATTTATACACTGTTACATAGAAATAATTTTGCAAACACCATTGTATACTGAAATAATATAAAAGATTTTGAATCAAAATACAGCAAAACTCACCAAACCAGGACGCCCCTCCAAAATACATAATCCTCAGAAGTATTTTGGAGAGGCCTCACAAAAAGAACAAAAGAGTCATTCATCGAATGAATAATTTTCTTTGCAGTTTTATATAAAATCTGTGAGAAACTCAGAAATTAAATTTATAACAAATGACAGTGCCATGGGAAATAAAATGCGTGTTTTCTTGTGATGAATTCGATATGGCGATTCATGCCTCTGTCTCTCTCTGTGTCTAGAAGAGTGTCACGTGAATGTCTCTAAGTAGAAAAATGTCATGATTTGAAGTTCAGTATCTGGGGATGTGCTATAAGCAATTATTTTATATCTCACTGCGACACAGAGACTGAGTCTCATGTTAAGAATGTAATGGCTCAGAACTACTAAATTTGTAAAGCACAAAAAATTAACTTACCATTGACTAATCCATGGACATTGTTACTTATTGTCAATGAATAATTTTAATTAAATTTGGGCCAAAATTAATGTGGTATCTACTGCTAGATACTAGAGACTGGCTGACATTTCCTACCTCCTGGAAATCGGTTACCTTGGCACATAAGACTACTGACCTGTAAGTCTGACCAGAGGAGAATACTTCTGAAACTTCTGTTTTACCTGTAAAGCCATCAGAAGCATGTCTCTTCAAGGTAACTACATTTACACTTGTTTGTATCGGAACAAAAATTATTTCTCTGAATCTCTGTGTCTGTAGTATAAGATACATTTATCAAAGGCTCATAGACACCTTTGGTTTGGAGAAGGCCTTTATAAATCATCAAGTCCAACTATTAACCTAACTGTATGAAGACTATCACTAACCCATGTCCCAGTCTCCATATCTACATGAGTTTTAAAATATATTCAGCCTTTTGTCCATCAGCAGGCTAAGTCCTTCTGTGTAGTGCTTTTGGCAATCCCTTCACCCTGTATTGATATTGAGCATTTCCTGGTTTGAATGTCAGTATGGTAAATTAAGCTATGAATGAATGTGGGTGTTTGAAAAATAAATGACCTCTTTTAATCTGATAAAAAAAAATAGATTATGTCTTCACTCCCCAAGCCCTCAGTCCAAACCACCAGAGTTAGGGACTATCATGCAATCATAGAATCATTACAGATTGAAAGGAACATCGAAAGATCATCTAGTCCAATCCCCCCTGACACAGCAGGATCACCTAGACCAAGTCACACAGGAACACATCCAGCATTGCTGATTGTACTGAGAAATTTTTATACAAATCAAACTCAAGGTATCATGCATCGTCTTGCTGTTATTCATCTAAATGTAGCTATAGACAAGCTTCATTTAGCTCTATGTCATGAAAGCACCTGGAAATGGAAAATTTGCTGACATTTTCACTGCCAATCACGAGCCTATCACTTCAGCACCAATACTGCCACTTGCTGAGGAATCTCACCACCCTTTGCGTCATGGACAAAAATACTCTCATCAGATTCTGACCGACTACTGAAACGCCCAAGGTACAGATTCCAGCTGCAAAAGTGCTGTTTCTGTTTGCATGTGTGTTCATTAACTCGTATTTCACTCTTATGCACCACCAATGACATAGCTGCATGATCAAGGACCACTTGTGAAATCAGTAGGTCAGAAGAGACATCGTTAGTACTGCTGTTGCCATCATTGCACTAACTGCGGTGTGTACCTCGGAGAGCATGAATGCACTTCTCCTGCAGTGGGGAAACAGATCTTTCCTCCCACAGAGGAGAAAAAGTGTGAGAAAATCTGAGAATGATTGTAGAAAAAAGCAAAACTATAATTTTCTCCCCAGGTGGGATGACCTGGAGCTCACAGGTGGTCATCCACAGGGATTCCTGAGTAGATCAGCATTTTGTTTGATCACAAGGAAACAAGTCAGGGTTTGTTTTCAAACCATATTGCATAGTTGCTCTTTGATTAAGTGTCTGAGTTATGAGAAGGAATGCTGGCATCAGCCAGCTCCCATGTCTGATGCTTCTACATTATTCCTTTTCCTCACTGAGCTGCAACCCAGAGAAATGAAGATACATGAAGCCCTGGATGGGCAGGTTCACATTTATTGCTGGTGAAAAAGAAACAGAAGTCAGGCTTTACTCACCCTCGGAAATCTGCAGATGGTGATAAACAATATGCAGTCAGAGTAGAAGACCACTCTCAAAGATGAAAACCAGAGTAAAGTTGAAATCAAGGGAGGTCTTGCTTGAAGGAAAAGAAAATTAGCCAGCTCTGTCAAGATAAGACAATAAATCAGTGAATACTTCCTTTTGCAGAGTTTTGGATTTGACAAAGTATTTAGGGAATTAGGTGAGTGTAATTTCAATCACATTGTAGGTGCAGAATTGTGTTGGATAAAGCATAGAACATGATTAGACATGAATACTGAACAGCAATTGCAAACATTCTCAGCATGCACACTGATAAAAGGAAGGTGAAATTTTGTAGAATAAAGCAAAGTCCAGCAGACTTTTTCTTCTGACATGAAAAACTGAAGCACTTTGCTGAACAGCCCTGTTTTTACTGAACAGTAGTGCACAGTGTGGTACTGTATTGTAAAGTGTCATCAGGAAGGAGGGAGAGGGTTAGAGTGAATGTATTGGAGGCAGTGGGAGAAAGCAAGGAGATAAGATGGGATACTGTGAGGGGGGAAAAAATGGAAGCAGAGAAATTAATGAGTTTTAAGAGTGATACCACAGCAGCTCAGTTTGTCCATGCAGATTTCAGTTAACCTGGATAAGGCTTGTTCATCCAGGATGAATACAGAGCTGAGGAGCAGGAGATCAAATACAAAGCATGGGAAGTCCGTCTAGTTGTGACAATTGCAGACATATGCTGCTTGCTGAAAGCAGGAGAGTCGGGAGCACGCAATGTCAGCACTGCAGCTGGTGATGGTGGGACAGAAATGTAGAAAGAAGAAACAATTTGAAGAGCAGAAAAGCCTTTTTGATATCATTGGGAGAAGAAAACAGGAAGAGAAAGCGGAGACAAACAGTCTGAGAGACTATAAGAAAACATAGAGCAGCTGAAGAGGAGAAGCTCTGAAAAAGGTAATATTAAAAATTAAGTGAACAGGTCACAAAATGGGGGAAGAGGAACCAGAAGAGCTGGGCTTGATCAAGATTGAATCGAGTGAACTTTTCTTGTGGGTACCAGCAAAGGTAAATGAGTAAGGCACCAGTGAAGGGTGTAAGAAAGAATGCTGCTAGGGTATCAGGTGAGTAATCAAATACAATTGGGTTACTACTAACAGTAGTTAACCTACCTGTAAAACTGTCTTTTTAATTTGTACTAGTAATACAAAATGACAATATATTTGTGATAATTTCAAGGTTACATAGAGACCTAATAGCCTTTCTCCCTTACCTTAACAAGCTGTTTTCTTCCCAGAAGTAATTTATGAGACATGATGAAAGCAATTTAAAGGGTAAACTTTCTTCTGGGAGCACATATTGGCAATTTTGTTTGTCTTTGCACGTCACTGTATAGTGAAAGGAAACCAGATTAAATGGAAAAATATATAAACAAAATTGTTTTGAAAGAGTACTCAAGGATTTACGGTACAGTACTTGACTAGAAGTGATTGGCAGCACATTAAATAGAGCTTTGTGTCAGCTGCAGAGTGGACTCTGCAAAGACAGGATGTCAAGTTACGAACTGCAGACTTTGCGACTCCAACTTAACTCCTTGTTACATTTTGTGATATTAGCTGGGAGAATGTTTATATCTACAGTGCTGGAGAAATTAAACACACACACACTATCATGTTAGCCAAGCAAAATTTTAACCAAAATAAAATATTAGTGAAACAAAACTAAAAAGAGAAACAAAACAATCCTGGCATTTTGTAAGTAGGTTATTTCAACAAGAGCTAGATGGGTTGCAGAAGCCCTACACTAAGCTGTAACTCTGCCTTTGAAATAAAACTATTAGCTCTCCCTGTAGGTTAGGGCCTCTTTGGTTTGACAAACTTTATTTAATTGGTTTCTAAAGATTACTTGATAATCTGTACTCCAGATTTTTTTCTCTGTCAGTGTTTTTGACACCACAGTCACAGTACAATATTATTGCCACAAATAGTTAGGGCTGGTTTATATACAAGCAACCGGGTTTATTTTGGTTTCTTCATACTCATTTAAAATATTTTCTCAGGAAATACCTACTAGGTTCTAATTGAGTTTTGGAAACATTTGGGAGCCAAAAAGATGTAGATACTGAAACCAAAGTCACAAATATTCCCTACTGACAAAAATAGGTGCTTTGAACTCTTCTGTCCCTTTTCTGTAAGGACCTCAAAATGTTTTGCCAAAAAGTGAGCACTGTTTTCATGCCACTGTCTACAGCCCCTGGACAGAGTCAGAATTCTGTAAACTAGACTTGAAGGAGCCAATAGTACATGGACACTGAAGCAATAGACATATTTTGTATCAAATCCTTCTAATGGTGATTTTCAGAAGAACTTCATAAGTTCTCCAGAGCTTTACTATCCATGTTGCTTCTGCCACAGTATGACAAAGCCATTCAGAAGCATTTAGTGCTTGGTTTGCCTGAGTTTGCAAATCCTATGTATAAATGGCAGCTGCAAATAATAAAAGATTTGTCTGAGGGACTCTATGAGAGGAAGATTTGAACTTACACATTTTCAGAACACAGCCTGTGAACCACAGCTACATTTTCCAAGATTCAGCTCCTCCAGAGAAGCAAAAACTATCTGTATCATAATTAATCAGCAGATTCCTGAAGACCAAACATTCACTAGAATCATTTATTTAAATAGTTGCTTTGCACAATGTTTCACCGTTAGTCGAAAGCCTAATGAATCTCCACACAGTTGGTACCTCTGAAGATTAGATCCTACCATTTTTGACTGGTCAGAAGTAGAATTGATAGCAGTATGTATTTGTTGACAATCTGTTCCTGTCAAGTTTTACAGTGAAACTTGTTTCCCTGGGTGATTTCACCAACTACAGGAATAAAGTCCATGTTCTGTCCAAACTGACTATGTTCTTTTTCCAGAAAACTCTCTATTGTTGTGTTAAAGACTTTTTGATGTCACAAATCTGCCAAGTACTGAGCAGGAAAAACAAAAATCAGAAGGAAATAGAATCAGGAAGAAAAAAAAATTAGGGCATGAAAACTATGAAATTGAGGAGACTACTAATGGAATTAATAAGTTAAGAGTTAGTTTTCTCTCCTCAGAAAAAGTAATCTAGTCTTTATTTTACAATATTTATTTTATATGAAAAAAAATTAATTAAAATTGTATGCTTCCTTCTCAATTTTTTGTCTTGCTTATAATACACTATATAAATATACTTTTATAATAAATTAATAAATTTATATGTATAAATATATACATTCGCACATAGAACCAGAGAGTCATTTATGTTGGAAAAGACCTTCAAGATCATCGTTTTCAACCGTTAACCTATCACTGCCAAGCCCACCACTAACCCATGTCCCTAAGTACCATACCTACAGATCTTCTATATACCTTCAAGAATGGCAACACTATTACTTCCCTGGGTAGCCTGTTCCAGTGCTTGACAGTCTTTTCAGTGAAGAAATTTCTCTTAATATCCAACTTAAACCACTGTCAGTGCAACTTGAGGCTGTTTGTTCTTTTCCTACCAGAGAAGAGGCTCACTCCCATCCCACTACTCCTTTCAGGTGGTTCTGGAGTGATAAGGTCTCTCCTGAGTCTCCTTTTCTTCAGGCTGAACAACCCCAGCTCCTAATGACTCATAAGTCCTCATAAGACTGGTAGTCTAGTCCCTTTGCCAGCTTTATTGTATTTCTTTGGATGTCTTCTGGCACCTCAATGCTGTGGTGATGGACCCAAACCTGAACACATTTTCACAAGCACATTGTGACAGGTACAGGATATCCTCCTTTACATCACACAAAACTTACAATCAGCTGTATCCAGCTAAATGTCACTGTGTCATTTTAGAAATGCTAGTGCTTAGTTTACAAATTTGGGGGCAGTTTTGTGAGCATAATGTTGTTTATAAACTTTAAGAGATGCTACTGGCGTCTAACTAGGAAGAAAGTCAAAAATGCATGTCGCTCAAAGGATTGGTTCCTAGGATATGAATTTTGAGAAGGGTGAAGATTAGGTCTTTGCAATGATTCAGTTCTGTAGTCTCCTTCCAGCAAACAAGCACCTAAATATTATTCTTAACTTTAGCACACAGATAACCGTTGAACAACCGTTTCGTAGTTGTCGTTTGTCTTGTTTCTAATTCCTAATTGGAAGCACTAGAAAATCAGGTTTCTTAATAAAGGAAGGGGTGTGTCTATTGTAAAAGTAACTACATCTTAATTCAGTTAACAAATATAGGATCATTAAAAATATTCACTGAGAGAATATTCAAACTAAAGATTTTTTCAAACTAGGGATAAAAAACCAAAATTAAAACATGAAGAAAGCACATTTCTTAAGTGAAAATGTGGTTTATGTAAGAAATCCATAACTTCTCCAGCTTTCTTTACAGTTGAGATTTTTTCCATTGCTCCTCTTTAAAGAAGCATGATTATGGTATTATGTATTTTGGCTAAAATCTTTACAGCCCCAAAGGACACATATTTTTTATTATTGGTGCAATCCACACGTAAGCAGAGCAATGAAGCGTTTGCCATTTCAAAACAAAGAAAGAAAATGTCACCATTCAGCAGGACTTCACCAGAACTATGAGTAGTAAGGTTTTGCCTGAACTGTACTCCCTCTACTGCTTTCAGCAGTCTCAACCAATATTTTAAAAACAATCCATCACCCAAACAATATTTTTCTTTGAAAAATTCCCAAATACTAGAGTTTGCTACTCAGAGGATGTACTTTATCTCCAAACAGGTAGTATTTACCACTTGATCAATGTCAGATATCCCCATGGAGAAAGAAAAGAGATACTTTATGTTGCTGTGGTGAAGACTATTATTTCTCATTTTAGGTGACTAGAACATGTCACATGGCATATCTTTAATCTCTTCTTTCACAAAAACGGGTTTTACTCTTAAAATACTCAAATCATTATGGTTGTGGATAGATTACCTCAGTTCATCATTTACTGCAGGGGTGGAAATTTCCCTACCTTGCTTATATCCCCTCATATGTCCGGAAACTGTCATGAGCAAAGAAGTCTAAACTTGGACTCCTTCACAGGCAGCAATCCCTTCAAGGATGTTCCTACCCCAGCATGAGTCCTCTACAACCTTCAGTCTTCTCCAAGGGCCCTCCTTTGGCATGGAACATCTTATCCCGTGAGTACGTCTCTAGACACATCACATCACTACGTTCACATCCATGTAAGTCCTGCATTTTGTTTCTTAATACATATCTCCCCACATTTGTCCCCAAGTAAACAGCTTTCCTGTGTTGTCTGATGTCTCCACTCACATCTTTTTGTGTCTTCACATGCATTCTCACCTGGTTTTGTTTTTGTGCCTACTCAGCTTTCTCCTCTTGTATCTCCTGTACCTAACAGCTCAACGGGTTAAAATTTTGGTGTCTGATAGGCTGCTTCCATTGCCACAGCCAGGGTCAAATCCTATTACCATGCTAAACTCAGTTGCTGAGATAATAAGGTTAATGTGCATTTATTGATTTTTTTTTTAATGTGAAAAAAATAACTTTTCATAATCTTGCGCTTTGATAGCCTGCCTGGGTTATTTCTGGGTCTGTTATATCTGTAACAGTAAATCTAAGTTGAACCAACAATCTTTCCACAAAAGAAATATAAAAATAGTACTATTTCCAAGCCGGATAAAAGCAGGAGAATAGCTGTCATGGAGAAGTACAGGAGTAGGTAGGCATTCATTGAGTTCACTGTGATTTATAATCAATATTAACTACATAATATACTGAGAAACACAATACTTGGAGAAAAGGCATGGCCGCTACTGGTTTTTTATCCCATGAAGGTCATAATAAGATGGGTGAAATGACAAGAAAAAATGATGGAAGATAGGTTAAACTGCAATGGAAAAAACCCATCTGTTATGATGAAGAATTCCCTCCAGAAATCTTGCAAAAGGACTGACCTCTGCTGTAAATTTGCTTGAGAACTAGAACAGAAAGTTTAAACGAGATCTTTAGTGATTTCTGGCCTCACTGAAAGCTGGAAAATGACAATTATTCAATTTAAGAGTCTTTCTGTCTCAGAAAGGTAGAAAAAGGGGCTGATTTGATGGCTCAACAGACTAATGCTACAGCCTGTAGACCCTCTTGCTTCTGAGAACTGGTGTTCTAAACATCGCTAATCATGTCAACATATTTGTTTCTTGTGTCAAGTGGTGGACGGCTTGGTAAATTGATCTTGATTTCAGTTGAGGGGAAAAGAGGAAGAAACGTTGATAAAATTCCCCAAGGAATTTCCGGGTAGATGTATGTAAGTAATTTCACCAACTAAAACTCCCTTAGAAGCTTTAAAGTGTCTTAATGTTTTCCCTAGTTTTGCTTGGCTATCCCAATGATACCCCATAGACTTCCTTTTGGATGAATTTTGAAATGCTCTAGGCCAAGGGAAGGCAATACTGTGAACTACAGCCTCACGTTTCTCAGTGGGGTAAGGAAGCTAACAAGACTACTAATTCTCTTTTTTTTTATTATCTTCTTTACTAATTCTGCATAAAGAGTTGCTTGCTGTACAGAGTCGCTTCTCTTAAGTACTACTGTAAATAACACTTCTGTGTCATCAGTGAGGAGGAATTCAATGTAAATTAGGGAAACATGGTGTCATCTTCCTTACTTATTAAAATGGTGAAAGAGTCCTAGTGTGTAGCTTAAATTAAAAATTAATTCCTATTTGTTTCTCATTTCCAGGTGATGATTCCATCACAATGCAGAGGTAAATGTAGTGAAGTCCATGCTCAAGGGATGAGGTGTTGGGACAAGCACTCCTTGCTTTCTCTAATCAGCAGGGTTCCTCATGTTTTCTCCTTGTATCAGAACAGGTTAGCAGTTGCTATAAAGGCTTGTTCCTGTTCCACAACCTCTAGCCTTCAACTTTAAAATCATGTTAGTAGCAATGCCTATTCCTGCTATTCCCAAAGCAACAATCTAGCTTCCATTGTTATCTGAAATGAAGGCTGACTGAAGACACAGGGGTAACGTGAATGGTTGCAGCTAGACTAATAAACTTGATTTCTAGAGCCCAATCCCAGATGCTAAAAAGAAAATACCAGAAATGCTCTGAGGTACTTCCTGCTCCTTTGCTAACACTTATTTTAAAGATAATCTCTCGCAACGGTTTCCCCAAGACTCACGATATAATCTGAGCCAGAAAGGCCACGCTATTACCGAAAGGTAATTAACAAGAAATAACTATCAATAGTAACTAGGAATTGTAAACAACTCTATCCAGCTTTAGCACTGAATTCAAATACTTTGCAGACATCTTGGAGGCAGATTCCCATAAGCAACGATTCCTAAAAGGCAATAGAAGATGGCATGCTCCTTCATAGTAGGTACAAGCCTGTAACGATCGTGGCAGTCAAGCACAGTTGAGCAGCCACTCATCTAAAATTCGAGGCTGTTCATTGCTTACACTCATTTCCTGGTCCAACCTGTCCTTAACCGCTGCTCACTTCATGCAGTTCCTGCTCTCTTTGCAGACTTTCTCTCTCTCTTTTGCTTTCCTGGTTTAACCCACATTGCCTACCTGCACCTAGGAGATGATCAGAAAAGGAGAAGAGGGCAAATATTAAAATGGTCTGTGACAGGTGTGAAACAATTCTCATTCACAATTAATTCATTCAACTGCTTTTGCAAACTGAAAACTGTTGCATTTGGAAAATAAACTGGTTTTTTGCATTGTTATGCTTTCATAATGGAATATTAAAATACCAATCCATTTGTTTAGGGGTTTTTCTTTTCAATTTCTGTTTTTAACAAAGTTTTTCATAGATTCAAATTAAACCATAATATGAGTGAACAATCAGAACAACAACAAAAAATCCACAGAAAACCCCCAAAATAAAATAAAACTCTGGAAAATGATCCCTTCACAGTGCTGTAGCAATATAAATTGAATACAGCATCTCAAATGAAGATTATGGAAGCCATAAGGCATCAGGAGCATGGCAGTTATTCAAGTATCCCATTTTCTGCTTGGACAACAGATCCAATAAAATAGAAAGTTCACTAATATCAAATACAATGGACACAGATGTGCAAGATATTTTCTACTCTTTGGTACAAGAGATTTAACAACTTTTCAAGCACTTTATCTTTTAGTCAGTTCAAGTAAAATCAAAATTAGAATATTTCCCATGTGCTTAATCACACCTCACTGCTTTTCTGTATTTGTATTTACACATCTTATGTACCTAAAATTTGCTTAAAACCACCCTTGCATCAGACTGTCAAAGGAAACAGATTTGAGCTCGAGCACTAATTTCCATCTGTTCTATTATACTGAAAATATTTCAAAATGCATTCAGTACAGAGCACTGCAAACATTATCCTGCAGTGCCCTTTATGCAACGTAAATATGCCAGAAATCCAACAATAAAGTGCCACACAGCATCTGTCTATATCCCTGTGCACTGTAGAGCCCAGCTTTCAAAAACTGGGATATTCAACATCTGGTGGAAATGAACTATCTAGTTTCACTGTTTCAAAGATTCTCATTTTGCCAAAGTAAACATCCTCTATATGTAGCAATGACATTTTTTTAAATCTCAGATTTTACACACCCCACAATAACAATTCATATCATAGGATTTCCACTAGAACATACAAGGCAAGATCATCAGGTGGTAATAAGAACATCCCTAACATCCATTTCCCTATGTTAAATCCCCACACAATACAGAACGCTTAAAATAACTACACTGTCACTTTCTTTTTCCATTAGAAGCCATAAAATCTAAGGTGATTATTTTACTAATTTTTCAGGCAGCTCTATTTAAGGGCAATTTGTATCCATCACACTTCCATTCTTAGGGTCCCTATAAGACAGGATTTCATTAAACTAAACTCAAAAAAAATGTGTCTTACTTACCCCCTAGAAGTCTATAGTGTTTACTTCTTTGTGTTACTTATTATACCTCCTGACCCAAATCTGAAAGATTAAACTCCCTCGGGAAAAAGGAATCCTAAAGTTTTGATAAGAAAGACACAGTCAGAACAATGCTCCTGCTGCAAAGAAGTTAACCTCTCGGCAGGGCTTAATATAATTCTTCTTAGACTTCAGGTTGATAGCAGGACGTTGTTTCATGCCCTACAATATTGTCTGCTGGCAGAGGTCATGTGTCATGCAGATACACTTCCTTGTATTGAGTGGCCTTTTAATTGTCTGTGAGTTCTGTCTGGGGTCCCGCCTGCGTACGCTCCAAATGCAAATATGAAAAGCATGAAAGGTAGAGCAGAGCCTGTGCTTTCATCTGTGTATCATTTTTCAGACTAACCGAAGCTAGCCTGTCATTATATTACGGCCCATGCATTAGGCACTCTTGTTTCACAGTAGCACAAATCATAGTGGGAATAGGGGCCAATCTGTCAAGCAAGGCTTCCAGGCAAATTCTTGTTCAGCACAATGGGAAATGGTAGAAAATTCCTTTCTTCAGCCTCTCAGTAAGAAAGGTTGCAGGACCTCTACCAACGCTGACAGCCTGCCTGGATGAGATGCCGTGATGCCTCCTACCATGGTGCCTCCATCTCTGTATTTCTGGGACAGCTTCTAAGAATTTTTTGTTTCACTGAGTAAGAGAAACAAAACATGGAACTCACGAGTGTAAATTGCTTTTGCAAACCTTCCCTCTTTAAAAAAAGTGTCCAGTTTTCTCTCTGTCCATTGTGCTTGCTATCACCTCAATAGGCTAAGGCAAGAGAAGATTCTCACCTAACTAAATGAAGCCATTAAGCATGCAAACCAGAAGTACAGCTAGGGTCACTAAGCATCACTACCTACCAAACATGAGAAGTTACTACTCTAAAATCAATATGAGATTTCCATTCACCCCATACAATTGTACAGACCTAAGGTAAACATCTGACAGAGGTGAGTTAATCCTCAATATTAACTGTCCTGTTATTCTGAGTATTTGCTGCAGTGAATCCGTGTCTCTAGGCATGGGACTAATTCTTGTGTATGAAAGACGCTGCTCCAAGGTGACGCAGTACCTTAGAGAAGTCCTCCTTCTCCACCACTTATCATGAGCCCCTTCATGTTTCTAGGTATAGGGCCTGCCCTACTTCATTTCTTACTCATGGCCCTACCTAGACACCTTCTCCCTGAAACAGTCCATTACCACGAGCCTCTGGGGACAGAGACCAGCAGTCTACGCCAGTGCTACTGGTAGAAATAGCAGTCCATAAGTATTCTCACTGAGACTGAACCCGCGTCCTTCAAAAGTCAGTCCCATATGGGCAACATGCAATTGCACCCCAACAACCAAATGTGACTTCACCTCCCATATGCAAAGCCAAGCATTAATGAGTAAGAAATAGCAGCAAAACTAGCCTTTCACTTGAAAATGTTGGATCTTAGCATGTTTTCTGCTGACAAATCTTGAAACTAAAAGAAACTAAAACTCAGGAAGTTGTCACTTATGACCTTTGTCTGCCCTTTCAAAAAGTGATAAAGTAAATGTGTGTATTTGATTCCTCCTAATAATACACAGACCTCTGCCATGTGAACAACTGAATGATTTTTGTGGGTATAAATTGCTAACATGTGTGTTCACATACTCTACTGTGTCTAATGAAGAGTATTGTATGATATGTATAAACACATTTATAGCTACTGATGTGTAAATTTATATATATATACGCAGTCAATATTAAGCTGCATGATAATGAACAGTAGATTTGACAAATTGGTTGGACCAGGCAGTCAGAAAACCATTGTCTAATGAATTTCTGTGGGCTGAGCCACATGTCTCCTTTTTACTCAACTTGTTTCTAATAACTGATGCCTTTGGACTATGAATTCTGTGCTTGGTTCATATCACTGAGAGGAGTCTCGCTGCTGAACTAAAATGGAAACAGCAGGCCCAAGTTCTGCAGCTTTTTTTCTGCCAAATCCCACAGTTATTTTAAAGGCGTTTGCCAAACCACTTATGAAAATTTCCATACAGGAAAAAAGGCATCCAGTAAAGTTGTAAATCACAAGGCAAATATTCTTCATTTGACAACTTTTGTCTTCTTGTGGTCTGTAAGAGAGCAATGAGCGGTTGAAAGAAGGCATGATGATTTGACTTTTCATTGTTTGAATCAGTTCACTGGCAGTCAAAAATTTTCAGGAAGCCAACCCTGATACATGCACAATTCTCTTCAAAAGTGGGGAAAACTCTCAATTTGAGAGCTTTACCATGGCTTCTCTGCATCTAACAAACTCCAGATCATCATGGTCACTTCTTTGCAATAGATTGTTTCTCACTTTGCCTGCTAGCTACCAAGAGAATTCAGTCCTGTGGAGATACTTTTAAAATAAAGAATGCAGGTAATTTAGCAAAATGATGAAAATAAATTACATTAGCAGAAAAAAAAAAATCAGGTAGTAGTAGCTTTTCATTTCCACAGATAAGTATATATACTTTTTTAGGCAACCGGCAAATTCTTGAATGATGTGTTTGGAGCACATCAGCAATCTTATTGAGTACCACACTATACCTAAAAATAAACTTGAATTATTCGCTTACATATTTTGTTTTAGATGATAGCATTCTGATATGAACTGAAGATGACCATAATTTTCCTTAGAAGAAACAACCTTACTATCAAACCTCCACCTCACCAAGTCCTCATTGGAAAGTTCCCTTATCAAGATTGCATGCAAGAGACAGAGCTGTTTTGAAAGTCAATGCTTTTTAAAAAAGCTGTACTGGCTGTGTTTTTTTTAGATGCAGGCTTCAAACTGTCAGAGTTTTCTTATTTTTTATTAAAGCTAGCCAGGGACTAGTGCTCAGAGGGGGATCTGACTTGAAATTATGAGGTGAAGCATGAATTTTATTCTCTTAGTAGGACAAGACAGGAGAGCATATGACACTGTTGCCATCATCCTAATGGCTAATCTATGATGATTACTGGTCACTAAATACCTTCGTGTTCTTATTTAAAAGATATTTATGCTTCAGCTTTCAGCAGAGCTATAGTTATACATTTATTAACAGTTTTCATTTGGAACAATGCCTATCAAACATAAAATCATAGGACCTAAACATCCTAAAATACCTTACTGTTCTCCTAGTAGAAATGGGTTCAAAAGTGACTGTTCTAACACTTTCGCTAATTGTGTAAAAATTACATTATTATTTGTCATTATATTATCTTTTTTTAAATCTAGGAAAATATTTTAGGGTAACAGCTCCATGCCTTCAAAAGCAAGGAAAAGCCAAATCTGCTGATGCAAACAGCTAACAATAACAAAGTTATACTGAAGAAACGCATAGCTTTTTCTGTCTTAGTGGACACTTCATCTCAGTGCTGCTGTTCAATCAGTTCACTCTATTGAATAATTCATGCTTGGAATTCATGTGACAGCAAGATTTTGAGGGCTGAAATTCAGGCCTCAAATGAAAGGAAGAAGCAAGGGCAAATGCAGACCAGTTTGGCTCATGTGTGAGGTTAGAGCAGCCACGTCACATCCTGAGCCGTGTGAGGGAGCCTAGAACAGTGCCTGGCACTCATGGATTATGGATGGGAGTGGTAAACGGGGATCTTGATCCCATGGCCATGAAGTTCTGTTGGTGCACTCAGGCACTCAGCAAGTCAACCTTTTGTTTTCTTCACACTGGTAACTAACAGACTACTTACTTTTCACCAAACAATCAAGATGGCAGAAATCTACGTATCAGTATCTTTTTCATGACACACATAATTTACAGATGCTAGTCTAAACTACTGGATAGGAATTGTTCCTTCATACATGTAAGTAATGGTATTATACACTTGAATAATTTTAATTCGTACTAATGCTATGCCATTTTCAAGAGAGATAAGTTTTATCAAAATCTTGTGGCTGAATCTCTAATAGAACTAAAAAAAAATCAAATACAGGAAAATAAATAAATAAATTGAAAGACTGCTACTCATTAGTGTGGGATTTAATGTCGCAGTTTCACTGGAACACAACTTGCACACTCAGCCAAAGATAACTGTGTGGAAGTGATCAAATCAAAATGTTAACAGAAAGGGCTTCATATGTGGTTCAGCCTTTTGCTAATTTGGCTGTGACTTTTGTTTGTCTGTATTTTCTCTACAAGGGCTTAGAAAGGAATAAGAAATAGAAAGTACTTTTTTTAGTAGTTTTCTATCCCTCCTTCCGTCTCTGCAGAGGACTAAGCTCTGTCACTACAGTAGAACTGAAAACTAATCAAGGCTGTGTTGTCACTACCCATTTTCAGAGAACTGCCGGAGAGAGGCCAGCACGGAGCAACACAGGTGATGAAGGAAGTAGAACACCTCNGGATGTTTAGTGACAGTACTAGAGACTCTTAAAACAAAACAACTGAGTTAATGTGGGAGATATAGTTTCTTCACAGGCTGTTTTTATTTACCAGTTCAGTAATATTGGTTGCCATGTAGGCCACCTAACAAGTTACATTCACAAAATAGTTCCTGTATTTAGAAAGTGATCATCAGCATCTTATGAACCAGCAGTAAGGTTTAGCAAGCTACTAACATAAGAAAGCACTCAAAAATAGAAAATTGCGGAAGTCTGCATAAAAAAGAACTTAAACCTTAAACTTGTGATAAAGGATAATCATGCTAAATAAACAGGCTCTTTTTGCAAAGAGCAGGAGCTCAGAAGTGAAGTACAGAGAGATATGATGTTAAAGCAGAAGTCTTGTTGAGCTGAGATGCTTTCCTGTCATTGCCTCTAACGTATTTTTTTCCTCAAGATATGTTAAATCCTATTTTATTGTTGCTTTGAAAAATATGCTTGATTAAAGCCTAGGGAAGCCTTACCTTCTAAAAGTAGCTTTGCTGGAAGAATGATCTAGAAACTGTTCTGAAGTCCTTAAGAGCCAAACAGTTTAGTATGTTCAGGAAGCAATCTGCAACAGGGCTATTACATTTTGGCTCTAATCAGCCCATTACAAACACTCTTGTTGCACTATTCAGATGTTACTAACCATGGTGTTTGTTATCCCGGTGTGATAAGGGCATTATTGCTGTACCCATAATCATGCTTTTGTTTGCTTTAGGATTTTGAGGTTCCTGTTTAAGTAGAAGTGTTTATGAAGGTTAAAATTTAAAGCACTGTACTACTGTTTCTTCAAACAAGAATAATCAGTATATAGATTTAGCCCTAGCAAAGACAGACAACAGTTCTCCTGTGCAAACACTCAGCCATGTTTTAACCTTGGCAACCGATGCAGCACAGTAACAAAGCTGGTGTCTAAAACTTGAGATTGAAGACAACAAATATTTATTATGGTTGCTGCAAACCTTTCTGTACACAACTAACAATTACATTACTTCAACATTTTAGTATTAGCATTTGAAACTTGATGCTTAAGTGGTCACTCTGAAATAGGAAGACTGGTTGGTGTGACTTTATAGTAGACCATGCAAGCTGTTGTGAAAATGCTTTTAGTATAAGAAAAATCTTCAATCTAGCAACAATCTCAATCTAAGTATGTGCTTAGCTTTAGTTATGCATGTGGTACTTCAGAGGAACAGTCTGTAAGTGGACATTAAACCTGTGCTTAAGAGGCTTTGCTAGATGGAGGCCAGTTCTGCTAATCATGCAACCCCAAGCATACCAAGACTGAAGCTAGAGAAATCTTATTTCATAGCTATCACAGTACAAACACTGTGTACACAAAACAGAGATTTTACTGTTTCTCTGTAGTGTTCACATCTCGTATTCATACATGAGACTGACCCATTCTCCCAGGATTAGTGTGATATAGAATCAAAGAACAGTAAGGGTAGGAAGGGACCTACAGAGAACATCTAGTCCAGCTCCACTGCCAAAAGCAGGATCATTTAGGGACGGCCACATATTCCAAGTGGATTTTGAAACTCTCCAAATAAGGAGACTCCACAACCTCTCTGGGAGCCTGTGGTCGTACTCCATCACCCTCACAGTAAAGTTGTTTTTCCTGATGTTGAAGTGGAGGCTTCTCTGTTCCCGTTTGTACTCATTGCCCCTCATCCTATCACAGGACACCACCAAAAGCCACCCTTTAGATATCTGCAGTCATTAATAAGGTCCCCTATCAGCCCCAGGTCTCATAGCCTTTCCTCATAGAAGAGATGTTTCAGTCCCTTAATCATCTTTGTATCCTTCTGCTGGACTCTTTCCAGTAGTTTCCTGTCTCTCTTGAATTGGGGACCAGAAAACTAAACAAAGTACTCCAGGGCAGAGTAGATAGGGATGAGAACATCCCTTGAAAAATATGACCTGCTGGACATATTTTTCTTGATGTACCACAGGATGCCATTGGCCTTCTTGGCCATAAGGGCACATTGCTATCCCATGGATAACTTGGTGTTCACCAGGACTCCAAAGTCTTTCTTTAGGGCTGCTTTCCAGCAGAGCAATCCCTAGTCTGTACTGCTGCCCGATGTTATTCCTCCCCAGGTGCAGGACTCTACACTTACCACTGTTGAATCTCATTAGGATCCCTTTTGCCCCGCTCTCCAGTCCGTCCAGATCTCGCTGAATGGCAGCACAAGTAGACGCCTGTTATGGGAAGCATGGTTAGTCATGTATCAACACTCCACTACTTTATTTTTATAATTAGTTTGGTGCTTATGTAATAAACATTTTATACATGAAGCCTGTGTAATTTTCATGTGGTGTTGTTCAGTCCTTGGCTACAGAGTACCAGTGTCTTTTGTGTCAGCACTCAGAAGCAGTTCCCTGTAATCATTCAATCCCGCATTTGCTTAGATGACCAAAACATTCAAAATAGATGTTGACTCTCTAATCAATTTTAAGTATTTAAATATCTCTAACAATTTCCAATAATTCTTGAGTGCTTTCTGTGTCACTACAGGACACATGGATCTGCACAGGGCTAAAACTTCATTGGAGAAATAATTGTAAAATAGACTATAGACTATTAATAATAACAACTTACAAATTGTTACATTTTTCCAAGACATTCACTCAAGATGAAGGTCACCTTCCCAAACAAGTGTTCTGCTAGGACTTGACCCATCAGCAAGCAGTTATTCTACATTGGTCTCATTGGCAAAAGAATACACTAAAATGTCTTCCCTAGAGATATGCTATGAGATCAATTTTTATGAGTTTTACAGATAAATCATTTCTTTCCTTGGGACTGAACAAGATGGGATTTGTGTGCAAAACGAGAAATTTCTTTCCTTCTCTCTCCATTTGTAAGAAAAGTGCACACGCACTTTTAAATACAGATAGTCTGTCTAAAAGAGTTCAGCCAGAAAAGTGTTGAGTTCCTGTGGTCCTTCCAAAAGCTGGGTCAATGAGAATTACAGATTCTCCCTGGATCAAGCCCAGAGTGTAAGGAGGATTAGCAGCAACTTTTTCCAGAAGAAAGATGAAACCAATTCTCCTCTACTCTGAATGTTTGAAAGATTTACTGTAATGACATATGCCAGGCCTAAAAACCCATTCAAGTACCAGTAAATTCAGGGGTTTTTTGTGTGCTGTAAGAGTATCATGATATCAATTTCTTTTGGCAAGGAATACCTAATGGTAATCTTTTCCTGCATTCCATGAGAGTTATTAGTCAAAGTAACAGTTTATTTTTTTACCAGAAAAATAAACCATAACGCACTCAGGACTGCAGTCCACTAAACCATAATTCTACTTTGTTTGACTTACAAAGTGCTCTATATTTTGAAAAATTGTTCTATAATGGACGAGGGTTCTGTGAAAAGTTCTACCCCACATTAATTTGCTAGTTCTATTGGAATTGCCACTGAATGAGACCACCAAGGGTTATCTTCTGAGACTCTACCACTGATGAGATAGCACAATGCAGAAAAGAATTCACATTGAAAACAACTTTAACTGCCTTGGCTAATCTGTGATTACAGTGTAAAAGCAATGCCGGGTTAAAAATAAGTCTTCTAAAGATGTTGTAGATCCTCAAGTGAAGAGAAAGCTGTAATGTGATACGTGAGAAAGAACTGTAACATGTTAATAAAAGGAAAATAAATTTTAATAAAAGCAACGTTTACAAAATAACACACATAATGTACACGTTCTGTTATGTACACTATGTGGCATTCAAAACCTTCCTTGCTTAACTGTAATAGTTATGACATGGACATATGTTTTTATAATAATTAAGTAAGAAAAACTCTAAGGAAAAGACAGATGCCTATGTATGGCATGAAGGTATATGATGGTGTATCAAAAGCATATCATCATCATCACACAAATACATTGCTCAGGACTTTGATAGAATATCTATTTTTATTTTTTCAATAGAAGAACTTTTTTGATTTTGTCCTTTTGAATATTGCATTACTGTATTAATAATTCTTAGTTCCAAAATATAAGGAAATACTATATATATATAAATATACAGACTATAAAACTAAGCACTCTGGGTCTACCTCTTTAAATGACTCAATAAATTCATCATGGTATTCTTGAGGAAAAATCTTCTGTCAAGGACTGGACAGGGGTTCACTTGGCTGGGTTAAACCCTGGCTAGAAGACAAGAGCCAAAGCTTGGTGATGGAATTAAATCCAGTTGGCAACCTGTCACAAGTGGTGTTCCCCAGGGCTCAGTACTAGGGTCACTCCTGTTCAATATCTTAATTGATGGTCTGGATGAGGGTAGTAATTACATCATCAGTAAGTTTGCAAATGACATCAAGTTGAGTGGGTGTGTTGGTCCAACTGGATCAATGGGTCAAGACCAATTGTATGAGTTTCAAGAAGACTGAGTGCCAGGTCTTGCACTTGAGTCACAACCACCAGAATTAAATACAGAGTGGCTGGAAAATTCCATGTTCCTCTGTATTGTTTAGTAAAATACATCAAGACTGTATTCTAATTCTTGGAAATTCCATTACTAACCTAAAATTAAGTTTCTTATGCTCTTACTCTCTTTTAGATAGTTAACTTGGTAGGATTTTGAACAGAAGAGAGAAAAGGGTTGTAGCTCTAGAAGAGGACTTTGAAATGGCATCTATTTGAAAGTGCTGTGAGTGTAAGGTATTACAGTAAATCTCCAAAGGAGTGAGCAGGAAGCAGGTGCTCTGATCACACATGATTGAAAATACACAGCACAGCTCTGCAATAAAATGTCATTTCTACACAAGTGGTGTAAAAACAGAGAGCAAAAAACGAGAGAGAAACACCACGTCTTCTCAGCTCACCAAAGATAAACAAAACCTGGGCCCACTTACGTTAAAAGAATGCTATTTAAATTGTGAAATGAAGCACTTTAGAGTTAGGAAATGCCAGGAGGGAAGCTATCCATGTAATGTTAACTATGTCTTCCCTCCTACAAAGCACGCTTTGTACTGTAAGGTACAGTTTCATAGGTTCCTAGATGTCTCATAAGCCAAACTTTTAGAACCTGATTGATTTCTTCATTGATACAAGTCTCATCAAGAATCCTTACTTACACATACAGTGCTTTTTATACCCTTATCCAAGGTACATAATTCACATAAGGTCACACAAAGACAGTTCTCATCCATACAAGGTTTTGCTTTGCAGCATGTGAATCCTTCCCAGAACAATCTCTCTCCCAGTTATCATATTACTACAATTGCAAACTAAAATCCACTCCTTCACTGGCTGCAAGTATCACACCCTGTGAAACATATTTAATATCCTGTAAGCATCAATTTCCTTCCTAACATTTCCAAATCTTATGTTATCACTTTGTTTCTCCTCTCTTTGCTTTCCACTTTAAACTGCTTCTCACCAACAAAAGCACCATTAATTGAGACCAGTAAAGCAGCGGTACTGTGTCTATTCTTTCGTGGGATTTTTTGAACAGTGAAGCTATCCCCCAAGCCAGCAATTTTTATGATGATGTGAGTTAGCAGTGTTCTGAAAAGATTTCACACTCAGCTAAATATGTTGGGTTTTTTCTTCTCTACAGCTCCACTCTTAAAGATGATTGACTTGCCTGCTGTTTAGTAGAGGATTAAAAATTCACTGCCACTGCTAAAACTGCTGTGAACACAACCGAGTTCAGATTTTCCCAGATGAGAACTATGTGTTATGGCAGTGTTTTCAGAGGTAAGCACAGAAACCCCAGTCCTTGTCTGCTTCCCAGCAGTACCAAGAGCATGTCAGGTACGTACTTTAATTACTCATTATTTTGAAAATATTATTGTTATTCACAATTATTCAGCACAGCTTGAGATACCTTCTGCTCTGCACGTCCTGGTACCACAGTAGAATCCGTCAGAAGGCTCCATTAATGCTTGGAGAAACTGTTCAAAGGGATGGTGGATTCAGGTAGTTTGCTTCACAATATGAAACAAACCATCTGATATTTGTCAGTCCCTAGTTAAAATTCTGTTCAGTCACTTTTCTTTCAACCTCTCAGCTGCTTGGGCATGCTTGGCAGGAACTGTGACAAAGAAACACTGACAAAATTTCAATAAAATATGACTGAATCATAAACGAGATGAAAGAATGAAGTTGTACCTTGTGAAGCATGTATTTGAATGTGAAAGGAACAAGCTTGCCTCTTGTATAACTCAAATTGTTTTAAAATATATCCAGCCACGATCACCTGTGGAAAAAAAGAAACGGGTTGAAAGAATTCTGAGTGTGAAAAAATGGCTCAAAGTATTTGATGACATTATCTTTTCTGAATAACTTTTTTGAAAACTCCATAATTTTGATTGGTGTTATTTTCCTCATTTAAAAAAACTAAGTTATTTAGGGGCTTTTTTTTCTGACTTGGAAAAGTGGGACTCAGTAGTGCCAGACTATTACTGCAAACAACCTCCAAATCCTGTTTCCTGAAGCCAAAAACCAATCTGTTTCTACACCGTCCTGACAAGAATCTGGGTAAAAGTTGATGTCTGTGAAAATAGTTGCAATAAAGTATTGCATCTAAATTAATAGTGAACAGGCATTTTTTAATTAGACTACATAATCTAAAAATCCCCTTGAATTTGGAAAAAACCTGCAGGTTTCAAGCTAAAATTTGTCTAAGCGATGTGATGATACAGATCCATTTGAATAGTTGCAGTTAATAATATTATTGATAAATGAAGGTTGTACATAGACCTGATATTGAATTATACATCTTGATTTTGTTTATCTTCTGTTTTTTTCTTGATTCCTTAACTCATGCTTTTTTCAAAGAATGGAGATATGTGGTTCTGTGTTACCATGCATTGAAAATAGCAGTAAGTCATTAAAATAGGAGAGACACCTCTTTAGTACCATAAACTTCTGGAATTTAACCATTTAACCATGTAACCGACGATCTTCCTTTGTTGTTCTTCCTGTAGAGAATAAACTTCCAAGTGAACGAAAACTGTTCTCTAATTAAGGAAAGGAGCTCTTTAATTACAGCTTAGGAGTGCTACCCATACTGTTCATTGACCTTTTGGACACTATATACCAATGTTTAATATCTCTTTTTTGCTCTCCAGCAGAATCTTATTAGAAAAGAGTAAGCATTTTGCATCAGTCAGTCAACACTCTTTGTCATACATCTGGGCTTTGAAACCCTGACTGGAACACTCTAGTGGCTGGTGCATAAACTGCCTTGCTGTATTGTCTGTGCACGTTCTTTTTGTTCAAGACTTTGATCAGCATCTCTCAGCCTCCAAGTCTTCAGAGGTATTTTATTTTAAAACATTTTATTGTATGAAAATCTATTATTATATCATGATATTTTAGGTCGTGTCGGGAGGTGACAGGATGCCAAGAGATGCAATAGTATAGTGACAACTCAGAAGTCAAAATAAAAAGGCTTAGACTATAATTTGTGTTGAAATTATTTTGTATGAATCATTATGGTCCAGAATACGAGGACACAACAAAGCTCTTCCAATCTAATGTAAATGTGAACAGTAGCATATTATTACATCTCACATGGTGAACTGGAGCAGAGAGAATGCTCTAATAAGCCTCTGTGAAATTACCAGTCAGCATAAACCTGTTTTGCACCAGTGGTATAGCCTCACTATAGACAACTTACAGTAAGCATTAACAAGGAAATGCTGATACGTTGCAGTAAAAGTCGCTAATAAGACAAAACCAACTAGTGTATTTTGATACCCTGCTTTTAAACTAAGTTTTAAAACTTGAAGCTATCTCACAGCGTGTAGCAGTGATGGGTACATCACCAGGAGGCATCAAATGATTCAGCTTCAGTAAAAAAAGTAATGGTCAAGCTCTGTAAAAAGAGAAATTCAGATGCTGGTCTGCAAACCACTTTAGGCATCATAATATAGAGTTGAATGTAGGAACAAACACATAATAGAAGTAAGTATGCAGCTACTTTGTGTCTTCTACAAGTAATTGAAGGTACATCCAGAGTAATCAACCTGGCAATGCTTTAAGAAATAAAGTGGCTACTTCCTCATCAGTTCCCCTTTGCAACTACCTCCTCTTTATTAAATGAAAGAACCTCAAGATTAGATGAAGTAACAGTGCTAAGAAATCATAGTCTAGAACAAAGTAACAGAAGGAATGTCAAGTAAGCAAGATTCACAAGATGGTACTCAGCCTCCGAGTTTCCCATGTGACAGGTTGCTTTGGTCCTCTTCCATTCTTCATAGCCTTGGGAAATAAAAAGCAAACAAAAACTTCATTGCTTCATATATTTGAAAAGCCAAATAAATAAGATTTGATAGTTTTCCCCAAAGTGTCAGCAAAATTGTTTTCATAGGGAAATTTGCACAGACAGACTTGTACAGCTCAATGTGTGTCTTCTTAATCATATTAACATGGAAACATAAAAGTTCAGAAAGCGATACTTACTTCTTTAGAAATAAAATCCACATGAGAAAACTAAATCCTGAGGCACTTACTCTCTTAACAAAATCTTTATCTGACAGTCTACTATTGAAATCAAAGGAAATATACTAGAGTAAAGCATTTAGGAGTTACTCAGCAGCACGAGCTAATCTGATATAACAAAGATTAATTACATAATCTACAGTAATATCACATAGTCTGTATTTTTTTTTATTTCTAATTCATATAAACATCCACACATTTTGCATACTCTTTATTGAGAGTGCTGTTTCTAGTACTGTATGTCTACAGACTGTGTTATGTCACTAGAGCTAATTGTAATCAAAACCAGATTTCAAGCCAGAAACACTTTTGGAAGAAAGTTTGGTTCTGAGTCCTCTTCTTGGGCTGGATCACAGCCCTGTGGACTGGACCTCCATGGATGTAAATGGTGATTTATTTACATAATTAGCCAGATGGGAAAAGGGAAATTCCCATGATATCCTAAATTTTTAGCTGAGGGTAACACCCCAGGAACTTGAGATAACGTAGGAGTAACTGCAGCTCACCCTTCTGAAGAGGTGTCACGCTCTGGAAGACAGGCTGTGCTGGAAGGGGTTGTCCATTCTATCGTACTCCTGGCACCACCTGCACTTCAAGCCATAGAGAGGGTTTGCATGAAGAATAAAGAGAGAAAAAGCTGTGCAGCATTTATATTGCCTATCATTCAGAAATTCCCTATAGCCACAGACACCATAAATGTCACATCTAGCAATATTTCGCACATTTAAGCCTAGTGTGCAGAATCTGCAGTGGATCATCACAGCTCTCCTGTGTCTTGAGCTGGATGTCTCAAGCCTTTTTTTTAACCCTCTGAAAGATTCTGAAACCTCAAAGTCCAATAGGAATTTTGCAGCATGTTTTGGACCCCGTGGAATCACCCATCTTCATAGATTCTGACCGTACTGAAAGCAACTCACAGTAGACCTTCCCTCTGAAGTTTCTGCTTCTGGTTCCTCAGAGTCTGGGGTTTTTTACATTGATAATTTCAAGAAGTAGCATTTATTCCCAGGCCATTTAATTCAGAGGAAAAAGAGGAAGAAATGTGAACTTAAGAGACAAAAACTCTAGCCATCCCATTCTAGGTCACCTGGAAGTGCTAAGTATCCTACGTTTACATTCAAAAGGCAGACTTCAAGCGTTTTTAACACGCAAAATCAAATGTGTGATAGAACTTATATCTTAAAGGCTCAGATGAAGGTATTTATTGCCTCAAATAAGTAATTTGATCTTTGTCTTATCTGAGGAAATTGTACTTTGAAGTGGGTGTGGCTGCCTGTCTGTGTAGTGGTGGAAGCTGCGGATGGTAGGAAATAGAAACCTACTTTGAACATTTCTTGGTTCCTGGAAATCTGGGTTGGACTTGCTCCCTGTCCTGTTCCTTTCAGCCAGCCATGAGCTACACATTTTACAGTTGCACGACCTTATGTTTCCTTACACACATCCATTTTTAGAGTGCGGGTGTGTTACAAGTACATCTTTACCTGCTGTGATATCATATGATAAAAGACCTTATTTTATAACTCAGATTCTCTGTTGCCTATTATTCTATTACATATGTTGTACTTGTGGTGCAAGTGTTTGTAGTGTAATATTTAGCAGCATATGTAACTGTATTACTGAATTTAATATTAAAATTGTAGTTTATTTGCAAAATTGTAGTTTAATATTATGAACAGAAAAAAATTCCCTGAGCAGCTGTACACAAAAAAAAAAATAAAATGGAAACCTTCTAATGAAATACACCTCTGTAAATACTGACTGGCCTCCAGCACAAATTCAATTTCTTAATGACTACAAATAGCATCATTTCTGTGGAAAATAAACTTTAAAATAAATTACAGTATTAGTTGTACTTCATAAAGATGGAGTGAATTTTATGAAAAAGGATTGTCCAACTCTTTAACAAAGGAAGTTTACTTGACTGCTCCAAATATGTAAATGCAATATATAGTCAAAGCTTTTGTCCAACACTATCTACATGAAAGAGCAAGAAGAGAGTTAGCAAAGCAGAGATTGCTTTTGCTGACCCGCGTGGACAGAGTAGATTTTATTGGCAATTAGAGAAATAGGCCCTTGGAATGTGGGTTCTCCCTGCTCTGGCTTATCTTCACATAGCAACAAAGCATGAACAAAGCTGTTCAATTAAAGGAATGCACATTTAGAAATACAATAACTGATTTGCATCATCCCAGTGATCTGGGATTGATGTTTTGTACCTTTTAATAGCACAGCCTGATTATTCAGTCCTCATTGGGTCTCTTGCCAGTCATCGGGCTTTTCCAGCTGCGGACTGTGGTCATTTAAGAGTTTTATAGACACTGGAGAGGTCTGTCTGAAGGATAAGAAAACACAAATTAGCCTTTGCAGATTGGCCTCAGTCAATGCTGGCTTTGTGCTACAATATCCTCATTGAAACGGTTGGATATATCACTTCAGGCATGTTGTGTCAAAGAATTACACAGAAAATTACTAGAAGGATGGTTGCCTTTTTTGTGTTATTGTGGGTTTGAAGCTTTTGAGGACTTCTGAACGTCTTTGAAACGCAACACCGTACATATATGTTGCAACAGAGTGCACCAGCCAAGTTGAGGATTTTAGGTCAGATATTTTGCAATGAAACAAGAAAATGCAATTTGTCTCTTCATATTCTTTCTGAATATTGACCAAAGTGTGATCCCCACCTTGTGCAAGNAAAGCAAAGAAGTAAAGGCCTTTTATTTTTCTCCTTCTAAATAACACTGTGATACTGCTGAAGATATGTTTGCAATACAAAGACATTTCCTAAACTCTCTGTTTCGCAGAGAAATAAAAAATTCTTTATCTTGACTCCTAGATGTATTCATAAAAGTAATTATATTAATTAGAGGGTTTAACTTTATAGTGGAAAGAATATTCTCATTATTGTAATATCTAAACACATGCAGCAAGAACTTATTCAAATTTTGGTGTTTTTTAAATGCAGGTTTTCACAGTTTGAAGCCCATTCCTTCTTCAGTAGTCACACATATCATTTGAAGAAGACAAAAGGCTATTACTTGATTTCTGAATATTGACCAAAGTGTGATCCCCACCTTGTGCAAGTATGTAGACCCAGAACATCCTGCTGTGGCAGGGGGCTTGGACTAGATGATCTTTCGAGGTCCCTTCCAATCCTTAATGGTTCTATGATCTATGAACATTTCACCAAATACAGCACATTTTAATTCAACATGTATAGCTTGAGAATGTCAAGCTTTTTCACAGGAAATTTGCCCCAAAATTTGGCATTCACTATCTATTAATTCATGGCAACCTATTCTCTTGGCTTTATTATTACTAAAACTTTCTTTGAAATAATTGAGGATCATATGGATTTTAAATTAGTATCTGAAATTTTTAGAAGTGACTGCATTTCTGTTCATATTTACAGCATTGACACAGTCTTCTGGTGGAATCAAAGAAATAGTTCTTTCCTCTGAAGGTAGTGACAATCACAGGAAAACTCCAAAATGGTCACTCTTCTGTAGTATTAGTCTGAATGCTCCACCTACCTTGCAGACTGGATCTGACAATCATTTCTGTTTTCTTTGAACCATCTCTATCTTCCTGTCTCATATTTAAAGGGAAAATTTGGCAAAGGGAGGTGTGTTCAGTTGCATACAGACTGCTTCATTTTATAAAGAAACTGGCCCCGATGACAATGCGTTAAGACAGTCAAGATAGTTTCTAAAATAGTGTTTGTAAACATCTACTTCATCAGCCTAAAATTTTGTTTATTTTAATGGAGTGTAACCAAGATCTCATTTCTATTACCAACATACTTCTCTGCTTAAGTAAAAGTTTACAGAAAAGCTGTTCTTAGGGACATTTTCCTCAGCTGAGGCACAATGGCTCAGACCTGTATTGTTCAGCTCCTGAATCTACATGTGGAAACCATACACCTCCCTGCAACAGTACTTGGCAAAAGCATTTTGTCATGTGTGACTGATAGATCATCAGAGACCTGAATTTCTCAATGTATAAAACAACTACTACTATGTCACTGTTTTGTGCCAGCAGTCAAGTACAAAACCAATATAAAATCATTGTAAGTACAAACGTTCACCCTTGGCTTCTGCTAAGTCTCCTTTATGATGTTTGAACACCTAGTAGCACCAGTACTGAAGACTTCTGGAATTATTTCTGCTTGGACCAAATCACATCTTCTCTGGGGACCTTACATTGGCTTCCTTGGATTTTTACCTTTTCATGAATAGAAATCCCGTCGTTCAACAGGTCAAAGTTCTGTCCATTTGTTGAATGGTTTCCTGGCATCAAAGGTCACCGTGCACTGACAAACAAGGAGGATGAAGATATTAGGAAACTGAAAATGAACATTAAGGAACTGAAAAGAAAGAGAAAGAACTTTGGCTGATACCGAAATATGTTGGCTAAGAGAGTCATACAACAGTTGTACATTTAATGCCACCTTTTCAGAAGGTTTTAGTAATGTAAGATATGCATTCAAATACATTGAGTATGGTCTTCAAAGCTTCTCTATCTATACATACTTTACAGCCAGGCTCTCTCCTTCAGGATTCTGGTGCATTGGCACTCCAAGAGTTATCTCTAGTGATGTATTCCTATTAAAAAAACCCCAATTTCTAATTGTTTATTAATAACAATAGATTATTTCCTTCTGTATTGCACTTCTGTAGTATTTTTATACATTAGCTTCAAAGTGTAAAACAGAGGAGAAGAGAAAATAGTGTATGAACACACTCAACAGTTTCCATCTAAAAGCGTTAAAAACTTAGCCCATTTCTTTATTTACCCATGATTTCTGTGCTGGCACTGCAAACTGTCGCAATTATTTCCTACAGGTTTTAGAAATAGATTAAAGTAAGACCAGGTTAGGAATAAGAAATTCTGTCTTATTAATGAGTTTTCAGGAAGTTCTATGGAAAAGAGTAGTTTCTGTTGTTATTTGCATAACATATGTTGTAGTTTGCTAAACAACTTACGTGGAGCTCAGTCTGAAAGTAATTAAGAAAATAGTTTGCAGTAAATAAAAGTTCCAAATCAACAATTTGTTTCTCTGCTTTAAAAAAGAAAAATCGTTAACATGCTTAACACTTGAAAGTTTAGAGAGAAAGTGGTAGGCACAGAACTTACCAAAGAAGAGTGGGATGCTGTTCTCTTCACTGTTCCTTTTGTACAGCAGAAATACACCAGTAACAGCTGAGTAATAGAGCTGTTCAAGTCATTATGAGAAAGTTATACTTCAGGAACCAAAAATCGACTTAAAACTCCAGACAAAACCTCCACTGTTGGTTTTTATGCATGTCTAGTGCTGTTATACATGATATGACTAGGATGAAAATATTCTAGACACCTTTACATGTTCAGAGGTGTTCATGTGAGCCCGTAACCCTCATTTAAAACATTTTTGCAATCTAGAAATGCAGAAGTGACTCATCACTTTGCAAGTGCTAATTTTAGTTTACTGAGTGGGACTCAGGAAGCCCTGGATATGTCTTAGGTCCTTGCTGGGAGCAGCTCCATCAAGGGATGTCTTTTTATGGAAGGCCAGAAAAAACATTGATGGAAGTAAAAGACAGGTGAGTTCCATCACAGACGATGTGAGACGACAATGGACTCAGCCCCACAGAGATCAAGGCACTCTACAGAAAATTAATGCTCTTGCTCCTAGAACTTTTAAAGATCTAGTCAACAGTCCTCTAGGAAAAAATCCATAAACATTCACCAAAGCAGTAGTTGGGACACATAAGTACCATAAGCAGTGCACATCACAGCAAAAGTACTGAGCAGAATCAATATAATAAAGAGAACATGTATATGGACTGGTGTCCAGATTTACACACAGGAACATTCAGAGAGGGTGACTGGCCTTTCTTTGATTTGCAAAGCTGTAAGTGAACCTCTTGTAGGGTTAAGTTACCTCATAAAATGCAGCAAAAGAATCAGTTCAACTCTGTTTCCCACTGAAAGTCACCATTCCTCCTTTAAAAGTAGACAGACAGAACATGTAGTTTCTGGCTTGAGGCTTCTCCCCAGGTTTGCAGAGTCCCTTTATATTGCATGCTCGTTGAAGGTTCTCGTTATCACAACTTGTGATAATTGTTTTCTCTGTGTGGTCACACATTATCAATCTAGCTCAGGTGGAAAGTCCTACCCATTTTTCTGTTCATTCTGCTTTCAGCCAGGGCAAGGACAGGTATAGAATTTTAAGGCAAAGGGCGAGAGATCCTGAGAGTGATCAATTTTCTCACTATTCTTGAATTACATCAGTGACTGGCCTCCACCTCACTCACACCAGTTTAACTCCTCTCTGTGGCAAAATGGTACCAGGGACCACTGAAAAACTTTGTCTTCTAGATCACACACAGATGCACAATCCTTCATCCAAACAAGAAAGACTTTCTTATGATGGGGTGCTGAGATACATCATTTCCTATGCAATACACAAAGATACTAATTTGCAGTACACAACAGGCTGGAAAATACATTTTTAACAGAGATTTCTTTCCATGCTATTTTGTATCATCAACTAAAGTACACCACCACACAATTTACCTTAATAACATGGTTTTCATTGTTAAGCATATTGTTCTAAGTATGTTTATTCAAAGATAATGCTTGGTTGTTTCCTGAAATCCTCTTAAAGAGCACTTTTGATGTCATACTTCCAATAGAATATTTTATTTTAAATTTAACTTCAAACTGCAAAATGACGATGATATTAAGGGGTGGTTGCCTAAATCAGAACTAGTAGAATGCGAACACGATATAGCACTGAATCTGATAAATGCCTACATAGAGCTTGGGCCGTGAAAGTATTTCTTTTGTAAGCGTTATAATATTCTTCAGATTTAATTGCCAAGGAAATAATGAGAAAAATTCAGGAAGAAAATTTCCTTACCTCTGCAATGCTGCTTAAGATTTTCTGAACAATTGCTGTAGCTATTAATACACGAGGTGTTCAGGAAAAAAAGAGTATTTTTTTCTTATAGTAAATATATACTTACTCAAAAGATAATGTATTGAAACAGGCATTAGTTGAATGAACAGCTGTATGACACATAAGTCCTAATTAATTATCTTTGTGTTAGTGGATTTCAAGCTTTCTATGTGAGTCAAGTTTAATAATGTACGTATAGATACTCAAATACCGAAAGCTTTATCTCCAGTACGGGAAAGTTACGATGCTAAAAGCACTACACGTGTTAAAACATCTTACTGAAGCAAACATGCTTCAAATTCACTTTGGTGTTAGCCTCAGTCGGGATTAATCACAAGAATAAAGACTCTCTGAAGCCCTAAATAGTGTCACTAAGAAATTCTGCACATATTTGTCCTCACTATAAGCACGTGGTGGATTTTTTCAAACTCAATGAGTGCACAACAAACATGTTTATTGTAAAGAAAATTACCTCCAATGTTTGAAAGGTTGCAGTGAAGATTCAGGATTTAAATACTCTTATTCTAATATTTTCAGGATTGATCCATATAGATTCCTAGAATTCTAGCTTAGGCATTTACTTTTACTAGATATCAAAGATATAAGATTTATCAGTTTCTGCAAATGTATAAACTGTGATCTGGTAAATATTCAGTAATGTAGATTATTTGTAAAAGAAAATTGCTTTCAGTAAAGGACAGTGAGGAAATAACATTTACAGTATGAGGTTCATGTTCTAAAGCTCTAGATTTATTTCTATACACAAATCATAAAGAATAAACCCCAAGATTTTGTCAGCTATAATCCTCTGTGAGTCCAGACAATCTCTCAGACTTCTGTCTGTGCTGTTCTAGGTTATCCAGAATTAGAAGATGTAAAAACCATCTGCAGATTTTACTGCTTGGGCCTCTTGGTCTTATGCAATTCCGTAGCCAAAAAGCAGATGTAAAAATAGTAAAAATCATCCAAAATTATCTGAGGAATGTATAACCTAATGAAAAAAAAAGGAAATAATTCATAAGACCAATAAGCTTCCATTGCATAAGGGTCTTGGATAGGAGAATTAAGTCTCTTTTACTATGCTTTTGCAAGGAAATGAAAGAAAATCAGTAGCAATTAAGCAGCAATTATGTTAAATTCTTCTCTCAGTTAAACCAATGTAAAATGAGTGCAATTGCACTGATTTCAGAAATGTTATTCAAGTCTTCATGGGCTCCCTCTGAGTAAACTTGGGCTAATTATCTTTACTATGTTATCATTAAAGGCAAACACAGAAGGTCTTGAATGTAGACCCTGACAAATGTTTTTGAGAGCTGATTCTCCTCTAATTTTGAAGGACTGACTTGCAGAAATGTATTTGCATATAGAAGAGTTTTGTATTAACAGTAGCTCTGAGATACTGTATCTCAATTTATCAATATTTTGAGAAAGAAACCCAAACAACAGCATGTTTGCCTTCAAAGTACTTTCTTTTTACATAGTTTGATGAATTTTCCAGAATTAATCTTTTTTTTTGTTGTTTTGCAATAGTGCTTTTCAGGGTGGCAATTTGTGCCCAGCTAGGATTTTGAATAGATTTTAATGACAACACACTCAAATGATCCTCTCTAAATTATTTGTGTCTATTCACACAATGGGAGAGATGCATCAATTATCATCATTAGTTTTTGGAGATTCTCACAAACTAAAAAATGCTAATATTAGGAATTCACTGAATCACTGCAAATATCAAAGTTGGTAAAAATAAAAGTGTGTATTATGAATAAAAAAGACTAGTCTGTTCAAATACATTATAATTTCAAATTGATTGCTGATCGTGTTCTGTTCCATAGTCTTCTGCCATTTCAAGTAGTTACAAAAGAGTGACATGAATGCAGCTGACTAGAAAAATACATTGAATGAGGAAAAAAACCACGAAGCTGCTGAATAAAGATGTTGGAAAGTTGAATGGTTAGTAAGCCAACCAAAAAGCAAAAATGATCCAAATTTAACACTGTAAGTCATTCAGAATGGCAGTCCAAGCAGAGCTTACTAGCTACAAGGCTAGCTTTTTTCTCTCAGACTTAGTTGTTCCCACATGTCCAAAGGTGGCTGGTCAGGTCTATGGAATTTCAGGGACCACATATGAATCCACCAAATGGCACCATTCACTTCCTGAAAGCCCACAAAGATGCTGTGCTCAGAGCAGTATCACTCAGCATGTAGGAATAATATAACCTTGTTTGCATTTGGTTATTCACACTCTAGTGGAAGAAGTGCTCTTCTAAGTACAGATATCAAATATTACAGAATCATTCTCAGGCAACTTCAGCAGACACTTTTATAAAAGCTTGGTTGACAGGGGAATTAAGTGTAAAAATACTTCTACAAAACCCTACCTTGTTCAAGACTAAGTTGTTTGATTCAGGAAAATACTGCATCACAAGACCAAATTCATTCAACTCCAAGCAGTGCGGTCCTTAATGAATCTGAGCACAAGAGGCACAACTTTTACCACTGAAATATTTGATCTTTGGAAGCGAACCGCCTGCTTAGCCATCTCACAAAAATCATCCGTATGAAAGTCAGTAAGTGACAAAGTATTTCAAAGGGTATTACTTGTTAGAGATAATGGAGCTGGTGGTAGATGTTATTGCCTGGGAGTACGAGCTCAAAGCACGCGAGAGAAGATATTCCAAGAGTCTGAACTTCCTATTAGCATGAACTATTCCCCTTATACTTTTGTTATTGTTACCCTTGGTAAAGAGATTAAGTTGGCTGACCACAGTTGCACCTATGTTTTGGTGGGTAATCCTCCAACTTCCACATGCAAGGCAGGCCAGTTGTAAATACACTTTCTTTACAAGATGAGAATCCTCGTACAGTTGGATCAGATCACATAATATTGCTTACACAGTCTCTCTGTTGGCATATTGTCTCAGCTTGAATTCCTCTTATTACTATTAATACATTTTGAGCAAGAGGATGTTGAATGAGCAGGGTACCTCCTTTGCAGACGATGTTCTTAACATAAAAATGAAGACCCTCGTATTTCCTTCTAGATCTTCTCACAATACTTCCAGAGGCATCAGAAAAGCACGCAGCTTTGTTGAAGACAAAGTAACTTTTTCAAATGTACAGGATTTCTATAAAGCAGAAAATGAGAGAAATTAAAATGTCAATTTGCCATTATAGGACGGTGTCAGTTCCTCTCAGTACTGTATTCAGATCCAAGCCCTTCCCCCTCAGCACTAAAATCACAGCACAGACCTGCTTCAGCACAACTGCTATACAGCAGTAAGGTAGACATGCTCTCTCACGAGCTCATCAGAGTTAGTTTTGTGCAACCAGTTTAGATGAAAATGTATTTAAAACTGATATGTCCACAGCACAGCCTGACAGGAGGGGAAGGTATTACATTTCCTTGAGAATGGAGAATCTGATCGGTTGCCTTCTCAGGAGGAACTAGAATGGTTTTAGTTGTACAACATGCTGGATGCTTCTTCCTGCAGGGAAGAGAGCTACCAAATCCCCATAACATTGAAAATTATATTAGTTCCATGCGTGTGTCAATATTATTGCACACGCCTGTCTGCATGTGCAGGAGAACATCAGTTCCCCACCAAGGGCTTTGAGCATGTTAAGGATATAATTACAGCCAACCCTATCAGAGGCTTTCTTCTTGCTTTGCAAAAATAAACTCCACATCTGGATTAAAAAGTTCACTAGCTCTGATAATATCACGAATTAGAAGTAACTTATAAGAATTTAGTGGTTAAGTTACATTTTCTTGGACAGTTTCTGAACCACAGAAAGGCTCCCGGCAAAGAGTGAAGTATCCAGACCTCAGACCTCCTGCATAAGAGCCCTCATCACAAAGCAACAGAGGCAGGCTTCCTCCTCTCTGCCCTAAACGAGTACTGGATTCTTGTCTGCGCAGTGATATTACTTTAATCTCTTTGGTGCAAGAGATGGTAGGAAATATTACTGTGAATGTATTCTTGTGTCTCAGAAAAGGAGATGGTTTTCAGGAGCAAATGTCCTCAGTTCTGTAACTCAGAACAACAGACACTATTTTGACTTATGCATTCAAACCATGTGAAAAAGAAAGGAGGAGGCAAGCATTTGAAATATAAATTTTAAATAAAATAAAACTTTTTAAATATTTCTTCTTTTCTTTTTAACAGTGTAATTTCTAATATGGGCAAAGCAACATTTTGAACACTCTTTCCAATGGCATAAATTGGGAATTTAAGTCCTGGAGCTGACTGAGAGTCTGAATACCCGAAATACCTGAAATGAATAATCTGACACTCCTGCAACAATTTTAAGCTGCAACTCCCTGGGGTTTTTTTATTATTATTTTTGCAAGCACTGATTGGAAGTTACTGATTTGCAGTCCCACTTTCAGCAGGAGGCGAAGATCTGGTGGAAGGAATTGAGAACCCCTTAATGAGATCCACAAAAGTGTGTTTCTTGCTGAAACTACTTGAGTCATTATCTGCCCTGATGCATTATGTAATATGTGTGGTGCTGAAGTACATGACTAGAAGTTGGAGTTTAAAGGATTAAGGTGAACAAACACCATACTTTTCACCACTTACTGAATAATTTGTGACTCTCTAAAGAGTTTTACAAGTTTAAATAAAAGCTATAAGGTGTATTATTATCTCTAACAATTGCATCACTCCTTTAGAAATGTTTATACTCTGTGGCACATGTCATTGTCAAAAGAGGTGGAAGAAAGCAATCAATAGCTGTTAGAAGCTACACAGCATAAAAGCCTGGGGAAAATAAAGTTCATAGGGGCATTGACTGCAACACTACTGCAGTAACAATGTGCTTTTTAGTCAGGGCTGTTGACTATTAAAAGACCATTTTATGAAATAAGATTCACACTTTCTACTGACTGTGCCACTTTAAAAAAAAAGCTTTCTTCATACAGGAGCCCTAGACACTTCTAAGAGCATTTATTAATTTCATTTACCACAACTACACATCCATTCCCTTCAAGTACAGTCATTTTCAATCACAATTTCAATTCTCGCCTAGGCACAGTAGATTTTTTCTCCTTTTGTTAATTTTATCTGTTCAGGGCCACATATCCTGTGAGGAATAAGAGGAGTGCCTTTCCAGCTTCTTCTTCACCTGTGGGAAACAACCAGCACTACACACGGCAGAAGCTGTGAATCTTCTTATAGGAACAGGGGATGTTACTTATCTCATGCCTGGCTGTGACATGAGGCGGTCAACACTAAAGGCTCTGTAAGTCTGCCAGGATTATTGCTGAATTAAAAATAACCTGACCGCAGGAAATTTCTTCTCCTTAAAGCCTCATGATTCACAGCTTTGACTATATTCTAGAGCACAGATTCCTGTATCTTAGGTTTTTTTCATTCTTACGTCTGCACCTGATGTTCCTGTGCACCAGGAAAAAAACTGATACCTACAGCTACTGATATTACTGACACCCACAGGTATCTGACTGGGAGACAGGATAAAATACACTGGTTGTCTTTGCTACTGGCTGCAGCCTATCACCTGTTGAGGAGCTGCACAGGCTGCTGAAAGAATGGAGATAAGTTCAGCATTAATTACACCTCGAATATGTCAGGAATTTTCAGTTCTTTGTCAAAAGACCGCTTGTTGAAAAGGGAGTTAAAAACTGCTCGCTTATTTTTAATTTTAAAAAAGGTATCAACAAAAAAGACGCAGAAAGTGTCTGTATTTCCTTTGTGATAAGATTACCCTTCTTGTGCTGTTTTTCTTTCTCTGCAGACCCACACTTATAGATTATTTGTACACGAGCTTTGCAAAGAACGTCTTAAGAAATCAGAAATCTGCACACGTTTCCAAAATCTGTTTGAAGACAAATACATGTTTAAAAGTCTTTAGGGATTGCAAGACTTTTTTTACCAGCTAGAGTGGCACCACGCAGGACTCCAGACGTCTTTGTCCCAGCTCACCTGACACTCCTAGCTCACACTGGTGAAGAATTTGTGAGTAATGTCTCACTACTAACCCTGCAGAAACCAAACCTAGTGCTCTTCAGGATCTCAACATTAAACATACTTTGAGCTTCTTCAAGTGCTGAAACAGGAAAATCCTGTAATGATTTGTTCTTCTTTTTTTCATTATGACCTAACATAGACAAGGAATGTTTCAGTATTTCATTCTATCACAAAGCTGAAGCCCTTCTATGCCTAAAGCATGGCACAGAAATAAGTATTTAAATATTCCAGCTCTTACCACTGCTTATAAAAGGGGTTTTGACTAAAGAACCTCCCTCCTCCCAGGAGCTGCTTTTAACTTTCAGATGAAGCAAGACTAAATTCCAGTAAAGCAGATTTGATGTTTCCAATTAGCTCAGACTTGAAAATGTTTGTGATGCTATAAGACAGTTGGTGCTGTGAATGGGACCTACATCATAACACAACCTGCATGTTGTCATTTCAGAAGGAATATCATAACATAATTGTTCATATTTTGGTGTTACTGTATCTTCTCCAAATAAATATTTCTCATAGCCAAGCATCTGCACTTTATTGTTTGGCCAATTTGTAGGTTATGAATACTAATCTGTCTTAAAACAGTAACCCTGCATAACACAGTCACACTGAGCCCGATCCAGGTTTCTTTGGACTGAAGTCTCCAAACAAGCCTGGTAGGAGCCTTTCTGGGTTTAGTGTCTTTGTGTTAGTTTGCTGCACCTTGACTGCAAGTGATACCATCAGTTGAGGCCACTGTCTTCTAAGACTAATCTGTGCATTAAACACCACAACTGCTCTTGGAGACAAGGAAGACAGGGCTGAATCTTGCACTTTTCCTCACACTGGAAAATGTAAACAAAAAAATGTTATGCTACTAATGAGTTATTCTCTCTTTAAACTGTGTTTAATAAAACAAAAGACCACAATGTGAGCTGTAATGTAAGAATCCTTTGTTCACATGCTGTATTATTATTTCTGTATTATCATTGGCTCCAGACCATGGCTTTTCTGTAATTATTACTATTTCCTTATATTCGCTGTTTATTTTTACAGCTAGTAAAAAACAGGCTCATCCAGGACATACAGCATGGATTAAACAGAACAAAGCCCTTTTGGAGTCAATAAACTAGTTGTTTAGCAGTTGGAGTTTGCTCAATTAAATGGTGCTCATAAACTGAGTGGAAAATGAATGTGTCATTAACATATTTTTGTGAATACTTTCATTTAACTTCAGTGTAAACACAGAGGGCAAATTACAGAACACATATTTTAAACAAAACACACAGATTGTCCTGGTTTTCCTCCCTGTAGAACACTCTACACTGTTGTTATTTGCATAGATGGCTTCTGTCACAATAAATCAGGTGGTGGCCTTTTGCTTTTTTATTTCAGTACTACACCAAATCTCACAGGATGGCATTGTGCAAGAAAAAAGTAAAAAATGAATCTGACAGAACATTCATCTGACCCAGCTGGTCAAATCAGTACCTGCCCTGAGTGTTCTTGCCCTTGAATATACACAGCTTTCCAAGAAGAAATTGCTTAAGAAGAAGCTCTCGTTGCATAAGAAAGAAAAGACCTTTTCAGTAATGCTTCTGCCATTTCCAGTTAATTACAGAAGTCAGTCTCAGCTTCTGAAGGGAAAAAAATAAGTCATGTGGGGTAAAGAAATTACATTTAAATTGGTGGTAAATGGTGCAGGCCTTCAGGGATGTTAGGCTTTCACCACTAGTTTTTCATCTGCAAATATCGATGCTGTTTGTGATCTAATTGACGTAATTTTGCCAGGAAAGTTTCCACAAAGTATTTTAGAAAAAGAGAGTATTTTTTCAAGGACTGGATATGATATGGAAATTGGCATGCCATGGAATGCATTTTTACCACTGTCTCTTTCATCCAACATTGGTTTAGAAAAAGACCAATATTTTTTTGAGCGGGTGGCTTAAGGAAAAACCACTCCTGCATTTTCTCCTAAGAAAATGTCAGTGTCTTCCACAATGTGAAACCAGTTCAAGACAATAATTTAACAAAGGCCAGCAATTATATGCAGGATTTCTCGCCTGTTATATTCTTACAGCAGATGCTGCTTCTGTTCTCAGGTTATTTCACTAGCCTGTGAGGTTTCTTTCCTGTGACCTTGACACAGAACTTCTACTCCCTAGATGAGGAAGTCTAGCTTCTTTGAGATGAAGGACTTGAAATATGATAGACCTCTTCTTACTACAACAGCTACACCACCACTGTACGCCAACCTCTTCTTCATAGAGGCTGAAAGGCAGCAAAGCAAGCACTGTATGTCATGTAGTGAGCAGGCTACGGAATGGAGCTCAGCTTTGCTTGGAAAGAGACTTTGTCAAATGAAAAGATGATGAGATGGCTGATGATGATTGAGGAGCCGTCATTCTCCATTCCTGATGTACACACCACCTTGAGATTCTTCACTGGAGATGTTCAAGGCCTGCCTGGATGCGTTCCTGTGTGACTTGGTCTAGGTGATCCTGCTGTTGCAGTGGGATTGGACTAGATGATCTTTCGAGGTCCCTTCCAATCCATAATGCTTCTATGATTCTATGATTCACTGGGTTTGGGGATTTTTTTCTGCTCAAGCAGGAGGAATATATCAGACTATTCTCTGAGTGTCCAAACCAGCCCTGAACCCGGCACTGGAACTGCTGAAGTCTCAGGTACAGCTGCGCGCTCCTTCTGAAAATAGAGACGATCACATTTAATTGCTTCCATGCGTTGTCGGATCGCAGCTGTGACAGGCAATGTGCCTGACCACAAATTATTAAAGAAAAACATTAGCGGGTATAAGTCTTGTTTATGAAAGAGTGCCAGTGGAAAAAATCACAGGATCACAGTCTCCAGCTACTACACAGATGCCAAGGAAAAGTGTATCGGCAAGGGCTGAAGTTTATAAAGTTGCTGTGCTTTTCTGTATGAAAAGCTTTCTGACTGCATTAACTTATGCTGTTGTTATTTTAACAGTAAATAACATGCAGACATGCAGCTAGCTAATTGGCTGCTGGAGTTTTCATTTGGGATAATTTACAAAACCACAACACAAGCCGTTATGTAACGATTGGTTGGCCTTGAGCACAGTTTCACACCGTTGCCCTATCAGCTGGGGAGGCGTTATCCTATTTTCCTCTCACTTGACACCAGGTTAAAAATGTTAATTGCTAGGTGCTGGGTTAGGCCTGTTAGTCACTGACCCAGCCCTAGCTCTGCAGGTTCACATCACCCCGGTGGGATACTCCAGTAATGAGTGTCCTGGAGAAAAATGATCGAGCACCAACGGGTAGCTCAGACACCGCAAGGACATTTCCTGTATTCTCCTGATCCTCACACTTCCTGCAAATCTTCTTTAACTAAAGTAAAAATCTACTGTTATTTCCTCAGGATAAAGTTACAAAAGAAACAGGGAAACTTTATGGCTGCATTTGTCACCTCATGCAAAGATGAACAGACATTTAAGACAGAATTCACAGAGGCTACACTTCCTATGGGATTTGTAGCTGTTCAGGTGCCAAAGTACAGCTTGCTGCTCCATTCCTTCATCTCCACACAAAATTTTTAACAGTGGCTGTGGAAATAAATGTCTTTGATCTGCTGAGTACCTACACTTGGTCCTAAAGTCACTGTTACCATGAAATAGCTAAACTTATGCTTCCAGTTATGGGCAAAAGACTGCCTGCACATATGGCAGGTGTCCATCTAAAATTGTGTTTTAAGCACAGCTGAATGAGCATGAGCAGCAACAAGTGCTAGACCACACAGCAGCCAAAAACCTTCATTCATTTGTGTTCGTGGGAACTGTCTATGCTGGTACATGAAAGATTACACGGAGAAGTGAGAATCTCATATTTGGACCGAGTAGTGCCAAATAATGCAGAGCAGTTTGTATTTGAAAGCTTATAGCCAGCTACATCACCCTGCATAGCACTTTGTCCCAAGCAGCATTCTTCTGACTCTAAGCTGTGATTACTTCATCAGTGTGTATTTTTTCCTGACTCAGAACTCCTCAGCTATCATGAGGTCTGTGTCTCCTCTGATCAGATTGGTGGTGTAACAGAATGAATGCAGAAGATGCATGTTGTAGGCTCAGAGAAAGATTCTGAGGCAGTATTTTTGCTCCTGAGGCGTGTGCGGACTGCAGCCAAAGTATTAGATGATGAAATTTCATCCTTTGAGTCCTAATGGAAAAAATCAAGTATGTAGCCCTGAACGAGACAAAGGGATGTACCTGAACACCTGTTTTCCCTTTCAGCTTACCCTTTTTGCTAGCTTTATGTGCCTTCCTGCTCAGGCTGCTTCTGAATCACTCCTTGTGCACAGGAACCACAGTGGCTTCCATACAAGTCTCTCTCACCAGCTGCAGAAAAGCTTCAGAAAGGAAACAGAACAGACACACAAAGGAGTGTCAGTATGCTCAGCACACTTTACTCATGTCTCTTTTTTCAATCGCCCAGAGGGCTAAAAATTACTAGTTTCCATCTTTTTAGACTTGTGATATTTTAAAGAGAAAAAATGTGCTTCAAAAGTGTTTATTATTTATCTTGAGTATTACCACCACCAGATGAAAACTGGCAGTGAGAGCTTCCTCTCGTCTCTCTCTTCCATTGTCTGCATTAAGTTCTGATGGAGCTTGATAGAGTCATAGTGCTGTGGCAAGAGGGGCACAGGCAGAGATTTTCACACCCCCCCCCCCAAAAAATGTAATCTACAGCCTGTCATTTCTACAAGTATTTACAGAGATCTTGATCTACATCCCAGGACTGAAGACATCAGTTCTTCAGCAGTGAACCTGCCACTAATTCTGTGGAAGTGCTTTTCTGCCTGAGAAACTCGCAAAATGCTTTTCTTTCTTTCTACAGCATGCACCCTTCATTAATACAGGAGGAAAAGACTTCCCAGTAAAGTAGAGAGCATTTAGTGTCCATTTCCAGCTCCCAGACCCTTCCCTCTACAGCTGCTCTTACTACTCCTCTGTTTGGTAGTAGCTAGCAGAGGAAATGACCTGTCAGATGAGTCCATTTCCTTGCAAGGGTAGGACAGAGTCCCATGGGAGGTAATGTATCAGATATTAAAGTGATTTCACACTTGATCTTAGCCAAGAGGTCAGAGCTAATATTTATTGTACATGGCAGTTCTGTGAGTTTGGCTACTTAGCCACATTGCAGTAAACAGACACAACCTGTGCAGTGGGTACACACTTGCTTTCTCATTTGGGGCAATGAATCCCACAAACTGACCCTGGCTGTAACAGCTTTGATTTTCAGGCAATTCAGGATCCTAGGAATCAAAGCAGGGCCTCTTTCTGATGTGTGGTTTCAAAAAGCTCCTGAAAGCATCAGTGCAGCCCCAGTGTTAAAACACCACATGTGCACTGGAAATAGCACTCCTAGCTTGTAGTAGGTTGAACATCATTAGCCATAAGCTCAGGAACCTAATACCAGGCAAGGGGCATCCTCTATTAAATCCTGACACAATGCATTCAATAAAAAGTCTATTTAGAAATAAATTAACAACAAAACACAATAAATTAAAAGCCACAATGGAAGAAAATAATTTAAGGAATCAAATAACGGGAACGATTTTCAGCCATGAAATGTTTTTATCTTCTGATAACTTGCAAATGGTAAAGCTATGAATTTATGCATAAGATACAACACATAACAAAGAGATAATTCATATTCAAATCTCATGGTCCTCCATCACACATCCCTCTGTTTATATGTAGATAGTCTTATGAGAAAATGACACCAGGCACAACCAAAATTATGAGACAGCAAGTCAAGCCTGAAGATAATAATTACTTAGTTCATACAGGCACACTGAAATTCTTCAGCTCACTGTCTTGGTGGCCCGTAGTGGCAAATGTAACCTCTGGAAATAGTTAACTTAGAAGGACATTCTTTTATTCATTTTTTTTTTCCCCCTCGAAACTTGCAATGAACTAAGATCTGCTTGACAAATGCATGGCTGGTATTCAAGAGGCAAGGGGAACCTGAGGTTGATTGAGAGCTCCGAGAGCCTAAAGACATTTCCATTTACACTAGTCTAAATCTTGATCAAGCCCATTTGCTTTAGCTGAGTTACTCTGAATATCGTTGGCAGAAGGGGAGAAAAATGTACAAAAGGATCACATTTTACTACGGGAAGGCATATGCTTCCAGAAAAAACACACACTATAGAAACCACAAGGAATCCTCAGTGTCCTAGTTAAAGGTAATGTGATAAAATAAAGCAATGAAAAATTAATCTTATCTCATGAAATAAAAGCATTAGAAAAACTTATTTACAACATTTCCCCCTTGATAAAAGGGACTATTTATCATTTTGTCAAGATGCTTAGCTATTCAAGGTCTTCGTTAGACCAACCTATTGAGATATATTTAGCAGTTTACACAAGAAATGCCTTAGTCTTCTCTTCTTCTTGAGAAAAGTTTGACTATTTACAGTTTCATCAACACTGCGATTCGCCTTTTTTCCCCTCAAACCAGTCAGCAGAGCAATTAATTATGACATTTCTCTCGAGATGACTACAGGCTGGAAAGTGTGCAAAGTGTCTGTTTAATATAATGATACATTTAAACTTCCTAATTGCTAGAATCATGATATACAATAGTCTTTGCTCATAGAAATTGTGATTAAATAGTCATAGGGTGTCTAAGAATAAAGTACTCCTGGCACTTCTGTAAGAGAAATTCAACATCAAGAAGGTTTTGTTCTAATGAGTCTTAAAGCAGCAACGTGTTACTGTTAAGAAATGGCAAAACATTATCCTGCCTCAGGGTTTTTTAATGTGAATGCTTGTATTCTTTCTCCAGATACTTTTTCCCTTTAAAAACACCTTTCTCTTCCAATCTTCTGTTACTTATAAAATTATCTACCACATATTTTTATTTCTACTAAAGCTCTAGTAATACTTGTAATAGCTTTTTCACTCTACTGGTCAAGTTCATTTCAAATTACTAAGCAGGATAGACTGTGTCTTGGCTCCTGAATGCGGTTTCATAATTTGCTTGATGCAAACCAAACGCCACATATTCACTGACTTTCTGAGCAGCTGAGACTGAACAAATGTGAGAAGACACTGAGAAGAAATAGCTCTTTTTGAGAGAAAGTAAAACACACCTTGTCAATGGAGTGTGCTTCTTCTGGAAACAAGTGACATTTCTTCTGGAATTTCTGGATCTGCCTGTGAACTAGAGAGGACTAAATCTGGCAGATGAATAGAGGCAAGTTAATGCCAGGACAATCTACTGAGATGAGTTATTACAATAAAAAGAAATACAAAACATTAGGGTGGATATGTTATAAAGTATGAGCATAGGAGAACACAAAACCACAGATAGTTAAAAAATGCGGACCTGCAGGAAATTGATCAACATTAAGACAATTACCTTGATTCACAAGTGTTTTGACAGAACTTGTTTAACTGTGTGCTAACATAGGCTCTGGATCTTGAGACACTGGATGCACTGAAAAAAATAACTTGAACCGATTACTTTCTTATTTAAGATTTTGCAGGAATTTTGAATCTGCTTTTTGAAATCAGTATTATTGCAAAAATTTCCCTCAACCTTGTACAGTTCTGCTGGACCATTAAGGTAGCTTTGCATTCTCAGGTATCTGCAGAAGTGATGAAATTTCAGTAGAAGAATTCAATGAGAATTTCAGAAACCTGACAGAATAATAAAAGGCAGTTTTTAGTGCTATTACTTAAAACCTTAATGCAAGCATTGCATCCCATTCTACAAAAAGTTTTAATTCATTAACATTACACTAGTTACTGGCATTTCCATATTTTGCATTTTATTTCATGCTTTGTCATGTAGTTCTCAAGTATGACTAATATTTTTAGTGGATTTATATTTACAGAATGATGTAAAGGTACTAATTTTACCAAAATGTCATAACAAAGACAATTTTCCCAAGAGAATTCAATAAATCAAATCAAATTATTTAATGCATATTGTTATGAAAGTTTCGTAAAGGCTAGCAGGTAGTTTAGAAATCATATTTCATTTATTTAGGTCCTTTGTTTCTATTCATAAATTGCCAGCAAATGGAGCACATTATTCTTCAGCTATTTAATTTTTAGAATTACATACGTACTCCTCAAATATATACTGATAATTTATTAGATGTCTAAAAACTCTGGAGTAGCATATTCTGAATATTTTATTTTTTAGATGTGTTATTTATATTAGCTACGCAGTCTATTTTTGTTCCTGAACTAGATCAGCTTGACTATTAAATCTTAGGTATCTAACGTAAATTATTTTGATTACAGTTCAGCAAGTTTTTCTCAAATACAGTTATTCACTACAGTACTGTACAGAAATTGAAATAAATATTTGTGTCAAAGTCTAAAATTTCCATAAGATTCCATGGCTTCCAAGACTTTAATCAATAATTCTTTTTAAGGAAGTGATGTAATAACTTCTTCAGTGTTAAAGGTAATTCCACACGTCTAGCTAATGGGCATTAGCAATACATTTGGCAGTGCAGAGGCACGCGGCGGAGAAGGCGTGGGCTACAGCGGCACAGCTGCTGCCATGAACTGTGAGCAGAATTCAGGTGGCATTAGCTGGTGTTTCAATTACTAAGCAAATGGAAAAAGAAGAAAGCATAATTCCTGCTCTCATGTCAAATTCTTTCAATCAATGCAAGAAAGTGTAATGGGCTTTTCTTTCCCTTGGAAACACACAACACTTTTTGAGGGAAAAATTCTCAGACTGCATTGCGCTTCCTTATCTGCTCCGAGGATCTACTCTTCAGTCCTGCTCCCTCTGGAATCCCAGTGATGTCAAATCCGGCTCTGCATGCAGACCAAATGCAGAACAAGCACCTGGAACACATCCTGTGGGTAATTAAATGAAATCATTCTTCCTTATTGGACAGCAGTTTCAGAAGACTTACCAGATTCCGTGATTTAACTCTTCACAGACTCTGCCATGGAGAAAAAATTATTAATGGTTATTAACACAGAAAAATATCAACCCTCACTTCAACATTATTTCTTCAATAGTTAGAGTTCAGTCAAGCTCTACATTACTAGTTTTGAAAACTTAATGAAGCAATATAACAATGAAATCCAATTCCACATCCTGTATGCATTCTACGAATTACTGGCATCATAGAAAGTATTTAAAAGGCCAAAGCAAACAATTCTGTAGTCATCCTTTGAGACTGTGTTATGCAAAACCACCCAGCTCCAAGATAAAATGCTGCCTGTACATCCAAGATTCTTTCACAACTAACTTTCAAGACCCTTTTAAGTAACACTGCTAGATCTTGTGAAATGGTTATGGCGAAGGCAATGCACGCTTGTTGTGGCTTCATGGTGATGAATACTCTACAAGGCATTTTCCTGACACAGGTTTTTCAGCTTTATCATTATGTTAACATGTTTTCCACTGAAAGGAATGTTCTGTTATTTTTCAATTTTATTTCAATGTAGTGAATACAATTTTTTTCACAGATTTTGATAAGTAACTTTTGGTAGCAGAAAGAGCACACAGGCAAAACGTTTTTATGTACAGGAGCATTGCTCACTTGAAGAGCAAAACACTGCCGACCTGAAGGTTTTCTGACATACCACAGTAGGATACCGGTCTGTTGTGTTCCAGCAGTTTTCATGCCAAGTGTTATTCTCCCACTATATTTATTCTGAGCATCAAAAGCTGTCACTCCTTGCATGAGTTACAGCTCACCTAACAATTTTGCTTCCACTTTATTCTACCTTACAAAAATAAATTTGCCATATAATACATTTTTGCAAAGTTTGGATCTTTGATTTAAGTCGCTTGCAAAACTCTTGGTTACTTAATCCAGCCAAGAGGTTGATCACAGCTGCATATAGTGGTGAGATTCTGCTAGAATCACACTGATCTGTTATAAATGTGTCTATGAGGACGTAAGAAAAGAAAGCAAAATAAATTTAATTGATAAAGTTGGCAACAGCCCATCTCTTTTTGCTTATAAAAAGTTAGTTCTGCTTGGCCCTCCCCTCTGATGGGGAAACATTCAGTTTATGTGAATTTTTCATTCCTGCCACTGATTCTGAGAGCAAAGCAGGGGTTTAACTGCACACTGTAAATATGTAACATAAAAGCTATGTAACCTGTCAGAGAATATTCCAGTGCTTAATGACAGTTTTCAGAACGTATGTCTTGCAGACCTCAGACAGCACACATACCTTGGCCAGTGAAAGATATCCACACCTCTGCTGCATTTGTTTGGATATTTCAGCATTTTAAACTATTCCAAGCCACCCAAGGCTAACCAGAGACTGAAATTTTAGAGCAAATGCTACCCACAATCTTGTTTTGGAAACAACAAAGAATAATAAAGTCAGGAATACAGCATGTGTGGGAAGACTTTCCCGAATATCAACCCTCTTCTGTTGAAGAGACAATGCTGTCAAAAAAAACCAAAACTGCCCTACTTTTCAAAAGCCTGTGGAAAAACAGCCTACAAAAACTTACTAAATAAAACACTCCTACATGCTGTAAAATTAAAGCAGGTGAACAAAGCATTTTCTTGGGCGTAGAAGATCATAAGAAAATTTACAGTTTCTTATTGACTTCTCAGATTCAGATCAAGCTCTTTAGACAGAAAGGGCTCAGAAAGACTAATTGTGCCTACAGTCAAAGTTCTGCCACATCAAATACAACGGATTTGTGTTAAGACTTGAGATGAACTGAAGTTTTCTGTATCCTTTAGCTTCAATTTAATAAACAATAGGAAAATATTTTAAGTCAGTTTCCCCATAATGGCAGAGAGATGTAGGAAAATACAGCATGGTTTTGATGCTGAAAAGTAATCTCTCAAAACAACTATAGAGCTTTGCTGTGCAATTAGTTATCATACGCTCAAAATATTTAAAGTATACTTTGCTGATAAACAGAATCACTTTTGTCATGAGAAATGGGCTGTTGCCTTTGCTATGATGTGTGTTGACATGGAATGGCTCAATTGTTATATGTTTTAAATCTGAGCCTCAGTAGTGGAACTGTGAGACAGGAAAACAAGCAGGACATAAACAGAAGATGGTCACTTCATTTTGGTCATTATAAGAAGGGGAAGAGATATTGTATAACTGCTTCCACAACACATAAATTAAGGTAGCTCCCATGCTCTCAGTTGCTCCACTCCCCCTCATTTCTGTCCACTCTGAAAAGCAAGGCACCAACAGCTTTCCTTTGAGTTAAGGTAAGGATTTGACATGAGGTAAAATGGTTTGAACTCTGGCAGTCCTTCCACTCCAAAGGCATAATGGTGTTTATTAGAGAAAAACACTACATTTCCCCAAGAGACGTAGAAGGGTTTCTATGCACTTTCAACACTAGAAAATGTCTGACCAAGGTCAGTCAATTATTTCAGCTACTTAAAAAAACAGAAAAATTGTTCAGTTTCTACAGTTAAGATCAAGGGATTCACTGTTGAACTGAAAGGTTCTGCTAATTAAGAAAATTGTTGTAAATCATCAAGAGAAACAATTTTGCATTTAGAAGGCACCTGACATTGTCTTTCATTTATGACAATCTGTTTTAATAACAGATCCCCGACCAGCAGTTCTACTGAATGCATAATCTGTCAGATCTGGAAGAATTTGTTTCCATCACTGGACTGCATCTAGTATGACTTAAATACACCACACACACAGAGCATAAAACAGATTCAGAAATGAAGCTATAGCCATTTTAGCTTGCAGTTTAACAGCAACATCAAAACTAACATCACAACTGCAGTAATTCACAGTTACTGAGAGGTACCATAGATCTGCTAAGCATAGCAGTTTGGCTTAAGCATACAAAGGACTCACCTAAATACTGAAGTTATCATAGAATCATAGAAGTTATTGCTTATCATTTTAAAACTTCTAGGGTATAAGTTATTATCATGGGACATCACAGTAAAACCGCTAGAACAGTAAACTTAGGGGTACTAGAATGCTAATTCACTGGGAAATAGTACAATTAGCGTTTTACAAAAGTAATATCTCACATTTAAATATTATATATGCACATGTTAATTAAATAGTTCATTTTATCAAAAACTTTACAGTGTGTGATGCCTTGCAAAAAAACCCGCAAAGCAAACAGAATTGCAGAAATATTCACTATTATGGCTCTCAATCAAATACTTTTATGTCAAACAGAAGGAAGCAGATGAGATAGATAGAAAACAATGAATTCAATCATGCTCACGTGCATCTTGGTCTGGATTTTATCTCTACCAGCACCTCTATCAAAGACTGGAGTATTCTCTATCTAATGTAGAAATGTTCAAATAAATTTGTCTTTTTTTTTTTTAATAAAGACAGCATAGATTTTTTTTCTCTTTAAAAATATCACAAGCTGGAAGGAGGCAGACAGGAGCTGCTGATGTGTACACAGTGACAGTGTAAAACTTGCAAGCAGAAAACAAACACAAACTGATTTTTTAAATTAAATCAATGGATCATGGGGAAGCAGTGTGATACAGTCAGAGAACTTTCTATAATTAAAACAGTCAAATTAGAAAAGAATTCAGAGAGTCATAGAATCCAACTACTAACCAGCCTTCTGAGATGAGATCAGGGGTTTTTTTCAGGGTCTCTTTAAAACTGTTGTTGAGGAATAAGGACCTCTCTGGAAAATTTGAAGTTATGTTGAATGTACAGCTGGGAAATAACTCAGTAGGAGGTATGAATTTAGAAGCAATCTGCTTTCAGAAGCTGTAAATAATAATTTCAGTAATGTAGCATATTACATTGTTTATTTCACATTCATTTTTCAGACCTTATTGATACAATAGATTGTTATTCAAAACTGCTATTTTTGCAGTAGACTTAAGATATCATCATCTGGCATTAAAACGTCACACAGTTCCATCCAAAAGCTTATCTGAACTTTGGATTCCAGAAATTGATCTCTTCATAAAAGTTTACTTACTTCATGACTAAAATTCCTTGTGATCTTAATCCTCCACAGCACACAAAAGGTCTTCTCACATCACTTGAAGCCAGTGTTATACTGTGGACACTGAAAATTGTGACAGATTGACAGCAGAAACAGTACTATCTGCTTCCTTTCTTCCATCTTTCCATTCTTGCAGTCAGGAATGTGCTGGACTGATGGTCCTGAACTCTTGTTCTGAATAGACTTTATTTGGGGTTTTTTGTTTGGGGGGAGAAGGACAAGAGAGCCATGACACCAAAGCAGTAACTACCTTTTGGCTTGTAGTGAGAGGACAAGCTGAGCATTTGGAGTCCTCAGAGATCATTGATGGAGAAAAGCCATGGTGGAGAGTAGGGGATAGCTTAAAAAAGCTATGACTGTCCTGGAGCAGTTCATCACTGTGAAGAGTGAAACCTGTGGGAGACATTCAGCATAAGACAGACAAGTTCATGGGCAGTCTCCTATGGGAGGGACACTACACTGCCACATGGGAGGACTGTGGGTTTTCCCCTTGATGGTAGAGGAAGTAGCAGAGATGGGCTTGGGAAAAGGTGATGGATAGGGGGAAGGTGCATTTACAACCACCTGTATCTCTGCCTGTCCTGTTGGCACTTTGGTGGTGCGTTTTGATAAAACTATGTTTAATCTCATTTTGTTTCCTTTGCCCATGGCCATATTTCCATGAGTGAGCTCTCCTTGTCTTTTTTCTCTATGCTCAAGCCTGTTGTTGTACTTTCTACCCAGGAGTAGGAATGTGTGAGCAGCTGTACGGTACTTGATTTAAACCACAATAAATATTAAGTAGGTCCATAATCTGTTTGTACCTAATGCTCTGCTGGAAATTGGTTTAGGAGAAGAGTTTAATAAACCATCTAAGGTTTCTTAACCCTCTTGATAAGGCTACAATGTTGTCAGATGTCATGCAGTGCCTCTTCTCCAAGAGGAGAGAAGCAAGGAACCACAGAGGTGGGATCTGATCCCCACTCTGTTGTACTCCTCATGTGCACACCCATATAGCCTCTCTAATCAACAGTTTGCTGAGGGAACCTGGGTGAATACAAACTCATAGTAGGGAGCAGCTCTAGACTCAATTCATTATTAATTTCTTCACTTTCATTCTTACTGGGTAGCTTTCATGCTGGTGACTTTCTTTCATTCTTACTGGGTAGCTTTCATGCTGGTGACTTTCTTCCATGCAGACATCTGTTTTAGGCATCTACATAATCCTAAGTACAGCTGTTCTCACAGACATGCATTAGCAGGTAAAGAAGTCTGTAAAGAAGTCCTCAAGGAGACTCTTAAATCACAGCTCCTTACTCTCACAACTGTGAGCAAGCTTTGCCAGCCTCTGCTCACCTTAATTAGAGGATATTTGGTGCAAAGAATTTAAAGAGGCTGCTGTTTTCATCACCATTTTACAGACAGGAAAACCAAGGCATGGGAATGCAATGAAATTCCCCAGGACCACTCGAGATCAGAACATAAGTTAATGTATCTGAAAATGCAAATAGCTCTGCTTTGGTACACTGAGTACCCAAAGTTATACTCTACATGTGAAGAGGCCTGATACAATAGTTTAACTTTGGAATGATAATTAAGTTTTAATCTTTCATTAATTCAAATAAGAGGTGTGCTATAAACCAAAACAAACCATGGAAACATCCACAGACTTCCTAAGTCTGTGAACTTCATTTTCATACATATTTATTCACAGCTATTTAAGAATGAATAATTAAATGATTGTCCCCCTTTTTTTTTACTTTTAGATACAGCTTCATTTTATCATGATCTGATATAATACTAGTGAAAGACAAAAGCTTGCATTTAATCATGAGTTAATAGAAATGGAGTATGCTGAAAATCACCAAAGTTGAATGGAGACATATGGAAAACTCATTTCTTCAACCACTGATTGCCTATTTCCTGTGCACACATCACCACAGCACATGTTCCTATTATGTTAAAGAGGCTTTTCTTCATTCTAAAGTTACACTATGAGAAGAGCTAGCAGCAGCTCAATGTTGACAGCCCATTTTCCTCAAAGAGAAACAACATTTGTACCCCTTTCTCACAAATGTTTTCTCATGGAAAGATTTACCTGTGAATTCCAGGCATCATCCTATGCAGTAAAAGCCAAGTTGCCGTTGAATTTATTTAACAAAGTCAAGGATCAAGACAAAGGACTTTCTGAGGGCAGCACACAAAAATACCTGTTGTGCAGTACAGAGAGCAATTATGCCCTTAAAGATTTGAGAAGAGTAAGATGAGCTTTATAGGCAATGAGTGCTAAATCAGTGACAAATCAAAACCATTAGCAAATTCTGCTTGAAAGTGCAGCTTTAAAACAGAATTAGAAGTGAAGACTGCATGTGTGGTGTTGAGAGATGATGAAAATTAGTCCTCAGTCAGCTGGAAAGTCAGATCACATATCATACCACAACTCACAACTAAAACTGCTCTAGAGAATGAACTAGGATATAAACAAATTAGGCTTGGGACAGGCAGCAGGTATAATTCAGGTAAACTGATGTTCTATAGTTGGCTAGCTGCTCCTATCTCTAAGGAGCACTGCCCTTCTTGGCATACTTGTTTCCTCCTCTGTTCTCAGACAATTTTTCATGATTTTTTTTAAATTTAATTACATTTCCTTTGAGCCCATGATAAGACAATTTCTAAATAACAAGCTGGAAATTATTGGTATTTGGGGAAAATTATTGATGTTGAAATAAGCCTTAAAAAGCTGTTTGCCTTCTGGTGTCAAGAAGTGCCCAGGTATAGCTACTCTCCTAAGAAACAACTATTTCTTTCCCTAAACCAGACCATGATCACTGACTAGATGTGTGCAAAAGGCTTTACATAAAGTGGATTTTATTCAGCATATCTTTGTTTCTTGCTTCTGAGGTCCCAGAAGGCCCAATAACTACAAAGCCATCCTGAATAACACGAATGTAGGAACAGATGTTATTTGGGCACTCTCACATAATAAAGACTTCTAAGAATCCCTGATGCCCAATTATCTAAACACTTATTCTTAAGTTTCCATTCAGTGCATGATGATTTAGTCTATTTTAGCTGAATACAAAAAGAAACTAGTTAGTGTGAAAGTGATGTCAATCAAAACAGACACATAAATGGACTGGGTAACACTATCTCACAAAGCATACATAACATAATCAAATAGGTAACATAAATGAGATCAGTTTACTCTGTAATAATTACTTAAGTACAATGTGTAAAGACAGTAATTATAAACTTGATCAGTGTAGTAAAAATCCAAGGTCACATGTTTCTTTTAGACTGTAATCTTGGAATAAAATAAAAAACCAAGAATGACTCCGTTTTGCTTTGGAAAATACTTGGTTTCCCCAGCATCGTGTCCAGCAAAGGACTTCAACTGGCTAGGTTCGCAGCATGTCAGAGGTGAAAAATCCATCCACAGTGATCCCCAAAGCCAGAATTGTTACAGATAATAAAGCCACTTTGCTCTTCTCACCTTGGCTGCTTCCAGAAACTAGCTGTTACCTGGATAGGCAGACTGTTCCTAGAGACAAGACCGTACCGAACAAAACACCACGCTACTGGGTTTACATTATTCAATGCTTTCCTTTGTAATGCTACTTTCTCTTATGTGATTCCTGAAGACTAAAAGAAAAACACAGCAAAGTAGTTAAGTTTAGAAAATTCTTACTCTAGAATTACGTATTGTGTCTTCATTTTTTGAGAGAGAAAGGAGAAGAGGTTCTCTATAGGTGGACCATAGCTATGCAGAACTCAGTGGTCTTTGAATCAGGACACAGGCCATATTTTATAAAACAGTAGTAAAGTCCTGATTATTCTGTCTGCACAAGAGAAGACCTAGGTAAGAGCGTATCAGCGAGAGTCAATATAAGCTCTAGGAACCTAATTAAAAATGAGTCTAATTTTTTAAGAAAAATATTAAATATTGTGTTATAAATTAACATTAATTTTTCTTTCTACTACTCAATGTTGTACAAATATAAAAATTGAAGAATAACAGAAATGTATTGTTTTGAGGTCAAGAGTTTCCATCTGTTTTTTTACTATCTTCTGTGATGTTTGGTTATGGCTGACAGATTGCACCAATAGGTCTTGCCATGCCTACAGTGTATCAAAGAGGAACATGGACTACTTATCTGTGCCTTCTTCGTTAGCATTACTTTTCTTTAATCAGGATCATTAGGACCCAAACTGTCTTGGAGGAATCAGCATCACTCCAATGTTAAAATTCATCTTCTGTCTCAGCTTCTTAATATGCTGCTCTCGCTAAGGGCACACTTCTAAGAGGAATTTATACACACAGATCCTAATGCTATGGGGATTTTCCTTTGTAATATACATGAATCCAATACAAAGCAATATGGATTATTTTCTATACATTTTTATCTGCCAGTCATGTGAAGTCCAAATATGGACAAATAGAAGGGGGATAAAATCACGTATGAATAAATGATCTTTCATGAATGAAAAACAAAGAGGTTTTCAAACACTGAGCATGAACATTCAAATCACCTTGAAGCAGGTCTAATATATGCAACAAACACTGCTGAGACAAGGGAGGTATTAAAAAGATAACATTTTTATTTGAAGTAACTTTGAAGAACCTGGTCAAGAGTATCTCACTGTTCACTTGTTCTCACATAAAAAACCTCCATTTCCAGGCAATTTCCTTGTACACAAATTTTACCACCTTAATGTACTCACAGATGGCAAGAAGGGTTTTTTGTATTGGATTTGGATTTCTTTGCATAATTGCTTCCAAAATACGTCATAAATAACATTTTAGTTATGTAGGCCAGTACATCTCCCATAGCGAGATTAAACTCAATTTTCTTCATTAGCGACATCTTTTACCTTTCTTTCCAGCGTGGACAACACTGCGGCAGAGCAAAGTATTACATTTTGATTTTAGAATAGTGGTAGAGAAAGTATGTGCTGAGACACCTTTTATAGCAACGAAACATGGAGTAATAAGCTGTTCCGTATGCACCACCGAGATCTGTTTATTGCAAACCTCCACGGAAAGTGGTCTAGTTCATCTGGCTGGGCTTTAGGAAACAAGTCACTGAGAGGGAGTCAGATTGCTTACACCCAAGTACCAGCAAAACCTTGAAGCTCCTGCAGCAAGTAAATAATCTCTTCCTATGAGCTAAAATGTTAATTCAGTCACACAGCAGAGCCTGGTTCACAAGGTTGGACTTGTCCCAGTCAGACATCAGAAACAGGGTTCAGGGAACGGTTTTGTATTCTAGAAGCAGACAGAACTTCAAAGTTTTCTTTAGGAAGACCCCAGTAGACCCTTGATAGATTATCTTGATAGAACCTTCAACAGGCACTTTCCAGATACAGTGTAAATTCAGACCACTGGTTTGGGAGAGTCAAGGTCTAGCTCTTCCTTCACGCAGATAGATTTGAGCTGCCACCTCAGAAACTTTTTCTATTCATCACCCTACAGGATGCTATAGGGAGTGAGGGGCAGGGGACTTCACAATTCATGAAGCTGGATCTTTGCAGAGCAAAAATAGAGTGTAAAAACCAGGCTTGTTTCAGATGTATTTTCCCACTTTTTCAAAACAAATATCTCCACCTTAGGTTCTGTAGCTCTGCTTTACTTAGGACAGTATAAAACAATGACAAATTTGTGTAACTGCTGTGTCAGGTACCATTTACTGTAGAGTTACTTGTGAGATTAGTGACAAAAAGGGGCATAGCTCTCTAGGACAAAAACCCCAAGGTTTTTATTTCACTGAAGCAAAGGTTTACTGCTCAAAGAAGCAGAAAGAAGATGAAGCTGTGTAGCACTGAGTACTGCTATTTAAACACACAGGTTAATACATAAATGCAGTGAAACCTTCAGCACGTGCATTTCATGGCAGTCAATGGATAAGCACTTTCTCAACTTGTTGCCTGTCAATTGTGTGATATATTTCCTTATTCATGCTTTGGTTAATCTCAAGGGTTCTGGTTTGTATCCCAGACTGTATTTCTTACAAACATACGGCCAGCTAGGTGATGACACTGAAGACAGAGGGTGAGAAGAGAAGAAGAACAGTCATATGTTGTCACAAAATTCTGCACCTGTGTCACTAAAATATCACTTTTATGGTCTTGCACTAAGAAATCAGTTTGAATAGCATATTATTTAAGGTACAGTGCTTTTCATTAGAGGAGAGTTTTAGACCCTTAGAAGACCTTGCCCCATCACAGCCCTCTGACAGTTGTGATAAGACTGTACAAAGCCATTTTAAAGAGGTTTTGACAATCTGTTCCAATGTCATGAAGTGAGACTTGTGGCCAAATGTAGTGGACTATCCACAAAACTACTGAGGACATCAATAAATCCTTATTTCTGAAAATGTTTATCAGCTTCTGCACCACTGGACTCACTCATGGTTTATTGCAATTCTTTTCTCAAGTCCTTTGCCCAGGAAAACTAAAGCAAAATTTAATTTTTTAATATTATGGGTAGATTTCAGCAATTTATATTCAAACAGTTTCTAGATTATTGAATGTTTCATGGTATTTGGGGCATCAGCTTCATTGACATTATCTTAGTGATGAAGGAGCTCTTTATTTGATTGCTGTTCTCCTTGCTAAAACAGAAAATGCAAGAAGACAATTGGCAAGGAAATCCTGAAGTGCGTCGCGTGTAATCCTGTCTCAAGCAAAAGCTTTAACACTTCCATCTTGGTGAAGACAGGGGAAAATTGATGGAATAAGAAGTTGTCTGAATTTCTGTAGCTTTTAAAATGATTCATCATTTTGTATGTAAATTTTACTTTGCAGCTAGTTCCATATCTGAACCTCGTGACTATGTTTTCACCCAAAATACCGCGAATTAAAAGTAGAAAAAACAAGTTAGGCTTTGAAAAAGAAAACATCAACACTGATGTGATTTGATGGAAGATTTACTCTCACAAAAGAGCAAAGTGTAAAATCTGATCCCAGGTGTGACCTCTTCCTTACAGTTCTTTCAGGAAAAACCTGATACAGCTATGGTACACCTGTACTGGACATTAGTTTTTTTCCATTTGTCTTCTCCTTTTCTGTTTTGTAGAAGAAACAGATAGCAGCAGACCAATAGAAAGAGAGCAAAAAAGTAAAGAAAAAGGAAAAAAACCCATACCTTTAATCCTTCCCTGATTGGCAGAGTGGAAAGCTTTAAATTATTTAACAAAAGACATAACTTCTAACAGCATAGAAGTGACACAGAGAGAGGAAACCTTCAAACAGGTGAGAAAGCACACAATGAAGAGAAAAAAACACATTCAGCTGTACCTCCTTTGTCCCCAACAGCACTTCATTTCCTCACTGTTGAGTTCCTTCTGTCATGAATCTTCACCACTTCCTGGCAATTGTTACAAATGATAAAGCCTGTTTCTCCCTTCCACAATTTCATGTGTTATAAGGGAAAGCTCTTGAAGAAGGGTGACTACTGAAAGCAACTAATGCTCAGCCAGTTCTTCCTGACTCAAAATTCAGGCAACCAGAAGTAACCAAGGCATGACAGTTAGTGCCTTTCTACAACGCAAACAAATGAGGCTAAGAAAGAGGGGAGTGAAAATTCAGGTGCAAATCTCACCTTGCTTTTCAACTTGTAATTTTATTTTACTGAATGTTGTCTCCACCTCAAAATAGGAACACTTGCTTTCCATACCAGTTCTCAGCTTTTCACTGAATAATTCTTAAAAAAGTAAAATTTTCTGTAGATATTATTTTCCAGTTGGGATCTTCAATGAAGTCGGCGTTTTCTCAGAAAGATACTAATGGACATATCTAGCCTTGGCGCCGTTGTCATGACTTACCATAGCAAAAACTGAGATCAGCAAGAAAAATCTGAGGAGATGCACCCGTGATTTTCTATTCTCCCTGCAGAACAGAAGGCTAGCAGGAGGTCTGGAAAAGTTCCCTGGCCACAGTTCACAAATCCGGTCAGCTCTACTGTCAAAACCCTTTTGAAGCCGAGAGGTCTGTCACAATTTCAATTTTGCATTGGGTTTCCCATAGTAAAATCCCAAACAATAACCACAGAATTGTCCAACATCTCTTTTATATGAGGTTCAGTGTCGCAGAGAAGTTACTTACGAGTCTGCAGTAGCTCAACGCCACATGCTCCATCACATGACCCTCCTGGACACAACACAGTCAGATCTGCTGCTGGCACCCAGATCTCAGTCTCTTGATTCGCACGTCTCATTAAACGTTGTGTTTGTACCCACAAGAGGGACAAACAACCAAAGCACAGACTGTGCAGAGCTGTGATCTTCTAGTCTCAGAGCTCCTTGCTTTGGGCCTTTGGGCTACAGGATATAGATGCCAACTAGCCTAGCTGATAATCTGCAGGTATGGAATGACCCATGGACATACAGACATACTACCTAGCTAAATGGGTGCAGCACAGGCAGAATCAGACTGCTCTGAAAGCCCAGGGCAGTAAGAAAAAGAAGCTTCAGTAACATAGACACTGAAATCAAATTTGAGTATGACCTAGTCTACAGATACATTGAAATTGGTTTTGGATTTTAAGCAATTATAATAAACTGAAATAATTACTACAATACCAGAGTCAAGTTTGAACCTCCTGCTTCTGCATTTGTGGCCTTGCCCAAGCCTGCTCTGTTTCATTTGTACAGGAGATACCTTCCACACACACACAAAGATGGATATGAATCAACTTTTCCCTTCCAGAGATGGACCACCGTCTCTGTGCATAACAGTAACTACTTGCATGGCTGAACTTGAAGGTCATAGAAATATAGAATGGTTTGAGTTGGTAAAGATCTTAAGATCATTCACTTCCACCCACACTGCCATGGGCTGGGATACCTTCCACTAGACCTGGGTGATCAAAGCTCCATCAAACCAGGTCTTAAACACTGTGAATGTGCTTGGGGCATCCACAACTTCTCTGGGCAACCACCAGTGCCTCATCACCTTCACAGTGAAGAATTTCTTCTACTCTGAATTTACTCTCTCTTTCAGTTTAAAGCCATTATCTCTTGTTCTGTTGCAACTAATCCTTGTAAAACCTTGTAAAACCTGCCTCTCCAGCTTTCTAATGGGCCTCCTTTAAGACCTGCTGATGAACCCACACTGCAAGTGTTCATACTCTCAGGCAAGGTGTGAGTAGGCCTAGTCCACCTTTCTGAAGCTACCGCATGAGCCATTGTTCATGAGTACACACTGTGGACTCTGGTCAGGAGCAGCAGCAGAGATGCACACAAGTCTGAATGACCTAAACACACACCTAAGTGCTTCTGAGGCAAAGGAAACCCCTGAAGAACTTTGTTATGGGTCAAAGCAACCTTTAGGTGAATTTTACAACCAAAACTTGTATAGCTAGAAGCATAGGTAGCCTGAAATTCATAGCACAAAGTGCTTTCCTTTGTTGTTCCATTTGTTAAAATGGAGACACTGCTGACCCAAAATACATCTTAACTCGTATCCTCAGTACTGTTTGGGGATATCACCTGACTCATTCAAGTTACATGGTGACCTTAGACATTGTAGACCCTTAATGTAAACTAAGTAGTGCTACTACCCTTAAGTATAACTATTTATTATTCCTCAAATATCAGCAAATTAGCTATGAGTTTTAAAGTGCAGACAGATAGTTCTACCCCACAAACACCTTGAGAAGCAATTAAGTTATCATTTCATCAATTTCTTTTGCCTAAAGATGGCATTTCTTTCTCCAAAGTTTAGACTTAATGAAAAAGCACCTCCAGCAGAGCCAGTGGTCAAAGAACTGCACAAATTTCCAGGAAGGGGAACATTTATCAAAACGTATTGTATGGTTAATGATAGTATACATGGATAAAGAAGTCTGTAATATATAACAACAGTAAAGTTGGATTACTGTATCAAAGGTTGTTTGGACAAGATTCAGTTCCATTTTCGAGAGACTTCAATTTCCTTTCACATAAACTCTGAAATATTTTACGTGACATGTTTATGACTGGCTGTTTTTATGAACGTTATAATTGCAGACCTTATGCAGGCTGAGAACAGTGTCGCCCCTTCAGCAGGCTAAAAAGCAAACAGATGAACTCAACAATTATTAGTTACAGTAGAGTCAAACCTCCCCCAAACCTCAACTATGTTACACCAGATTGCAGCACTAAATGGTATTATTACTTTGGATTTTGCAGCTCCCAATACGTGATACAAAAAGTGAACTCAAGTTCAAGTGTAGACAATAAGTATGAAAAGTAGAATTTTTCTCTGACTTACTAGGTTTGCTTTATCAACACATTAGGTAGTCATAGTTCAGAAATCAGCCATCAGATTTATAGTGTGAATTCCTGAACGTATATTCTCTTCGGAATGTGTAATCCTATTCTTTAGAGACATATTTAATTTCCTTCTGAAGTGCCTGGTTTACTTTATCATTTAGATATTTAAGCACTATAGGCTATAATCTAGCCTTGGACACACACTTTTATTGACTGGTCATTGCAAAAGCAGGAGTCCAGCACTACACGAGTATCCTACATCGGAATACAAATCGGAGTAATCATCTCACATGAAGGTAATACAAGAAAGCTATGCTATCTGCTCTCACATCCTAGATCAAAGTAAATAAGGCATCACTATAGTCTATTGCTTCATACCCATAAATTGGACTAAACCACACTTATGTGTTTTACAGATGAAAAACCAGACGAGTTAAACAAGAAAATATGATGAAACCAAACTCCAACGCTCTGTAAGTCTTTACAGACCTCCACATCTCCATACCCCAGGGAATAACAAAAGTGGGCCTATGCCCACCAGGACAAATACATATTCACAGAAAAAGGTGGCTGGAAGGAAGAACTGCAGGCCACCTACTAAATGATGAGCTCTGAAATTAAATGAAGCTGTTAAAGGCCTTGCGGCAGCTTGTGACTGTCACATCCCAGCCTTCCAGTGTGCATACCTGTAGCTCGACTGAAGAACATTGTTGACATTTTTTGATGAACGTGTACCCACTCTGCCTGTACATACACCTTTCTTTACTCCTGTGTATGTTCTACATTCACCAGCACTGTTTCAGATGTACTTTCATAATACTATGAGTATGTTTTCTCATCTGAAGCTGTAACCTCTATATCTCTCCACCTATCCTCCAATAACAAAAAAAATGATTTTGCTTTTGAGCTAACTTAAACTAATTGCTTGTATACTCCGGATGACTTCAAAAAGAGAAGAAAAATAGCTCAAACAAGAAAAATTCTGAAAACATACAAAAAGAGCACAGCAAATTTTCTGTGATAGAATTTCATTTCTATCTCAGTTGCTCAATCACATTGTATACAGCATTCATTCCTGCAAAAAACATACCTCCCTATCCCTTTCTATTTCTTTTGTTTATTGTAAACAGTTAAAAATAGCTACAATTCACATTCCTCGCTCCACCAAACACTCACAGACCTGGAAAGAATGAAACCTTTCAATTGAGATAGACATTTATATTAATGGTCCAAGTGGAATAACTATATTTTGTTTACATGTGCATTTTTAAATTGTCACTGATCTCTGGCTCACAAAAATCTAGATGAATTTTGCATGATGAAAAATCACTTTCACTGGCACTTTATCAAGCAGTTGCATCCTTTTAATGAAGATCAAATGCAAATTATTACATTTATATTCCATTGAAATATTCCCCTTCAAGTAAAGCAGCTACCACTGTAGATGTGAACAGAAAAGCCACCTAACTTCCTGAGACTGCATTGTAGAGGGAGAATAATTACTGTAACTGATCACAGAGTAAATATAGTGCAATTTTTCAGTAAGTTTACTGTCTAACCTGTAATATCCATACTAATTCATCATTCCTATGTCTACGTGATGGAGTATTTCCCGTTCCCCTCATCTGCATTTTACACTAAAAGAATCAGGATGAGTATTATTGACTATAAGGTGAAAATCCTTGAGAAAGGTGTTCTCCTGTTCCTTCTACACAACTGGTCTAACTGTGGTAAAACAGTGCTCCATTGGAAAATACAAAGTTTTCTTTAACTTCCAATGAAGAATTTCTCTAAAATCCAGATCATTCTTTTTTACCAAAACATGATGTATGTAAAATGTTATAAAACATACTGAAGATATACATTCCAAGAAGTGTTGTCAGGATGGATTTATTCACCACTCATACAAGAAAAAGCCCTCTTAAATATTTAGTTATATGGCCTCTACTTCACACCATAATGCATATATAAAAACACCTATAAAAACAATGTAGACTAAGATTACAAAGTCAAACACTGAACTTTTGAGTTGTCAGTATTGAAGTTGCCAGTAAAATTTAATTCGGGACTCTGGCACACATGATTTTTCTAAACGGCGTTCAGTTAATTAATCACAGGCTACCCTCCACTTCACTCAGCATGCAGAATGGATGACATTGTGATCCTGAGGTAATGGTTAAAGTTTGATTTCTTCAGCGTGTGCCTTTCCCAGCTTTTACTTTCACTCACTTTACGAATCCCGCTCTGAACACAGACTTTCATTTTCCTATAGGTGTTTTCCTGTGTCACCATAGCAGTGTGAAGAGTTGTCACTATCTTCACTTTTCAAAGTGCTGATTCACACAGACACTGAAGTCAGAAGTTTCCAATTATTTTAAGTAAGCAGTCCAAGATACTTTACACATCTAGTTTTCAAGACCACACCAGAGCTATTGTCCAAAGGCTGTGCAAGTGCTCTCAGTGGCATGGCATGAGGTCATCCCAGGTACACAGAAAATGATGAACATACAACTAGAGATCCCTCGTGAAAACTCTGTCATAAGAAGCTTGTTAAACATTGTGACAGAGTAGTAAAGAATTTGGTTCTCCTGGGTAAAACCAGTGAATACCAAGACAGTATTAACTGTCTTCAATGTCGGTAATTAAAAGCTACGTACACTACTATCTTCTCACTTCCTCACTAAAGTGAAAGAGGTGGAAGCTTTACTAATGATAATAAAGGTCATTCATTCCTGATCTGTGACACAAGCAAAGAAGTTTATATGAAAAGCAGTCAACAATCACATAAGAAAAGAACACACCCGTATCTACTACAGCACTGCACTGAATCCGGGACTTGCACTTCAAGGTTCCACCTCCAAAACTGTGAGGCCTGGGAACTGATTGTAATCTGCCAGCTAGTTCTAGAGATACTAAGGGTTTAATTATCACCTTCTCTTTTGTCACTTTGTACCTCAGAGCTCTGCAGAGACACCTAACAAAGGATGTCAAGTCTTCACAGCCTAGGTAACTCAGGTACCATCTTGTGCTGAGGCTCCTGTCAGTGTTTAGAAGCCGTGTATTTGTCTCCAAGGGCTTTGCCTCAGCCAGTTCTCTCAAAACACATTTAACATGCTCCAGAATTACTGACTTCTCCTCAAAAGCAATGCTAGTCAGGAGGAGCTCCGTCTCTGGCTGATTTGAAACATATTAGTTCTTTTTTCCTTGGGAAATGGCATATAGTCATCTGTCTCCAAAAAGTGTCTCTGAGCTGCGCATCCTAAATACGTGAAATTACCTAATTTCCCTTGTAACAACGCAGTAAAACTGCAGGAATTAAGATGCATCCCTGTTCTGACCCATTCCTACTTCTTAGCTCCAGGCAACAAAATGCTAATTGGGCTGTTCAGCATGCAAACATTTTGAATCTCATTCCGAAGTACATGATGTTCTTATTGGGTGATTAATGAGAGGCTAGTGTCTCTGCTTTTGAGATTAATTCTTTATGTACATTCTCTGTACTGGTGTAACATTCATTTAATTTCTCTAGCACTGCCTGATAATTGGCTTCTTCTTGATCATTTTAATGGAAAACTTTTCAACAAATCTAATGTCATGGGCTTAATAAGAATAATAAAAAAATCCCATTTTCCTTAGTATTCTCTGAAGCTCTATTGATTGTCATTAAAAGTTCCAATTCTTATATTAGTCTCTTTTAAATGGCTGCTACAGATGGTCCTTCAGATGGCTGTAGAGTTGAATTTGCAGCAGGGCCTTGCATTGTTTCTTCACTTTTCTGTCAACCGTGTAGTTCCCTCAAAAGTTTTCTTCACAGTTTTCACTTCTAGTCTCAGGTAAACTTGGTAGTGAAGACTGTTCCTCTGTAGTATTTAACTCTTTCGTACAT
>VXBP01000330.1:24864-60422 GCA_013400115.1 Rhinopomastus cyanomelas | reverse complement strand
ACTGGATGATCTTTAAGGTCTTCTCCAACTTTATCTTTACTGTGATACTGTGATCTGTAGAGAGGGTCCCTGAGTCTCCTCCAGGCTAAACACCCCCAGCTTCCTCAGCCTCTCCTCATCAGACTTTCTCTGCAGTTCCTTCCCCAGCCTCTATGTTTCTCTGCACCCAGTCCAGCCCCTCCATCTCTTTCTTGAAGTGAATGGCCCAGAACTGACTCCAGTACTAGAGGGGAGACCTCACTAGTGCCCAGTACAGGGGGAGAATTACAGCACTAGCCCTGCTGGCCACACTATTCCTGATACAAGCCAGGATACAATGGGCCTTCTGGACCACCCGGGCACACTGCTGGCTCGTGTTCAGGTGGTTGTCAACCAGTATTGCCAAGTCCCTCTCTATCACACTGCTCTCCAGCCACTCATCCCCCAGTTTGTAGCTACAGGGAGTTACTGTGGCCTAAGTGTAGGACTCTGCACTTGGCCCTGTTAAACCTCATCCTGTTGGGCTCCGCCCATTGATCCAGCCTGTCCAGATCTCTCTGCAGCATCTTCCTCCCCTCCAGCAGATCGACACTCCCCTTCAACTTGGTGTCATCCATGAATTTACTAAGGGTAGACTCGATTCCCTAATCCAGGTCATCTATAAAGATGATTCATTCACCATACGTCATCTGAAACTATTTATGTGAACCTAACTTTACTTCCAGTGACTCTGTTGACTTATTTGTTGGAATCACTAGATTTACAGCATATCTAATGAACATTTCTAATACTTGCGTGCACTTGAGTTTTATCAACCGAACATATACTTACATGAAACTTCCCAGATGCAGAATGACACTCACCTGCTCATTCATGCCAACATCTCTAAAAGCATATTGTAAACATTTTTTATTCTCTGTGTGAAATTCCTGATCTTCCTCAAAACTACTTGTGTCTTCATCATCTGAACTCATGGGGTCAGTGACTGCTTTGCAGTCTTGACCAAAACTCTGTGGTTTCTGGTAACTGTGCTCACTTGTGATGTACGTTTCTTCCATCTTCTGGGGTATACTGGGTGGCTCTTTATGGTTTTGATTGTGACACGTCCTTCCAGTTGGATTAACAGCATCTGGCAAAGTCACTAATTTTTTCTCTACCCCAACAGTTATCTGTTCTGGTTCTTTTCGCATCCCCGAATAAGCCCAGAGATGAAGGTCTGGGTGATGCTTATTTCTGCAATGAAGGGGAGGAATTAAATCAAGTTACAGAGAATGCCCACTCACAGCACTTAACTTTTAAACATCCAATTCTGCTAGAACACAGTGACTTATCAGAACCATTACTGAACATGTACGTACTCCCTAGGTATTGAAGATAAATCCAAAATGTTCCTTTTACCAAAACGTGGCTACACCAAACCAATCTGACAACTCACCGATAATCCCGTAAATACCAAATTCTTACTGAAGGTACCTTACCATCTTGCACTTCAATTATTAAAACTACTACACAAGAAAGAAGTTCAAGGTACGAGCACATGGAGTACTGGTAGTCTGTGCTACCTCAATATATAGAGAGAATAAAGCCTGGAGTGCCACTTACTTTAGTATCCCAATCTTCAGCTGCAGCCCATGCAGTATTTCAGTTACACCATATACATCTGCCAGGAGGTGATGTGTTGACACAATCTTTTTGGCATTAAGATGAGAGTAGTTTTCTTTCAAAAATGATAATCCACACATGTGTCCATTGTTTAGCCACTCTTTATCATAAAGGTATTTGGCACTCCACCTCTGACCTGGGGTAAGCAATGAACAGATTGAGGGCCATCCAAAGTCACAGTAGAACTGTATGAAAACTAGAGTGCTATCATTATCTGCTGTACTCTCATCTAAATGTCTCCTAGCAGCCATAATTTAAGATCTTGCTATTGAAACATGAGCATGTTTTCATGGATTAACACAAAACCAAAATTAAACCTGAAATCTGAAGACCTCTCTACATGGCATTTGAAATGAGAATCTCATCACCTTTGGAATAAAAGTACAGGATATTAAGAAGTGTGTTATTACCCATCTAACTGAAAAAAGTTAGACAAATGAAATGCCAATTGTAACACCTAGTGGTGGTTGCTTTAAAAAAAAAAAAGGAAATGAAGTACAAAAAAAGAAATTAAGTTACTGTAGAAGCATTAGAGTGGTTTTTATGTGGACATATCCAAAACACCTAGTTTGTTTCTAATAAGACAAATATTATCTTTCAGTAATGAAGATCTATTCACTAGACCCCAGGAGAAGGCTTCATGAAAAGCAGGCTATTCAAAGTTATCTGAGAAGAGAGTTCTTATAGTCTCCCCTGAGGAGCCTTTTACCGGACTACTAGACTACAGACTACTCGACAAGGTATTGATATAAGTGGCCTCAGGGCTCCCAATCTCTGGCAACATCTACAATCTTGTCTCAACAGGCATGAGTGAGTATTTAGCTAAAGCTTCTATAGCCACAAGTACTAAAATAACCAAACAGAAGAACCCCAGAAAACGAAACTAGAGAAGTGTAATGCCAAGTTCTCCAATATTACTGTTTACAGTGAGGAGCCCAGACAAACAGACTGACTAAGACCCCAACACCTTACACTAATTTCATATCAGACTATCATCATATACAGAACAAAGAACGGGTTGAGGGAAGCCCTTCATACCTTTCAGGAGAATACCCTGTCTATCTCCTCTCTGCCCATTATCCCAATACACTTTAAAATACTGACATTGTGAATGACCTTTTTCTCCTGACACAGAAAGAAAAGAAGTAATGGTTAGGAAGGGAGAGAAGATAAAAGTTAGGGACACAGTCTCTGCATTGCAGGAGATAACGAGGCACCTAGTACAGTGCAGGGAAAGAACACAAAAGACAAATTAGTTGGTTTTAATAAGAAAAAGCTTGACTGCTCAAAGAGTACCCCACACAGAACTATCAAACAAGACTCTATACCATCAATTTAGGTTCAGAAATGGAAAAAGTCATGTCTTTCCAGCTCTATTTTGCTAAACTTTCTTGCTCAAAGATAACTAATAAAAATTGGGCTATTTTATATCTCTGCAAACCCTTCTTAAATTCAGCAGCAGTCCCACGGCCCTTTTGAAACAATAGGGTATCTCACCAGAAGACACGTATGTGCATTTGGAGTAACTATCAGGGAAAATGCTGAGAACTTTCTTTCAAACTCTATAGTTTTGATGCAAGTAACGGCTAAGAAAAAATAGTTTATGGACAGAGTAATTCTTAAATCAACATATTCCAAATCAAATGCATTTGATTTCAAAGCAAATAGACTTTTCCAGATCTTTACCATTTCAAGCTTCTCTCAACAACCTTAAGTTCAAGACATTCTGTTTGTGCACTATGATTTACCATATAAAGTGATAGGTTTTAACATATTTCCTATATTCAGTTCCATTCCTTTATGGAATGCCAGGCAAAAGGAAACATTCTACAACTGCAGTTAATATGAGATTACATCCATTAGCATATTTGAGTGCACTGTGGTAATCAGCTCTTTTTGTACTAACAGGTATTCAGCTGAACAGATGTGACTCCAAGTATAAGCACAACAGGTTGCTGAGCACAAGTGATTTGGTTAGATACCACTTTTCAGACTACAAGGGCAGGAACAAGTGCTGAGGTTCGGCGGAGTTCAGCTCCAACAACTAAAGTGATGGTAATGGAGACAAAGACCAAGACTTAGCATAGATGTTACTAAGAAGAAAGTTTCTGTTCAGAGCCAAACTTCAAGTCAGTTGCCCCAAAGAAGTACCATAGATAACACAGAGAAAGCTTTAACAATTTCAGCAACAGCAACGTCTCTGCTAGAGAATCCCAAGCAGACAGCTGCACACAAAGGGGATTGGTTTACCCGTACCTGGTGGGTCTCGGCAGATGTAACAGATGTACTGTTCTGGAATACTGTCCTCAAAGAGGCCCATGCACACACTGTGCTGCCAACACAAGCACTCTTCACACTGACATCAGAAAAAAGAAAACAAAAACTAAAACTGAGATAAGCAGGTTAAAAATCAGCAGCTGTTTCATCTATCACCAAAATGCACACAAGAGCAGTTCAACTTCAATAGCTGGTTGGAGGAAGATTATTTAGGTTGGTCTATTGTATTTGGGTAGGCAAAGACATTAAGCTAAAAGTAAAGACCTCTACTTCTGAAAGTTAACTTCAACCACATAGTCCAGACTGAAAAAATCTTAGGAAAAAAACAGAAGATAGACTATCTAATAATACTTAATTACAACAGCCAGCATTTTAGCACCCACATACTTAGTAGTGAAACATAAGACTGGAGTATAATATCAAACTAGAAAGATAATGTAATGCATTACAGCGTAAGAGTGAAAGTAGGTAACTCCTCAGTTTAATTATTTATATTTACAAAGCAGCTCTCCGGTGTGCTAGAAAGATGAGCTCTGAATATCACACCAATGGAAAATCTAAAAGAAAAAGAAATTAAGAGAAACTGAAAGAAGAGAAATGAGAGAGCAGAGAGCAAAACAGAAGTGGGAAGACATGAGGACCTAGAAACTGGTTCCTCTCAGCAAGACAAGAGGAAAAAAATCAGGATGACATCAACTTTAAAAATGGACAGGAAAGTACCACTTAAAAATACACTTCCCTTTCTCAGCTCAGGGCTTGCCTGTGTTCTAAGTATCTCCTAGTTTACTACTGAAAGCCTCTCCTTTTTGTTTTGACATGCTTTTGAGCATCAAGATTCAAAACACCTTTCTCCTCATCTTGGCACTAAGGGTATAATTTCCTCTCCTTGCTCCAAAGATTTCTCCAGGGGTCCATTTTTCCACATTATCACCACAGGTGAACTCCCACTTAGCTGCTCCAGCACAGGTCTGTTCCCAGGGACAACCTTTGTGTCTCTCATTTGCAGGTCTGTCATTTCCAAAAGGCCATTACCACAGGACAGCTACACTTGCTTCCTTCAAGTCTAAACTAGTAAAGCTCCATATTTTCAATAAAATCTGTACCACCATATTACTAGTTAAACACAAACCAGGTTTTTGAGTGAGAAGTTCACAGCTTTTCAAATGTTAGGGACAGAGTTCTTCCTCACTGTTACTTGTAACTGATCTAATCACTCTAACTCCTTGAGACAAAGACTTTAAAAGATTCACTACTATATGGGGAATTCTCCCTTCACTGAAATAAGGAGGCAGCAGCAGTCGCAATTCATCAGCACTCCAATGCTGTGCAGACTTTATGCACTTGTCTGCCCTTTTTCTATGTCAAGAAAGATTTAAGTTTGTAGCAGGCAGCAATATAGTTTGAGGTTCTGTTTGAAAGACAACACACACATGGCACACACATCACAGTTACTGTCTGTACAGCAGAGCTCTGGCAGAGAGCTGAAGCCCATTTACAGTGAGCAGAGCTGTTTCTACCATGGGTACTACAAAGCACAAGGGCTACACCAGAAGAGCTGGTGTGATCAGGACAGTCTGTGGACAGACATGATGATTTCTGTGCAGGAAAGGATGCCTGACTCCTTTAAATTTAACAGCTGGTTATACAGAAAAAGGTTACAGTTCCTTCCAAACACATTCTAGATATCGAACTGTTAGAGAAACAAATATAAACATATAGAGTCATGTCAAATAAGACTGTGTTCCTGTCCACTTCTGCTTACTGCTCTCTACATAGCTTCAGTCTCCAGCACATTAAAAAGCCACCTTCAGAAGCACAATATTCACATGGAAAAGATACATCAGCCCCTCAATTTCTTTACCTGAATCATAAAGCCGTTTTCTTCATCCAGTTCACAAATGCATCTAACAATTTCATTGAGAGCATCATCTTCATCCTGAGACTCTTCAAAGTTAGTTGAATCAAAATCTTGATGGTATTCATCGCCACTAAGTAACAAACTCTCTGTAGAGGAATCATCCAAGAACTCCACGTCTGAAAGGTCTAGTAAAAATTAATACATGTGAAACGTGTGCAGAGATGCAGTGTCATACAGAAATACAGAGAGCTTAAAAATCCAAATCTATACGTGGCAAAAAAAAAATTAATAAAAAAAAATCACTCAAACACACTGCTGGGGTGTTAGATTTCTTGATTACTTCTGCAAAATGTCATTTGAGTGATCTCCTCAGAGGCAGAGTAGCAACACTTAACCAAAGCAGCACAGCTTGAGGAGTGTGTTTTGATTTAACTAGATGAAGGATAAATCGGTCACCATATTTATAGCTCTGTTCCCAAACATACACCAAACTTCCTGTAACGTTCTCTTTCTCAAAGAATCAAGGCTACAAGCAGAAAGCCAACCTACTTTCTCCACTAAGGTCAACAGACAAGATAGCTCTAGGATACTGGTATGACGTGTTCTTCTCTGAGAACATGCTGCGCAAGGTCAGAGAGCTTCCCGAGGAGCGTGTTAAAGGAGAGGAGCACCTGTCCAAGAATTCAACAGAACTGTCTTCATAGTCTGAATAATCTGGAAAGTGAAAAGAAAATAAGTTGCTGTTAAAACATTACAGTTTGACAAACACAAAATCCAACATAATTAATTCTACTTTATGTAACAGTATGTTCAGAAGTACTGAGTATCAACGTTGCAGCATCAGGATGCTGAAACTAAGTAGGAACTGGCAACAGTTCTCTGTAACATTTAATTTTTAAAATTTCCACTAAGAAACAATAATGAGGCTCCATCCTGCTGACACCCACCCTTTCCATATTTATAAACATTAGTGAGGCCACCCCTCAGTCTCCTTTTTTCCAATCTAGAGGGACCCGGCTCCCTCAGCCTTTCTTCATCAGGGACTTGGTTTAGGTGATCCTGCTGTCGCAGGCGGATTGGACTAGATCTTTTGAGGTCCCTTCCGTAATGATTCTATGATTCTATGTTCCACTCCCTTCATCAACTGGCAGTAGAACTTCAAACCACGCCCTTCCAGCAGTACTGCTCAAAGCAGGAGATTAGAAAGCAAAGTGGTCTGAATGGTTGTTTTACTCTGTTAACAAAAGTATGAGCCACCCAGAGCCTCATATCAAAACAGCACATTATTTCTGTCCCTCTAACAAACAGCAGTAACAGAGAGAAAGAAAAATCTGAGTGATGTGATGAATTGGAACAGGAAAATGAGACAAAGATAATTGGAATCACGCTTTGTCACGACAGATAAGGCTGTTGCCACAGAAATGCCAACACTTAACTGCTAAGGAATGGCTGCATTTTATATAGTAAAATGTACTGAAATTTAGCAACAGACTAAATACAAGAATAATTTGAATGTGTAAGCAAAATAGGTCTGATGTGTACAGAGAGCTTCAAGTAGAGAATGTGAGGAGATTAAAAGAACAAGCACATCTTTTGAACTCAGTAAAAGCATCCACAAAGTATTTATAAACACAAAAATGAGATCACAGACCTAAGTGTTCTCTCAACATTTACGGGCAAAACTAATGGCTTGGAATTTCAAAGTGTGACATTCATATTGTTTATAAGTAACTTTTAAGATCTAGCAGCAGCAATATAAGATTCCACATAAGCAAAACCACTCAGTCTACATTGAGCTTACCATGCTGTTTAGATTTCTTCTTTTTCTTCTTCTTCTTTTTCTGTTTTGATTTATGATCTTTCTCCTTCTTCTCCTTTTTCTCCCTTTCCTTTTCTTTCTTTTTACCTGAAACAAAAATTACACATTTTGAAATGGCAGAAGCAAGTCATTTGGAATGGTACATTTGGCTTAACCTAAACATGTCATTGAGTATCAAGTATTCCTGCTGCTTAGTCAGATCTGAATCATTCCGTTAATTTACTTGATAACCTGGGCATGTCTCATTAATTGCTGGTTCAAAGGAATCTCTCTGAAGCCATGTTTTACCATTTAAATTCTTTCCAAACAAGGTATCACGGTAAAAAAAGCTACAAGCAAAGCACACAGAACAAGTAAGAGGACTTCAACAGCTTACAGTATCTCTTTTACTTATGGCTTATAACACAATGTTGAAGGCCAGAGATAAAAACGCTTTCAAAAAGTGCAAAACTCTGAAAATTAACCTCTTTGAAATGCACGTCAGGCCCTCAGAAATACATCTGAAGGAAATGTCAGCATCACAAAACTGCTGATGCTGTCAGCACGCTGCAGTAGAAAGGCACATCCTCATGGAAAACTGGTTTTGACTTAAATTTTATGACTTTTTACACTGCAGTTCAATTTCATGTTAGTAGATCCAGGAGAAGTACTTTGTCATAGAAAAACTCTACTTATCCCATTAATTCTTCCCAGACAAGACTTCCTTAAGAAAATAACTGCAGATGGGGGTCAATAAATCATAGAATCATAGAATCATAGAATCATTACGGATCGGAAGGGACCTCGAAAGATCATCTAGTCCAATCCGCCTGCAACAGCAGGATCACCTAAACCAAGTCACACAGGAACCTGTCCAGTCGGGTCTTGAACATCTCCAGAGAAGGAGACTCCACAACCCCCCTGGGCAGCCTGTTCCAGTGCTCTGTCACCCTCACTGTGAAGAAGTTCCTTCTCAGGTTGATGTGGAACCTCCTGTGTTCCAGCTTACAACCATTGCCCCTTGTCCTATCACTACATGACACCGAGAACAGCCCAGTGCCATCCTCCTGACACCCACCCCTCAAATATATGTAGACATCTAAGCTTTTACACTCACTCTTTGGAAATATCAAGTATTAGCAATTACAGAATCACAGAGTTATTGAGGCCGGAAAAGCTCTCTGAGCTCATCCAGCCCAGCCCAGGATCTAACATCACCTCATCAGCCAGACCAGAGCGCTAAGGGCCACAGCCAGGCTGGCCTTAAACACCTCCAGGGATGGGGACTCTACCACTGCCCTGGGCAGTCCATTACAGGCTCTGATCACCCTTTCCCTGAGGAAGGGCTTCCTAAAATCCAACCTAACCCTCTCCTGGCAGCTTTGAGCCCTGCCCTCTCATCCTGGTGGTGGCTGCCTGGGAGAAGAGCCTGACCCCCACCTGACTACAACCTCCCTTCATGGCGTTGGAGAGAAGGTCCCCCCTGAGTCTCCTCCAGGCTAAACAGCCCCAGCTTCCTCAGCCTCTCCTCATCAGACTTTCCTTCCAGTGCCTTCTCCAGCCTCGCTGCTCCTCTGGACCCGCTCCAGCTCTTCAACCTCTTTCTTGAGGTGAGGGGCCCAAAACTGTCCCAAGTACTCAAGGGGAGGCCTCATCAGTGCCCAGTACAGGGGGAGAACTACTTCTCTAGTCCTGCTGACCACGCTATTCCTGATAAAGGAACACTGTTAGAATTCTGTAGTATGCACAATTCTTTCTCTTTTTTTCCTAAAATGACGATTCCTCTGTACATACCATATGTTGAAGGTTTCTCTTCCAGTTTTCCTTTTGTTTCCATTCTCACTGCACCTACAAAGTGAAGAATACATGCCATGAGTGCGATGTCTGGCTTGTGACCTACTTTCCCATTACAAGTCACTGGACTGTAAAAAGTCCTAATGGTATGCAGTAGTGACAAACACACCAACAGTACCATTATTTTTAATGTTATTTTTTATTGTCTAAAGCACTGGAAACAAAAAGTATTGTAGTTTACCAACTTCTGAATGCTTCTCCTTCTCAATCATGTTCTTTAATAGTTTCTCCTTCAGACTCTCGTAACATTTCTCCTTTACGGGCACAGAGCACTGTATCTCTGTCCCTTCAGAGCCCACTGATGTGGATGACCTCTTTTTCTTACTATTCCCTTTGGGTAACTTTAGACTACTGGTTAAAGGCATTTCCAGATGCAAGGCATGTACATGGGACGAGGGTGCTGAAAACAAGAAGACAGATTTACTTGGCATTCCGAAAGGATGGCAGCCAGATCACTGGCTGGGTCAGATCGCTGAGATGTCAGGTATTTGCAATGTCATCATCACGCTTAACATATAATTACCGCATGCCAATGCCTGGCTTCGAGCCTTCCATACCAGACAACACATGCCACAGGAGCTTTCTTCATCTGGTTTGGCATTTGCTCTCACTTGTAAACTACTTGTCCTGTTTAAAATGCACTTTTGCTGTTATTTTTAAGCCTTTTTGTTTCCTTTTTATTTCACTGTATTAGAAACCTTTATAGACAAAAGGGTTAAAGGTGCTGACACTATCGTGTAAGTTCCGTAACGTAAACAGAAACGAAGAACCAGTACAACGTTTTTAGCGATGTGTATTAAATTTCCACTTCTGCTTACTACATCCTTCATTGATTTTAGTAATACTTAAAATCATTCACCACTTGTACTGTGTATATTTAAGCCACGTTTGAACTACGTGCAAAACACTGTGATAAACTGTCAGAATTCAGCATCACATACTGACAATTCCTGAAAAGCACCATCCTGAAAAGCTCATTCAGTGAAACATTTAGTTGGTTTTTAATCCTTATCAGATGTAAATTACGAAACAGCATGACAAAACTCAAATTACGATCTTCATTGCTAATATATATAAAGAGGGTAATGGAATTGGAAATCATGAAACAAGAATATACGATTTCTAAAGAACTGCAAACTTATTTGCAAGAATGCAGTCGTAAGAGGGTCGTGTTTTTCAATGCCAGCTGCAAACACTGGGAGGCACCAGACACCTTTGATGCCTCTCAAGAGGAGCCCCCTGAAGTATCAGCATGGAAAAACCAAAATAATCACAAAATCAAAAGCATCTGGAATGGGTACTCTGAGCTCCTCCTTTTGTTTGTTTTGGGTTTTAATATTCAGTAACCAAACAGCAAAGAGCATTTAAATAAGCAGTGTTATGATAATTTAGGAAATTCATTGGTTGTAAAAGGATTCTGAGGAAAAGGCAATAAAGCCTCACCGTTGACTCTAAGGGTGCTCACCATAATTTTCATGACTGGTTTGCTAGCCAGCCTCCTGCTTTTGTATTTCAAGTGGACTTAGCTCACTGAGATAATTATTGTTTCACAAAACACTACTCAAATGATTCCTTTCTTTGGCTTCCCAATTAACATTTATCTGTTACAAGACTGATCTGCCATCTGTGGAGCAATGAGTATGTTTTAGCACCTGGGCAAAAGCAAAAGTGACACGTCACCACGCTATCAATATCTTCTCTTGTTTCTAAAAAGACTATGAAAAGATCACCCAACTGCACATTTTTGGGTAGGTCACTGCCATTTTGATGAAAAGATGTGAGAATACTCCATATCCAAACAATCCTGACAGAAATTTAGTCTCAATTAATTCATATTTAAACGTCGTTACTCAGCAGAAATCCCAACCTCAGACATTCAAGCATGCTCCGATATTGATAGGCACCACAAAAACTTCAGCATCTAGAACTGTCAACACAAGCACATCTGACAAGTGATCAGCTACAAAATGACTGATGAGGGAATATTTAGAATGGGCAGAAAGCTGCTACAGTCACATAAATCTGTATTTCAATGACAGAGCTCTCCACACTGCCTTTTGATAGTAACCTGAAAAGAGAAATTACTATTGGTCCTGCATGGTCTGCAGTGGTGCTCTTGGCTTTTCCTTCTGTTTATCACAAATCATTCTAGATTAAGAATCCCACATTCTCAAATCTTAAATAACATGTTACACCTTGAATCACTTAATTATTAACTGTGCAATCGTGACGCTGTACATGTCACCACAAAATTAGACAGACAATCACAGGCTGAAGGGCAGGTAACACACACAGCAAGAAAAAACGTTAGTTTATTTTAAAATGCCTTTTTTTGAAAAATATATATGTTTTTAAGTTGTTACTTTCAACTGCTATTTTATCCAAGTTGAAGAGTCTAGTCAGCCACCTCCTACACAGTGAAGCGTGGGAAGCCTGCAGTTAACACTCAGCTCTGAAGATTAGACTGAAACTACTGATGATGTCCTTGTTCCGAGATTGCTTTTAATCATCAGAAGACTGATTTCAAGTTCAAACCAAATGCAAACCACAGCACTCTGCAGTCCAGCTGGACACGTTTCCAACTCTGTCTCTCCTGGTGTGGCACTGCAAAGAGACACATGCCCCACCGTGCCAGCACAAGCACAGAACCAGATGCTCTGCTCAGCATGGATAGAGGACTTCAGTGGTAATGCTTATGCCAGTTTGGCAAAGTAAAATTAACTGGGAAGCAACTTATTTTGTTGCACAATATTCTATTTGACAGCTTCTGATGTGTCAGTTCTGTTCCTAGTAACAGAAATACCTTCAACTGCATCGATACACAACGCAAATCCCAACATGACCAGCACAATTCAGAGTTCTCTCATCATCTAGGTGATCCTGCTGTGGCAGGGGGATTGGACTAGATGATCTTTCGAGGTCCTGTCCAATCTCTAATGTTCTGTGACTCTGTGATTAATGTTGTAGTTTGAATTCCAAGTGCACAGGATGAGTTTTATATCTAAATGCACTTTAAATACATAGCACGGGTTAGTAAGAGGGCTATTGCTTTAGGAAGAATGAAGACATGACAGATTCTTGCTTGCCCTGATTGATAGTTAAATAGTCCCAAAAAACAGCTGGGAGCGTCACAGTGGAGATTAAAATGGCAGAGAATCAAATTAGGGAGTAAACTTAATCATCAATAGATGCTTGAGTAAAACAAAGAGCTCTGAAGTAACAAGAGCTTTAGTTGACTAGAGCTGAGATAACTCTCACAACCAGGGTAACCATTAACACTGGCAAGAGGTTTATAATAAAGCATCTAAATCCTGTTTTCTGAACCTTCTGCACATCAGCTGTTTCTTTTTCCTGCCACAGTGAACTTACCAATACAACTATGCTCACAGTATACAACTTTTTCGGTGTAAGTGTAAATTTCTCCTACATAGTTAACCTACTATCAGCCTGCTAGTAAAATCATCTAGACTGAGCTCCTAAGAAAAAAGTTAGTTATATTATTATATTAGTAATTGTAACAATCTTTTGCTTTCACGAACATTTTAAAGCTCAGATTTCTTGCTGAAACTGCTTGTTCAATAACCAACAGCTAAACTAGCACAAATTTCAGTGTTACTGAATCCAAGAAAAATAATCCTAACTGTGAAGAACTACTAACTACAGGCAGATCTATGGTCAGAAATTGGAAGTGCAGTACCTTGCCTGTGTTCAGCCTGACTGCATTGAAGGTCTGGGAAAGGCCAAGTGACAAAAAGGCCACTACAAGCAGTCTGACTAGCGGAAGTGAAGACTGAGTTACGTGTGCACCAGTTTCAGCAAAACGGTACCTCTGTTCACTAGCTAACTGTGAGAATGCCAGCATCTAGCAAAGCACACAGAACATCCACACGGCCTGTGGACCCCAGCGCTTCTGTGCTGCCTTTGCAAAGGAACAAGTTGTTCATTTAGAGTAATGGTTTTGAAAAGGAAACCATGTGTTAATACTATGAGTTATCATTTATGCTTCTGTACTTCAAGTGCAACTCATCCCTCCCCTCTGAAAAATACCAAGTTAGTATCTTTTGAATAAAGAAGTTATTAAAACGCATAATTTTAAACAAGATAACATTATTTTTTCATCTCATCTGATAGCTGCCATCAGAAATCTAAATCAAATTGCAGAAGACTTAGTCTCTAGATCTAAGAGAGTACAGCTTGTACAAGGTGGCAATAAGTGAAGCTTATTATTTCCTCAAACTCAGCCATGGCACAGACCAAAACCCAGCTCAACAGACAAGGTGCACCCGCACTCCAAGACAGGAGAGACAGAAGAAGACAAAAAGTTGGCATTAAAGGATCCAGGAAATATATCAGAAAAGCCAGAAGTGAAGTTGCTAGTAGTGGAAGTGAGCACTAAGAAACAATTAACAGATAGTAGTTGGAAGTTGTTGGTTTCTTTTATGGTCTTCCTCTATGAGTGGGCAAATAACTCCCAAGAGCACTCTTCTTCGTGGCAAAAGACATGAGATAAAAGGGCTTGTGTAGAAGTTATTTTCACAGCAAGTGTGTGATTCCACAGCAATGCATCAAAGGCAAATGAAGGCTGTCACATGGCCTCACTTGAGAAATTTTTAAAAGGTTAAGTGGGAGCTCATTAGAAATTCCTGGAGCTCTTACTTTTGCAAATTATTTGACATTAATAGCTTTTTTTTTGAGAGGGAGAAAGGATAATTACAGTCATCTATTTTAATCTACACAATATTTATCCCAACAGCCTACCCAGTTTTATTTGCAACATCAAGTTAAGCAGCTACACTACCGCTCAACGCGGTGATCCCTTACACCTTCAGCAGGAGCACGAGTGGGCAGACACCCAAGAAGGGGCTGTACATATCAAACCAAATGCTTCACTGCTCTAATGAGCACTGCAGTGGTCCTGTCAGCTTAAAAAAAGAAGTAACTTTGTATTAACTTCCCGTAAACAAGCCAATGCTACTGCTTAAGTGCCATAATTACATACTGCAAGGTCACGTTGTCCTTCCTTACTACTGACCACATTTACCAAAAACTTCCCCAGCAGAGCACAATTATTTGGTTTTTCCTTCCTCTTGAAGAAAGGAAAGATGTGAGAGGGAAGTCTTTCTCAGAAATGGTGTAATGCTCACCCACAGACTTTGTTACGAAAAGTCTATGGACATCTAACATATGCTGGACGAAAACAGCCCACTTTTAGGGCCTGCAAATCACTACAGAAGACTTTCCTCAAAGCTCTTAATTGCTTCTGTCCAAGTGGTTCACTTGCACCACAGTAATCAATAAGCTGCGACAAAGAGTTTCAGTATTAGGCTTTGTGCTAACTCTGGGAGGGCATAATAGAAGAGAGGGAAGTAAAATCGTTTTAGATGATTCTTCAAAAATAGTTTCCCTTTTGGAGCAAGCAATTGCTGAAATTTCCAGTACAAACAGGAGCAAAGATGGAGGGAAGCTGCCTGCCTCACAAAATGCTACTGTGCTTTCAAGCTGAAGCCATAAGGTCAATGAATACATCTAGATTTAGCATGTATTAGTATGTTAGTAAACAACTTCAGACTTATTTTTAAAAGTTTTAACGGTAGAAACTATTTTTGAACAAAGCACTGCTTTTGTTTATATTCCACACCCTCAGACCCTCCCTGGAGTGTATTTAAGAAGTACACTACAGAGTGTTAGTGCAGCTCAAATGCAGTGCAAGACAGAGTAATTCAGATGGACGGACCCCAGAAAGCCGCAGGTTCATGAGTGTGCACAAAGGAGAAACAGAAAGTACCCCCAGCTTCCATGTGACTGAATACATCAATGTTTTAAACCCTGCAACTGTTAAGCTAGCTGGTTGTATACTCAATCTCTTTACCTGACGCTGTTGTAGCTACTCTTCCATCAGTTACTGCTTTGGAACAAAGATATGTAATCATCTGAATATCGTCCTTGTCTTTACTGGGATATTCATTACGGAAAGTGGATTCTGTGGATAATGGCGCTGCAACTTCCGAACTACGGCTTAAATCAAGAGGGAGACACGGTCCACGCTTCTCAAGTGACATATGAGCAACATCAGGTACTACACAAAAGAAAAAATGTAATATTAAAAAAAAAGATACACAGGTCCAACAAACAACAGTCTGGATTGCAGTTACATAGCACAGAACAGCATTCAGCTTTAGATACAGTAAAGATACATCAAAACAATCCCATTAGCTGAAAACCATGAAAGGTCTCATTTTTATGATTCAATTTCCCTTGGGCTGTTCTTTATTAGATTAAGATACATTACCCTCCAGTTTTGATGACTGTTGGTTTTGACCACTGATGGAGAACACTTTTCCATCAGTAACTGAAGAGGGAGAAGAAACTTTTTCTACAGAATCATCAGGCAAGGAGCAAGTGGCTAAACGCTGTGATCTTCTTCTCCGTTGACTATGTTTGTAGGATCTAGGGGAACTCACTGGCTGTGATGGACCTAAAAAGAGATCTTTCAATGTTCATGAAGCAGAGAGATATACCATAATCTTACCGCAGTATTTGAGATCTAAAGATGGGGAGTGCTTTAAATAGCTCTTATTTGCAAAGCTGGTAATCACAGCAGAACTGAGAAAAGTAATTAAAAACTGTGATGACCACGAGCAAAAAAAAAAAAGTTATGCTCAAAACATGATTCTGCTTTTCGCTTATTAAATGTTATCAGGGTATCTACTTCCCCGCTGTTGAAGGCTGTTGCTTTAGGCAAACAGTGTCCTTCCAATAAACAACCCCCCATACATGCCATGAGAGTGGCTCAATACAATAGAAGGGAGCAAAAGGATTTAGTGTTAAACAGAACAAATGATCACAGTTGAAGATCTAAGAAGGCATGGAAAGTGGCAACATATAACTTTAAAAAAAAAATAATCAAAAGCAGTGATTAATTTTAGATCCCACCTCCTGTCTTCTGCTAACCTAGCATCAATACTCCAGCTGTATTTCAAATGCACACTGCCAATGCACAGCAGCGTAAGAAAGCTCAAGAACCTTACATTTGCTGTTTTTAAAAGAGTTGGGGGAGCATTGATATAGGTTAATATAGGCCTGATTCATTAAAAGCAAAAAACCCACACTCCCCTAACATCTCTCCAATTTTTACCTAGTTTCATAAACTTTAGCTTTAGAAAAGCCCAAGTTATTTCTACACCAGAAATCCCTGTGGTCTCCTGCTGTTCAGCAGTTTTTAGAGTCAGAGGTACTAATTTAAAGAAAGACAGAGCAATATCAAATTTGCATTAGACTCAAGAAGATAAAGACAGCACTAACAAGATCTAAGCTATTGAATAACCAACTTTTAAATTACCTAATTTTTATAATATCACTCCAGAGAAGTCTAACTTAATCCAAAACCCAAACATGCTCAAGGAAAACTACTTACCAGTATTTTAGGGTAGGGAAGGAAGGGGAGAGAAGGCATAGGACAATAGAGATGAGTGTTAACATATAATTTACACCACTATGACCTGAATAAATAAAGCTAGCTGAATTTACACCCATCCCTCTCCCCTGATTTAACATTATCTGTGAAAAAAGATTAATAGGAACTTACTTCCCAGGGGAAAATCACAAAACAAGGTTCATGGGCACACATTTTGCAGGTTTACTCTTCCATTCCTAACTACTCTAAAAGTGAACCAAAAAATGCAGCTTTTTGACTTACTGGGACTCATTTTAACTCTTGGTCTTACCATGTAATGGTCTACAGGTAACAAGGAGTGAGACCCTAAGCAACACTAAAAAAAGGTAACGAAGCATCGAAAAAATATATAAGTATTGTAACATTAACAAAACCCAGCATATTCAAGCAGAATAAACCTTGCCCTGCTCTTCTGACAGCCAGTCATTTGAAACCTGTGAATCAGTTACACACGTGAAGGTGCACACACCTACAGTATTTTTCCAAGACCAAGAAACCCCACCATCTTGAACCCATCTTCTCTTTCACACTCTATTTGGAGGAACCGTCACCTAAGGTGAAGAACACCGCAACCAACAGGTACAGCTCATCAGCCTGCTGAAGGCGGAACTGCTCTAAAGATGGCAAGGTCCACAACCAGGGTGTACGGCTTTTCTTTTTAATGAATCAGGCCCCTTCAGAAGAAAGGTTTGATTTTATCTCTCTGACTGTCAATACTAATGTGGAGGTTTAAGTTGGAGGGAAATCCAACACTTAAAAGCCATGACTATTAAAAAAAAAAAAAAAAAAAATCAGTGTATTAGTTAAATGGATTATTTCTGGTAATTCATATGCCTTATTTATAGAGCTTGACTTTTAAAAACTGAGCTACCCCTACTTCTCCCACTTGCATCTTTTATTTAAAGCAGATTAATTTTTAAAAGCAATAGCCATTTACCACCAAAACAAAAAAGTCTGTATATCCCTTATAAGTAATTACAATATTTTTTTTAAAATGTCTGTGCTCACTAGTTTTATTTATCACAGAAGAAGGAAGCTGAGAGACCAGCGTCAAATCCTCGACTTGTATTAATTCTGGGGAAAGTGGTGATTTAGGGGGCTTTATACACCCAGAAGAATCTCCAGATTCTTGTTTGCATTTCTTGCTGCGAGCCTTTCCTGAAGACAAAGTTGAGGATAACAGTGCAGGTTTCTGAATGTTGGCAGAACTGCTAATATCAGCTTCATTTTTTTTCTGACTTTGTGGTTTAGGTGAAATCTCCTGAATAAATAATAAAAAATTGATACTTTTATTTCAGTTTCTTCGCTGTACTTCTTGTATTCTATTTTGATCTTTTTAAAAGTAACTTTAGTATTCAAAACACTTTTAAAAGCAACATTATTTTCAGTAGCAATGCAAACTATTTAAAAAGCGTAACATTCAACTGTGGGGTTTTGTTTTAAAGGAGCAGTATCAATTATTTTCAGCATTCAGAACATCCTCATTTCTTTAGTATTTGAAATATCTGTTAAAAAAAGCCTGAAAACAAAGTTATTCTTCCTTTTTAAAAAATTAATCAGAGTCTTTTTAGTTTGACTCTTCCACACTCAGCAGGCCAGGACCATCAGTGTTGTCTCAGAAACTGTCTTGGAGGACACTAGTTACAGTCAATACACACAGTGAGGGAGAATCACAGACCACCTCATGTTGGACTTGATGAGCCTTATGAGTCCCTTCCAACTCCCTGCTCCTTGCTGGACTGCTCAACACTGAGCCATATGACTACGAACATTGCCCAGACACTCCGTGACAGGCTTTTCCACTACTGCGAGCATGAAACAGTTTTTTTTTTTTCAGAGGATTTCAGTTCTTAAAAATAAATAAAAAATTCCCAGACCTTTAATTTTTAGAGAAGAACCTGAAAAATGTTGATAATGCTCCTTTAGGAATGTCTGAAAACAACAAGTTTCCAAATACTCAACACACTCTCACACAACCCCTTTCAGTGCTGGGAGTCTGGATTTCACCACATTGTATGTTTGTGCAAACACATCAAGAAATCACAACTTCTAGCACCATAGGGTTAAACAGTTTGCTAACTGGGAAAAATGAGCAGATCAAGAGTTAAAACAGTTCTGAAATTAAAAAAAGAAAAATTTACATATAATGCAGCTTTCTAATTTCATCAGTTATCATCCTTCTTAACACAGATACTCAAGTATTTCAGACATTAGCATGCATTGACAGACATTAGCATTTTAGGTTTTTAACTGGAAGTTCTTCCTACTTGACTGAATGAACTGTGCATGTGGTACAGCTTGCCCTGTGAGGGCAGACTACAGTATCTGACTGCAATTTCCTACCCTTGTCCTCTTTCTTGTCCCAATCACATCATACAGCATAGTAGCATCTATTAAAACTGTAAGTGAGCAAGCAGAAAGATACTGCTAGAAGATGCGCACCACTCTATCCAAACTAAAAACATCACGTCTCTGATGATTTGAGGATATTATTGGTTTAGGTTATAAAACACAATTTCATTTTCCACTGGAACTTTCCATGTTCCAAAGGAGAAAAAGAGAAAAAGGCAAAACAAAATCCCACAACTGCACATTCTGTGTTTGTAAAAGGGCACCTCTGAACACTACATGAATAGGTTGCTGGAAGTTTCATGTAAAGACCTGGTGGCAAAAGCATCCCAGTCAGCAGACATCAGTTCTACGTTGAATAAGTGACTTACACATGTGCTAAGTGCAGTTTATTCATTTAAAGAAAATATTCCACCAACTGTAGAGTTATGTATACCTATGCTGGTTATGAAAGGCATTACCAGAAATTAATTAGAGTCATAACTTGTAAAGAAACAATTTTATTGTGCATCTTCACAGATGTGAAAGACATTACTACAGCATCCATTACTTTCAAATTACAAAGTTATTTAAACAAGATTTAAAAAATTAAATTAATATTTTGATAAGGTGCTTAACCTCTTAACAGGACAACTTAACATTAAAAACCTCAATGGATTAATGTTCTTCATCTAATCAGGTCTTGGTCAAAAGGAAATATAACATGACATACCCTAATACAGTTAAATAAACTACTGTGTCTGCAACTAATCCTCTGAGGTTTTGGGTTTAAGACAACTGTAAACTAAAAATATATAATATAAATAAAATAAACTTCCATCAACAAAGTCAGTTTTCGGCTACTGGCCTTAATATTTCTACCACGTTCTGCATTACATTATTTAAAAAGCCTACAAGATATTTTATCCATTCCATTTTATAGCAGTAGCAGACAAAACCTCTACGGGATGTCAGCTTTGCTATGGAAAAACCTTTTGGGGAAGTTTATAACTCGGCCATTTAAATTTGAATTTCTGCATGATCTTAGTGAAAAATGCTTCAAGTTCAAAAAACTTCCTCCCCATGGTTAATCATTTAAATGTTTGTGACGTTTCAGGTTTTTAGTTATAAGTAAAGGAACAGGACAATTTGGGATTTTAGATATCTCTTGAAAGGAGCTTTACTAGTATTTCCAAAATGGAGGTTTTTCAGACCATTAGCATGTAAACAGTGACAGAGACATCTTTTTTTAATCTAATCAATAAACAGAAACAGCCGAGTTACTAAGTCTGAGTAGTAACAAGAAGTTTGTAGTAAATACGCACTCTAGTTTATACTGTTGCATACACAGGTCTATGTAAACCACAAAGTCCCATTCAGCACGGTGGGATTCTGCATGGTAAGACTTGCATCGTAATGATTCTTCCCAAACTAACATGCTCTAAGCCATTTCACAGTTTTTTGCACATTGAGAATATCACACACAGTAGCAATAAAAATCATAGCATCTTTAATATGCAAAAAATTTGAGAAATGGAATGTCATGTCAATACATTGTAAACCTTTATGCAAACTATCGGTCAATGCACCAACACCGTAGTGGCTCAGTTAGTTGTTACGGTGACAGCACTGAAAACAAAGTCCTGTCCCATTGACAAGACTCCATCCAATGCAGCGTCAATGGAAAAAAAGAAAAGACAGCAATGCAATTATATATCAGCTCTAACGAACCAGTACAACCAAAATATCAAACCAAGTCTGGGGGACTGTGCTAGGGCTTGTGAACAGAAGTGCTCCTTTAAAAACTGTGGGCAGCAAGGCTATTTTATTCAAACACTGCTGTTAAAGAACGAAAACAAATACAAAAAAGCTGTATTAAAATTACATTAAGGCTCTGATTTAAATCACTGGAAAACAAAGTTGTCCTGAATTAAGACTACTGTTAATCCTTAGCTTGCTTTACCTTGCTTAGGCATTCAGTCCTTTAAATATGCAAGATAATGCATAACTTGGAGTCAAGCAAGGCCTGAACACAATGGAATAAGCCAAAGATAAAATGGCAGCCTTCAGGTCCTGCAAATATGCAGGAGGGTTAAAAATCAGATCCTTAACATTATTTAAAAGTTTCTTTTTTGTATTTATTAAAATACACACCCTTGCAAAATGTATGGCTCATTGAGCAGTTCATAAAACACGTACAAGCCTACAATACCAAATTCTTACAATGTAAAAGAACCTTTTAAGAGGTTCCATGTGATGTCAAAAACCCTGTTTCAAACACAAACGATATTTGTGTACGGGCCTTTTCCTAGGCCAGTCATGGTTCCAGTTATAAAACTGGATTTTGGGGCACCTGTCTCCTCACATTTGTTGCATGAAGACATCATTTCTCTTTGTTTTCTGTTAAGGTTTCTAATACAAAAGTTCATTACTGAAACCAAGTCAACACTGGGTTTAGAGACAATTAAATTCCATACTTCTAGCCCTGCCAGAAATGTAAACATAAGCGTAATTTTCAGTTCCCTGTTATATCTGAAGGGGCAAATTTTTATGCTGTAGGTACTACATCTCCAGGGTACACTCCAGTGGGAACCTTGCAAAACAATCAAACTCTACCATTTCATACCTGCTCCAGCACTGGAGCTGTTTCTTTGTTGCCTTCCTTTTTTTCAGCACCATCTGCAACAACAGCTTTGGATGCCAATAAACCTTAAGAGAAAAGTTGAGATTTTTAGTTAGAAGCAGCTTGTAACAGGAACTTGTGGAAAAAGAAACAAAACATTGCAACGAAAAATATGAACTGCTTGTAGCTTCAACATAATTCTCTCTGAAGCAGCTTTACACTTATTTCAAGGTGAACTTAAATTAGAAGAAGCCAAAACCAAACTATCAATTGTAAATTAATGCCTTCATAACGCCAAGCACTTGGGCTTAAAATCAAGCCTGTGATACTTAATTTTGAGGGATCACAATTATCTACAAAACTTTTTTACTTCTCCCCTTTCCAGTCTTTGAAATTCCCATCAGAATTTGTATTTCTAGTTTAACACCACTTCTTAGGCAGAATAGGAAAGGGCTTTAATTTCCAAATGAATATTCTCAACAGTGGGGCTCCTAGTTTACCTCAATAACAAAACCATGTTGGGACCAAACACAATAGAACACATCACTTCATTTGTGAACCCATATGCAATATCACTACCACAAAATAAAGGTAATCTGCACACAAGAAAGCATTCTGTTGGCTAAGTATGCAGCAATATCTTCAGTTCTACTTCACACAATATTTTAATGATCTAAATACGCAGATAAAACTATAAAACTTGAAAACACAAATCTGAAAACATGCTAATACTATACCCAGGGAAGGTCAACACCAGGGGTACTGGGTTTATGTCCTCTAAAGTAACTTGAGCTGACTAATTCACAGGAAATTCTCTTTGTATTCCATGAAAAATTAGATACTGATTGGACAGGAGCCAGCAGGGTGCCCAGACAGCACAAAAGGCCAATGGCATTCTGGCTTGTATCAGGAATAGTGTGGCCAGCAGGACTAGGGATGTCATTCTCCTCCTGTACTGGGCAGTGGTGAGGCATTCTCTTGAGTACTGGGGGCAGTTCTGGGGCCCTCACTTCAAGAAAGAGATTGAGGGGCTAGAGTGACTCCAGAAGAACAACGTGGACGGGTAAGAGACTGGAGGGAAAGCCTGATGAGGAGAAGCTGAAGGAGCTGGGGATGTTTAGCCTGGAGGAGACTCAGGAGGGACCTTCTCCCTCTCTACAACTGCCTGAGAGGAGGCTGTAATCAGGTGCAGACAGAACAGGGCCTGAAGCTGCCAACAAAGTGTTAAGTTGGGTTTTAGGAAGCTCTTCCTCACAGGAAGTGTGATCAGACCCTGCTCAGGGTAGTGGTGGGGTCCCCATCCCTGGAGGTGTTTAAGGGCCAGATCTGGCCCTTAGTGCCCTGATCTGGCCGATGTGGTGATGTCAGGCCATGGACTGGGCCGGATGATCTTAAAGTTCTTTTCCAGCCTCAATAATTCTGTAACCAAACGAATGTAAAGAAAATGAGGCATTTTAATAGAGAGCACTCACATGTTAGCGCACCATGGTAAGTACTAGGTACACTCTTTCATTTACTCTTTACATTAGATTAAGTTACAGTTTTCTTTGTTGGAAAGTAGTTTTTCCAAACCACCTTTTCAGAACACTAGATGGATAACAAGAGGTGTCAAGTACCTGATTGAACAGCTAAACAGCTTAATTGAAAAGTATAAACTTACTTAGCCCTCTTATATTGACACAAATAAAATTACGAGGCAAGGTTTTGATTCTGCATTAAGCTTCATAAAATACTTTGGTTTTGTAGACCTAAAAATCATGACTCATCCTGTTGAAATGAATTAGCAAAGTCCTTTATATTAATAATCATGCATCTAAAATGAAAAGCTTAAAGTAATTTTCAAAACTGAGTTAAGCAGATTTTCCAATACTCATCAACTCCAGTCTATATGGCAGCTTTAGCGGTTCTACAAACTACAGGTTGCCCAGAGAAGCTGTGGATGACCCATCAGTGGCTGCAACTGATGATGCAGTTCAGTCTATATGAGCCCCCTGACTGCTATCACTCTCTCCCTAGGAAAGGGAGATGTGCCTACAAACACAGAAAAATGTCATGTGGTTTTGGTATCTTTTCCTAGTACCAGCCACTGGAAGAAATTACCAGAGCTATACACATATATCATGTGCAGCTCATGGCAGCAATTAAATTGTGACTGTGCTGAGTGTGTATGGAATATGGGCAAAGGAAATGAGGCTGATAATAATCTGTTAATTAAACTTGTCTGCAGGACAAGTTTTATGAGGAGCAGCTGAGGCAGCTGGGGTTGTTTAGCCTGAAGGCTTTAACACTGTCTAGGACTACCTGAAAAGAGGTTGTAGGAAGGTGGGTGTTGGTCTCTTCTCTGAAGTAACAAGTGACAGGACAAGAGGAAATGGCCTCAAATTGCACTAAAGGAAGTTTAGGTTGGACATTAAGAAAAACTTCTTCATGGAAAGGGTCATCAGGCCTTGAACAGGCTGCCCAGGGAGGGGGTTAAATAGTCATCTCTAGGCATATTTAAAAGTTGTGTACCTATGGACCTTAAAGACAGGGTTTAGCAGTGGGCTTGAGCCAAGTTAATGGTTTGACTCGAGGATCTTGAAGGTCTTTTCCAACCCGTATTATTCTGATTCCAAACAGTACCAAATAAGAAGCCTTCTAGGGAAATCAAAGGGAAAGAGAAAATGGATTTTTCTAAATATCATTTCCTTCATATCATGTTCCATACTGGCCTGTTTAATGGCATTTTCTCCTTTAGATTCAAGCACCGATTAAGCAACAGAAACAACCATGCTGCTAGGAAAACTGACTGAGGATCCTTCACAGCTGACTTATGCAAAGTTGGATCAGCCAAAGAGAGTTTTAAAAACAACCTCACCATGCTGTTTAGTAAATGAGGTTCATAGGATCATAGGATGTTAGGGGTTGGAAGGGACCCAAAGAGATCATAGAGTCCAACCCCCCCACCACAGCAGGACAAAACTATCAACACAGGTCACAGAGGAACGCATCCAGGCGGGTCTTGAAAGTCCCCAGAGAAGGAGACTCCATGACCTCCCTGGGGAGCCTGTTCTAGTGCTCTGTGACAGTAAAGAAGTTCCCCCTTGTGTTGAGGTGGAACCTCCTTTGCTTTACTTTAATCTTACAGAAACAACTAAGACTTTTAAATGAATGACCATATCCTATGTACTACAACAAACCAATGCCTTTCATTGGTGGCACGGAAGTGCTTGCCAGGCCACACAAGGTATTACTGCCTAGATTAAAAAGCAGAATACATTTCTATCTTACCGTCTGCTCAAGAGCCACTTTGTTAAGAGAGACATTTCACAACATTTTCGACTCAGCTTTTGAGCTGATACTTTCTCAGCTCAGGTAAAAACATATTACCTTATCCAAAATACTGACAGGACCAATGCTGGCAACACAATTTGCCTGTAGGGAGGCATGGGGGAGGAGGGACACAAACTGAAATCAATTTTTCACTGTAAAATAAATTCCTATTAGAATTTTGGAATAAAATGCAGTTTTCCTGATTATTTAACTTCCTATTGTACTAATTATATTATACACCTCTGCACTTGTTTTTCATTGATAACTGAGTAACAAATGTAGGGAATCAATGCCTTAAGACACTAAAAAACTCTATCAGATCTTCATTACATTTATTTTTAGCCAAAAGCTAGGATACTTTTAATGACATAGAATCCTAGAATCATCATGGCTGGAAAGGACCTCCAGGATCATCAAGCCCAACCTTCATCCCAATACCTCCCTAACTCCTAGACTATGGCCTCAAGTGCTCTAGCAACCACTTTTTAAACACCTCCAGGGATGGGGACTCCACCATCTCCCTGGGCAGGCTGTTCCAGTGCCCAACCACTCTCTCAGGAAAGAACTTCTTCCTAAGATCCAATCTAAACCTCCCCAATGTAACTTGAGGCCATTTCCTCTCTCCTGCTATCATAGTAAGTTGGCAGAAGAGACCAGAAGCAGCCTTGCTACAACCTCCTTTTAGGCAGTAGTAGAGCACAATAAGGTCTTCTTTCAGACTCCCTTTGTGTAGACTAAATAACCTCAGTTCTCTCAGCTGCTCTTCAAAGGGCCTGTTTGCCAGATACTTCAGCAGCCTTGCTGCCCTTCTCTAGACCTAAACACAGAGTGAAGCCTTTCCAGAACCAGTGTGACTCTATAACAAACTGTGAAAAACAGGTAGTTTGTTCACAGCTAACAAAAACCTTTAATTTACAGTAGTTGTATGCAACTCCTGACCATGTTAAAGAGTTGCACCAACTCCACATTCATCCGACAACAAAGAAAATTGTACAGGTGGAGTTCAAACACAACCAGCACATTAACCAGTTTGGGAGATGGCTACCTTCTTACAAACGAAAAGATCTAGTCAAGTCTGAGACCATTCCCTGAATTTATACACAAGGTGGATAGATGTCCATTACCATTTGTAGAATGTCCTCTAAAATTTCAAACAAGACTCTAATGAATATCCACCTCCTTTAGTCTCTGAGTTTATGTGCATCTCACTGCATTTAAAAGGAAAAAAGAGAACAATAAAAAGTATTTTACCAGTGATCTTGTTAAGACGAGCTCTCTTTGCCTGAAATGAGTTGCCTAGATTACTTTTCCTCTTGTGTGATAACGTGCTCTCTGCCTGCACAAAGGCCATCTTTGGAACATCCACTACAGGAAACCCTACTTTTGAACAGAAGACAACTCGAATCAGCTTGCCATGTCATAAACACGTAACAACACCCAAAATACTTAAAGATATTGGAACTACTATTACAGTACTGCAAAGAAAACTTGAACAAACTGATTGAAAATGAAAACATCCTGAAGATTTAGTAAAACACACCAGAGCATTTAAAGATCTCAGAATGTCTGATTTTGACTCAGCATTATGAATAGTTGTATCAAAGCCTATCAAAACGAAACAATTGTTATCATGACAGAAATTGCTTCAAGCATCTCTGTATATGGAGGCATCATCCATAACCGATTTTCATTTTCTTAGAACAAGATCAGGAATTATGAGGTAACAGAAGATGCAGGAATGTGAATCAAAGCATATGATGAAGTCATTCAACAAAACCCTATGTTCTGCTCTTGTAACAGCCACTTTGAAGTTTTGCATACAGAGTCAATGCTGAATGAACTAAATTTATCCCATAAAAATTGGTTCTTGGATCAAACTTATTGTAACGGCAGATGAGACATCTTCCTCTAGAAATACTAGCTATTACTTAGATGCAAAAGCAACAACAGGAGTTCTTAAACATTACAGAAAAACCTATTTGGTCTTTTACAGAATTTGTTTTTACCAAATGTGTCACTAGATGTAGGCTCCTCTTCCTTTTTTTTGACTTCCTGCATGATTGCAGAGGTTGAAGTTTCTTCCTTTTTTGAAGGAACTTTTAGCCACTTTCTGTCCTCTTTATTGCTGTTTGCGCTGGTTCTAGGTTTACTTCCTGCTTTGTTCTTGGCTGCTGCTGCAGCAGCAGCTTTGACCAAAGCTATCCAATCCTCCAAAAAGGAAAAAATGGTAAGTATTACAAAATGCCTGAGACTCAAATAGAATATACATATAAACCCAGTGAAAGTCCATCTAGAAATATGTTCCAAAGCAGCTGAAGATATTTTTACTGCTACTACTCAAGAGTGGTAAAACGAGTTTCCCAAATTGCTTAAATGAACTTGAAAAATTATCGGTATGCCACATGGATAAAAAGGTTAAAAAAAAACTTGAACAAAAACCAACCAAACAGTTTAAAAAAAACCAGCTCAGAACTCTGTCTGCACACATTCCCAGCTACCTATTTTAAGTGTCATAGCTTTAGAGACCCAGGAGTTCCCAAACCCAAGCACTGATATTTTCCTTACCCTTCTGGCTGCCAAACACACCAGTTCCATTGTTGCTCCAGTTTGAACTATGATTCAAAACTATAACCAATGCAAAGCATGGTCCAACCAGCTGCATGATGGTGCAAGAATCCTTCCTGAATTCAACTGATAAAGCAGAGGTAACTTATCTGACTGGATCTGTGTTTCTACAGTAATTACAGGTAGGCCTCTTTTCTATTATGAATTACAAGCTTGATTAAATAATTTTCATCAAGTACTTTACAACAATGAGGAAACTGCACATTCAGCATTTTAGGTAGCAGAAGTGCCATTTTCCGTAATGGCCAATCTGACTATGGGGAAACCTCCCAGGACTAAACAACAGAACATACATCCCAAATTAACCTACTTTGGGCATGTAGATGAAGCCTAGCCACTCTGTAAGTCAAAGCAGAAATACTTTTCAGGCTGAGTGACCAGATCCTGCCTTATGTCCCCCGAGTGTCACGGATCAGTTTGACTGCAAAAATTTCAACTTTACCCTTTTTACCTAAGTTTTTTTGCAGATTTTCTGTAACATGAAGGTACAGAACTTTTCCGTGAAGAAGTTCTATAAAAACAAGAGCAAAAGTTCATCCTCCACCAGTAAGAATTAAACATCTGAACAATCATTAATTTACAGCATTGCGATTTGGCTGCAAAAGTATTTGCAGCCTTGTAGCACCACACATAAAATAGGTATGATAAAGGCTTTGTTCTGTTTCACAAGTGCTTTACAAAGAGTAAAAACTTTTCCCCTCAACTGCAGAAAGACTGTACTTTATATGATGAGATACCTAAAGATCTTAGAAAATTCATTTCAACCTTTTTTTCCCCCTACATATTACAAACCTGTCACCTTTCTGTTCTGCTGAGGTTTCTGTGACTTTTCTGATGCATAAGAAAAGCATAACACAAAATACAAGGCATTACTTTTCCTTCTATTATGCTTTTTCCCTATCCACAGCTCAATACTTGCAGGTTACTAATTTACATGGTTTATGCTTCTATGTTGCATGAAGATACCTACTTAAAAACACCAACAGCTTTGACTCCTCTAAGATAAAGTGTTCCATTTCCCAACTGTCAATGCAAGATGCAAATGCTCAGTCTAACCAGCAGCAGCAAAGTCTGGAAGCGTTTTGGCAATGCTTACACAACACGCAGCTACCAAGACCATTTGGTGACAAGTCAGCCACAAGGAGCGTGCCTAACTGCCAGCTGCAGGGTCAAACAAAAACACACATTTCTTCTTTGGCCAGCCCAAACAAGCACACACATTAGCTCCAGTCCACCCAGAGGCTTGCACATCCAGTAGGACAAAAAAAAAAAAAAAAGATGGAGCTATTTGCACTGGGGAGAAGTTGGGAGACCTGAGAGTGGAAGTCTTACACCACTGTACCCTGGCCAAGGGATGAAGAGGATCAGTAATGTGGTATCTTATGAAAAAAGTGAGAAACAAAGGAAGCACCACCTGCATGAAAACAGCTTCTAAACAGCATGTGAATTTTCAGTCAAGCTCTCTGAAAACAGAAGCTTCGCAAAGATACTGAGCTTCAATGACTGCACTGAACTATCCAGTGTTCTAGCATAACATTAAGAGCTTTTTGTTTGCATTTTACTTCATTGTTTGGACCCTTCCCTTAAGACATGGAGCATACAGAGGGTAGCAGGACACATAGAACAATGAAGCAAACAATGAGTAAATGTTCAGAAGCCAGAACAGAGACATTAATTAATTCTAGATTGTAATGTAAATTTAAATTTAAGGTAATATTGAATGGAGGAGATGGTCACCATTAACAACAGGTCCCTTCCAACTATAACAATTAGTGATTCTGAAACTGTGGGCCCAGTTTTATTTTGGCTTTGGAGTAAACGTAGAGGCACTGAAGTGACACAGGTAATTCCTGCTTTTTAACCTCAGATTCCTGCTGAGAGGCTGCTCAGTGGCACAGCATCCAAAGCATAAGAACTATGTGCATCCTTCAGAAAGACACAGTTGGGCCTTTTTCAAAGTTGTTAAAAAATTTAACCACAAAATGGGAGAATAACAGTGTGAATTTAAAGCACAGCGAAATCTGAACTGTCTCAGTGTTGTTGTAAAATATCTACTCTGTCAACTGTAACAGCAGGACACTAAATATGACAGACATCACAGTAGCTAGTTGTAAACCTTTACTAGCAGGACTGTTCCCCAGAGGGTTCTGTATACACAAAGCCAAGGGCCCAAATAGGAGTAAACATTTCACAAATTAACAAACAAAAAACAAAATCCTCCAAAGAGAAGTTTTCCCTGCTTCTCCCTCTTGTCCTCTGACCTTGTCACTCTATTGTCTGTGGTTATGTAACTGCACCATCCAGCCAATTTCTCACTTCCCACAGTACCTCACCTCAGTGAAAGTTTCTCATTGACAAGAATAATTCTTTAATAAAATGTTGGAGTTTTTTATTCTTACTAAAATTATTTTTCAAATAAGCTGAGAACAGACTGAGAGAAGCTGAGAGAAGGGGACACTGTAGTTAGAAGACAAAATATTTATCACTGCTGAGAAAGAAACCTGTCATGCTAATTGAATTCACTAAATCAAAGTACAGGAAATTGCATAATCAAGAAACACATTAATGGAAATTACTCAATAGCTTTAAACATCAGTTGGCTAGTAACACTTGTATTTTAAAATATTGCTTTGTATAACCTTAAATGTGCAACAGATGGAAGGCAAAATGAGATTAATTTCTAAAATCCAACCCTTTGTGTCAAGTGGAATTCACACACACACATTCTCCTTTCACCTGCCTACAACCACCATTTTTTGCTTCCCTGCAGTACTAAAGATTTGGCTGTTTTTCCTCTCCTGGCACATCACAGCTCCCACACACTCATACAGAGACATCCACAAACCATCATCGATCCACTGACTGGCTGATTCTGCATCGAGCCTGGATTCCTTACTCTCACCTTCCAATTCTAAAGAGTCTGCCCCGCCTACATCTTAGCTCACATTTTCTCCTGTCACATCATCTGTTTTTCCTCTGTCCCAATCGCAAATCCACGCTCTTTCCTCAGCTTTCTCCTCTTGGGTGCAAAGTCCCCTCCCTCTCCTTCAAAACCCTCCTCAAAACTCACTTCTTTTGGTTCGATTTCCGTCACTAATCTCAGCTCCGGCGCTATCTGCTCCCTCTCGCGCGCCTGATTACATCGAAGATAAAACAAAAAACATGAAACAGAAAAAGTAAGTTATCCAGATACTTTATATGTGCTCTCACAAGGGCAGTCTCAACATCCCCAGCTTTTTGTGTTTTCTCTCTGTTACTACGTTAGCCACATTTCGGTGATTTCAATTACTTTGCACTTATCTGCAGAGCGACCCAACCTACAGGCTCACTGCACTGAGCCACAGAAACATTTTCTGCTCTTGAAAAATGTTGCTTTTTCACCCTCACAGTCAAGTCTTATTAAAACACACTTCTGCTGCAGCTCAAATACAGTGTCAGAGGTACAGTGTTTAGCCTCTTTCTTTACTATACACTAAGCTCAAATCAAAGAATTAACTAGACTAGATTCTCTCTCCATGTAATTCAAATTCTGCATGCTTAGCACACACCTTCCAGACAGAGCTGACATATATTATATTTGCTGATGCACTAGAACTTGAGGTATCTTAAGCTTACATATCTCTTGAAACGTATGGATTTTCTCTTTGGAAACAGGAAAAACAACAAGACATAGATTTAAATGAAGTGTGAAGTTCTGAATCTGGCTATTCTGCTATTTTCCAAATCAAGACGTACTCTTGGTCACCTTTAAAGACATATGTAGTTTTTAGTAAGCATGTTCTTAGAACATTAATAAAAAAACCCAGAGCATCCATTTGAGTTCCAGGCTTGGGGAAAGCTCAGCTTCAAAGAACTGATTTTCACACTGCATAGATCACATATTTATTCTTTAACAGCAAAAAGTAGTTTGAAAACATTTTATCACAGAATAATAAAAGTAGGAGATGTTTCAGAAAAAAAGTGTATTTGCCTTTGGAGGACACAGAACTTCATTACTGTCTCTGATTTTACAAAACAAAATTCCAAGACTAGTACCAATTAGGATTGTATGAAGCATAACTGATGGTGTCACTGCGGCAAGACAATTTAAAAATTCTAAAAGTGTAAATTGGGTCCCTTTATTCTTTCTCAGGTCTGCACTTAAGCCATCTACATCCAGCCCCTGAGATGCAGGAGACTGACACCATAACTCTCAATTACTGGGAAAAGTCAGAAGTAATAGATGAGCTGGACTGTCACCACACGTTTGCCATCAGAACGGCTGCTAAGATAAGGATTCACTATTTTTTAAAAGCTGAAAATGCCTGTGGCCCATGAGCAGGAACTCAACTTTGGACATAACTTTGCTCCCTAGAAAAAGCACAGGAGAGTAAGAGACTTTTTTACCCTGTCACAGAAGAGCTATTTCAGTCCAGTCACAACCATATTAACCAAGTTTTCCTTTTCATGAAGAAAAATTCAAACCTCTACCTTCTTAACTTACAGTCACACTGAAAGCATTCTTTGAAATGTTCTACAGCAAGAAGTCAGTGCTAGCGTGACTATTTCAGTTTAATGCCTTTAAGGAAACAGAGTTTAAATGGTGTGGTGATGCCTGTAAAAAGTTACAAAGCTCTTTGCATCAATGATCCACCTTACTGTGGAGCTACTGGTAACCTAGAGGCCAGTTGCCAAGTCATCTCAATTATCAGTAAGTCAGCATCACAGTGTGGATGACTACACAGTAATTATGAAATACCTGAACTTTGTTTGCCAAGTTAGGAGTGTTCTAAAGAAAAAGGAGCAAATAAGAGCATCTTTTTCCACATTTCTTGTCTCAAAGTCTTAAACAGTAGTAGTGGAGGAACTTCTCATTAACCATGGGAATAGAGTTACCATGCAAGATAAATTCAGTGGTTTTTCCACTGTAAAAGTTTTCAATGTCATTTAGCTTTTGCAAGTAAAGAAATGTCTAGTGACTAAATCATGTCCTTTAGTTCACAGCCTCCTTCAGCTTCTGCTCAGCATCTCTTTAACAGCAATGGGAATGCTAGCAAAAATAAGCAATATTTATTTGTCTGAATCCTCAAAAGTTCTGATGCAGGGGAGAAAACACTCCCACAAAAGTCATGTTAAAAACAGTATGTAGGCAAAAAGCCACCGCAGCAGCAAACTAGAGATGAAGTGGAGGGTGTAGAAGGAAAAAATAAATGAAAAAAAAAAATAATGAGCAGCAATGACTACTGGCAAGATGAATTTTTCCTGAAAGGATGCCAGAGGAAAAAGACTCTGGATGTCCGTAGTTTTGTCAACTCTGCAAGGCAAAACTCTGGGAACAGATTAGTTGGCAGTGGAGTGTATAGCAGCGAGGCATTTCAGAAAGAGGCAAGGCTACCTGAGCAGCACACTCTTGGGCATCACTGGTAAAAATGGTGAAGCAACGCAATGGAGGACCTAGGATAAAGACTAAACTAAAACAGTGCTAGATGACATACTATCTCAAGATACTAAAAATAACAGTAAGAATAATGAAAAGATTTATATATAGCCTAACAAAGAGGTACCTAAATTATTCTTACCTGCCCCTTTGCATCCTCTGGCATAGATTTGATATGCATCCTCTTAAGGCATCGAATAACACCATCATAGAACTGTACTGTGAATGTTCCTAGAAAAGGATTGATGTAGTCACTATGAGTAGTTAAGAAACAAAACACACCTTGTTACTATGAAAGCCATAGCAAAATGTTTTGCAGGGCTTCTGAACCTATTAATCAGCTGGGACTGAAAATTTTCAGGAAAAATAAATGACAGTCTCAATAAAACTCTGCTTTTATGATGATGTTCTTTGTTCACTTGGCAAATTTCAAATATTTTTAAGCTACTGGGTGACTTGCTCGTAACTGATATTAAAAGGGAAATAATTCAATCCACAACGAAGCCCTCGTTTTGCTTTAAACTACAGTAACAATTTTCACTTCGAAATAGCACCCCATTGTGCAGTATTGCATCAAAGGTGTTCCTTTATTTCCCCGTTTGCATTTTCTTCAACAGACAGAAGTTTCAGAGAGCTGCCACTCCCAAAACCACCATGAACATTTAAACACGTCACTATCTCAAGTCAACAACAGCACATAACAATCAGGATACTGAGCCTAGGATACTCTTCTCACTACTGATGAAGCATTAATTATTGCAATTTCCAGAAGAAATGTCAATTTTCTAATTTCACACAGATAAAAGACTAAATTTGATAGAATAGAAACATCTTAACACAGAGGCAACAAGGACAATTTTACCTGTCTGTTTTAAGCACAGTCTGTCACATGTACAAAGAGTCCTTAACAATGCCCACATGTGAATACATACCCTCTTTATTAATTGCTTCAATCTTTGCAGGGTAGTATCGACAGTCTGTCCAACGAGCCAAGACTTCTTCTCCAGGTTTAAAATCCTGTTTTGTACAAATTTAGTCATTAATATTTCAATCATTTAGATTTTTTCCTAGAAATAATTAAATGTGGTGAGGAAAACAAGTAGGATGGTTTACAAAAACCAAGTCAAAAGGCAGCAGAAATGTGCCACTTACAACAAATTCTTCATCATCTTTCAGTCCTTCTTTTCTTAATGCTGGTCGCTCCAAGGGTCGCAACCTATTGCTGTCCCAGTAAATCCACTCATCGTAGCGATGACTCCAACGTTCAAAATGGACCAACATCTTCCCCTCTTCATAATCTATCTTCTCAATACGAGATGGATACCTTGAAAAGTAAACATACTGATAAATCTCAAAGTTTTTCAAAGGCTGGGCATTCATTGCATACAACCACATTTGCGTGACCGTCCAGAAAACCAGATTTCTTATGAAATCTCCAAATCTGAAAAATACTAAAAGTGCAAAATTGATAGCAGGATAGCATTTCATTTAAGGTATCTACATAGATCAGTAAGAAGTCATCACCTTCATCCTAGTCAGGTGATTATACACACATTTAAACCCCAAAATCCCAGAGCAAAACCGCACAAAACTGGCACTGAGCATTGGCGCTTATCAGTTTTTAAACCCATGTTTGACTAAGGTGAAACCTTCTAAGACTTTTTGTTTGCTTGGAAACGTAAATGCTATTGAATAGCTTTAGAAACACATTCATTGCTATTTATCTTGTGAAGTGTTTCAAACTATACCATTGATTCCAGAAAAATCAGAGAAACTAATCAAACCCCAAAGCAAACAGAACATTCTTACTTAATCCAAGCTGTTTATTAATTTGTACATCAGCTGCCCCAATTTCACTGCTGTTCAGTCTGATTCATGGAACTCTTCTTTATCAGTCATCAATCTTTTAACTCCATATGCACTAAAATAAATGTCAGCCTTAAATATCATGTGGTTATTACTCTCAGCAATCATGGTATGTGCTTAGTAGAACCAACCAGGACTGAGCTGCAAGCAGAGGAAGTCTTAGACATCCAATTTTAGGTGTGGCATACACGTTGCTTAGGAACCATAAAGGTTGAGACTATAGTTGAAAGGAAAAATCCCAAATTTCTCTAACTTCAGCAATTATTCTTAAGTCTTACTATTCCTGGTTCATCAAACTGATGTATTTCACAAAACTGTAGTAAGGGAGCAAGGCACAAACTCGAGGGGGAGGGGGTGGTGTGGGGGTGTGTCCCACTACTTCTTCCATCAACGGTATTATTCATAGGATCATAGGATGTTAGGGGTTGGAAGGGACCCAAGAGATCATCGAGTCCAACCCCACTGCCAGAGCAGGACAAAACTATCTAACACAGATCACAGAGGAAC
>VXBP01000330.1:0-24799 GCA_013400115.1 Rhinopomastus cyanomelas | reverse complement strand
TGCTGTGCCATGGTTAACCTGTTGTCCACCAGGACCCCCAGGTCCCTCTCCACAGGACTGCTTTCCAGTAGATCACCTCCCAGCCTGTACTGGTGGAGTTTGTTATTCCTCCCCAGATGCAGGACTCTGCACTTGTCCCTGTTGAACCTCATCTGGTTTCTCTGTGCCCAGCCCTCCAGTCTGTCCAGGTCTCTCTGGATGGCAGCACAGCCCTCAGCCCTATCAGCCAAGCCTCCCAGCTTGGCGTCGTCGGCAAACTTGCTGAGTAGACACTCTGTGCCCTCATCAATGTCATTGATGAAGATGTTGAACAAGACCGGTCCCAGCACCGATCCCTGAGGGACACCACTAGTCACAGCTCTCCAGCTGGACCTGGCACCATTGATCACCACCCTCTGAACTCTATCCTGCAACCAGTTCCTAACCCACCTCACTGTCTGCTCTTCCATCCTTATCTCCATGCTATGAAATGCAGAGAAAATTGCAATGAGGCAGAATTCAGCTCCTTCCTGCTGCCCTTCACAGAAGAATTAGAACAGATTCAAAAGTGAAAAAGAATCTTCCCCCACTACAGTTCATTAGATCATCATGTTTTCTCCAGAGTTTATACTAGGAATGGTCTAAAGGTAACAAACATGCAGTGAAATGAAAGACCACAGTAGAAAGGCAGCTGTCTTTCACTTCCATTACAAGGTGACCTGTTTTTCTAACAAAGTGCTACTGTGGAGCAACAGCAAGAGTACAGAGCTTGAGCAAGCAATTCCCGGTCCTACTGCAAATTCCATCAGCTAGAAACACAACTGACGAGGAGAGGAATCCTGTCAACATTTTCAGCTCTGAACAGGTCCTCTCCAGAACACTGATGGTCCTGATAAAGGAGTCTCTAACATTATGCTCTGATTAAAATACAAGCTCTCAGAAAGCACAGGCTCCCATTATTTCCTGGTGACTAGGAAAGGGCATTAAAACAAAAGATGTCAATCTCAATTTGCTCCCTCGTTTCTCCAGCCCCATTTCTTCAGCTGCAGAGATGCTAACAGCTTCCCAATACATAAATATCACAGGACTTGACGAATGAGTAAACCTCTGACTTCCTAGCTACTACCTCAGCTACTTCAGCCACATTTCACCATCCTATCAGAATACACACACATTGCAACTCCTGTTGCATTTCTCTCATCCGTACATTTCAGAGACACAAGACGCTTCCACAGCTATTCTTTAAGTTCACAAATTCTCAGTGTACTTTAAAAAATGAATAAATAATGTCGTCAAAGAATGACTTCGTCTCAAGCTGCAGACTCTCATTTGTCACCCTAACAAATCCTTTTTCAAGGCAGAAGTCCACCCTAGAAGCAACAAGGTCACCCCTCCCCCATCCCCTCTCAAACAGACTGACACCACCACTCAAACACAGTGAAGCTGACCGTATGTTGTACAAACACAAAGTAAAACCGGTAGGTCAAAACCTGGACCCCACTATCAGCATTCAAGTCTATCTTTGAACAGAAGGTTTTATTTTACTTAAAGAAAATACGTCAGCTGAGAGACAGGTCCCCTTAGCACTTCTCTGACAATGCCTTCCTCTTACATCCACATGCTGCCAAGTTTATGATTTTTACTATAGAATTTCTTACTTTTTTCCATCTTCCCAACTGTTTCCATTTCAGACTTCTTACAGCTAGTCACCAAGTGTCAGAACAAACAGGCAGAGTCGTAAAGCAGAGGAAAAGGTAGAGTTGCTGTTACTACACCAAACGTATGAGTAAAGATGTCACCCAAGATTTTCAAACTAAGTAAAGAACGACACAGAAAGCACAAACAGAGGGAACAAAGCAAAAACACCAGAAAAGCAAGAGAGAGAGAAGTTCACTGTGTAGCAACCAAACATCGTTTCCTATGAACCTACGATGCAAGTACTGTTCCCAGTAGGGCACTACTCAATGGTGGTTCCCTTCATGGATTTTTATTGTTGATTTTTATTGTTATTGACCACCAGTAACAAAGTCACCACTCTAAGCACTCTGTGTCGATGACAACAGAACAGATAAACTGGTAAAATATGACATGTTCTGGAAAGAGAAAACTGAGTGAGAGGGGAAGAAAAATACAGAGTACAGCTTAAAGATGAATATATAAAAATGCAGACAGCTTTAGGGAGAATTCATCAAGTCAAGAATCAAGCCATTAACACACAGAAAAAAACAAAAGAGCAAAGCCAGCATTAGTTAATAAAAGAAGATACATAACATATGAAGCCTAATTAGAGATCACTTTAAGGAAATGCAGCATGAGTTATCAATTAATTTCACTATTGCTGTAATCAAGGTCTTTTTAAAATGTCACTATCCGCTCTGAATCTAAGTCCATGGTGTTCATTCTGCATTGCTAAACCTTCTGATAATCATATCCTCACACAATGGTTAGAGTCCATTAACTCAGGTTTCTCGAGCACACAATCAGACAGTGATTACAAGATGAAAGGAACCCAAACCTGCATTCAGTCTTCAGAGACAGACGATGCAGCAAGGTTCTGAATCACCCAACCTAGGTACAATTGGGTATTTAGGCAACTCAAAAATAACTTTGTAAGGATTTAGCAATGAGCTGTTACCCTCAATACCCACTAGGTTTAGCCACAACATGCGTTAAAAATATGCATAAACAGTAATATTTCACAATATTGATCCCACAGCAGATTCCACAGCAGCACTGCAGAACTCACTACTGCAGATTTTACACCACACAGAACCATTTTGATGGTGTTACTGGTTTTGCACTTCTACTGAAAATAAATGTCACAAATTGCAAAGCTATACAGGTATTTTAAAGGCAATACACTAACAACAGAGAATAACTCTGCTAATAAAAGAGAAGTCAATGTAATTTCTTTAATATGACTTTTTGAAGAGTTCTACAGAAATGTATGCTGTACAGTGCATACAGGAAAGCTTATTCTGTAGAAAGGAGATTAATGTGAAGATGGTGACATACACCAGATGTTTTATGCAGATGTTCCTTCAATTGCAAAGCCACGAGCAGGTGCTGTGAAGAAATGCTGCAAAGGGGAACACAAACAGCACTTTTTACAGTCCAAAGCTTAACGATGTCAAAGGCCCAAAAAGCCTTACAGCCAGGTGAACTGTCCCCATTCACCCCAGCAGGAATTCCATGCTAGGGGAGATCAGAATGCATCTGGTTTACAAACAAATCTGCCAACATTCGCTCAGCATTAAACCAGAAAAGCATGCTCTAAAAAACTGTGGAAGAAGGCCCTGCTTTCCACAGGCAAAAAAAGGCCAACAGACCACCACACTCCAGCTCAATGATCAAAGCATTCTTTTTGAGGGAAGAATCAATAACCTGCAAGTTTAAGAAGTTTTGAGGTTTGGGTATGTTTAACAGCATGCTGAAAGTAATTATTTCATAATCCTCAACTCTCATCCAAATCTAGGGTGCTTTTGTTTTTGCTTTGTAAAGAGAACTGGAAAACTACAGTTCGCTGATGATATCTACCCAGTTCACGTACTGCACACTCTCCATTCTCAGGTTCCAGTGATTTCAACTCCTAAGAATTATGCAGTATTTCTGTAAAGCTGCAAAATTTAATATGGCTTACAAAACTGACACGGTGAGGCAATGGTCAGATTATAGTGCTCCAATGTTCACACAGGAAAAACTGAAGGGAAGCTTCCGGTTTTCATTCTTGGACAGTGTGGAATAAAACCCCAACAACTAGACCCATTTTTTCCCCAATGTAGTCAAGACAAATGAAGAACAAGACAGACAGTATTTTCCATGTTTATGTCATCATTTTTCTTTTGACCCTCAAAAGTGATCAAAAAGTGAATTGTGCTGTGAGATGGGACAACAGTTATTTTAAAAAAAAAACAAAAGAGGATGCAAAAACATTAGTAAATGTGCCCCAGTGTGCATCTACAAAGCCTAGCAAGAGACACATGCTTCCTGCCTTCACAAGAACAGTACAAATAGAGGATATAAAAACAAATATCCTCCCCATTCCCACTTCTCCACAAATAGTCTTCTGGTATCTGCAAACATCTATTTCTAACTCCCCACTTCTTACTATATATATATAGTAATATATCAATATGAGGCACAGCCTTCACAGTCCTTTCAAATACTTGGCTGTCAGGCAACCCACTCAACCAAAATCCAAAGCAAAGACGGTACAAAATAAGATTTCCCAATGTCTTATTAAAAAACAAAAAAGAAAGAATAAAATCCTTCTAGATAATCAGATACACCAAGTCAAGCTGTTTCTATGCCTGAAGTGCCACAAGGACCACATATCTGTAGTTTCTCCATTGCCTAACTTAAACAAATTATTCAAGATTGTGGTCACAAAAATAATAGGGTTGGTTTTTTCAAAGCAGTATCTGGCACTTACAGGACAACTAGTAGAAAGCTAGAGGCACAAAAGTCACAGAAGAACAGAAAAAAGATGAAGAGATGCATCTTGACATAAGTTTTGCTAAGACTGCCGTACTTGTGGGAGCTAACAGCTGAAGAATCAACTCTGGACATGAGCACATGCCAGCAAGTACATGCAGTTCCACTGCTGTTTAATTTGTTTAGTCCATGAATGGAACGGGGGAATGCGCACTTGTACCAGTTTTTGTATGAGATGATAGAACAACTCAGGTTGCAAGGGATCCTGGACCTCCAGCCCAAATTCTCACTCAAAGCAGGGTCAGCTATGGGATCAGGTAAAGCTTTACAAAGTTTTATCCAGCCCATCCTTGAAAACATCCCTTGTTGGAGACTTTGGACAACCCAATCCACTGCTTGCCTGCCCTTTGGGGAACAAGATTCTCCTCGTAACTAGTCTGAATGTCTTTGTTTCACTTTGTGCCTGTTGTCTCCTGTGCTCCAACTACATACTACTACAGACAGCTTGGCTAAGTCTTTTTCAAGACATCTATGAAGGTAACAGAAGGCTGCTAGTGGATCTCCTGAAGCTCTCTTCAAGCTAAACAACTCCAGTTTCTTCAGCCTCCCTCCTAAGATCACACACTCCAGACCCCCGATCATCTCACATATACTTAATAATTATCTATTCATCAGTCAATCCCATCTCACTTACTGTCTGCTGACAGGTATCATAGAATCATAGAATCATTACTGATCGGAAGGGACCTGAAAGATCATCCAGTCCAATCCACCTGCAACAGCAGGATCACCTAGACCAAGTTACACAGGAACCCGTCCAGTCAGGTCTTGAACATCTCCAGAGAAGGAAACTCCACAACCCCCCTGGGCAGCCTGTTCCAGTGCTCTGTCACCCTCACTGTGAAAAAGTTCCTTCTCAGGTTGATGTGGAACCTCCTATGTTCCAGCTTACAACCATTGCCCCTCTTCCTATCACTACATGACACCGAGAACAGTCCAGTGCCATCCTCCTGACACCCACCCCTCAAATATTTGTAGACATTAATGAGGTCGCCCCTCAGTCTCCTCCAAGCTAAAGAGACCCAGCTCCCTCAACCTCTCCTCATAAGGGAGGTGCTCCACCTCTCTTATCATCTTTGTTGCCCTATGCTGAACTCTCTCCAGAAGCTCCACATCCCTCTTGAACTGAGGAGCCCAGAACTGGACACAATACTCCAGGTGTGGTCTCACCAGGGCAGAGTAGAGGGGGAGAAGAACCTCTCTTGATCTGCTAACCACCCCTCTTCTAATCCACCCCAGGATGCTGTTGGCCCTCTTGGCCACAAGAGCACATTGCTGGCTCATAGTCATCTTGTTGTCCACCAGGACCCCCAAGTCCCTTTCCCCTACACTACACTCCAACCGGTCAGTCCCCAGCCTATACTGGTACCTGGGGTTGTTCTTGCCCAGATGCAAGACTCTGCACTTACTCTTGTTATAGCTCATTAGATTTTTCTCTGCCCAGTTCTCCAGCCTGTCCAGATCTCGCTGAATGGCAGCACAGTCTGCAGGGGTGTCGGCGACACCACCCAGCTTTGTGTCATCAGCAAACTTGCTGACAGTGCATGCCAATCCCTCAGCCAGGTCATCAATGAATAGATTGAACAGGATCGGTCCCAGCACCGATCCCTGGGGCACTCCACTAGATACAGGCCTCCAACTAGACTCTGTCCCATTGACCACCACTCTCTGACTTCTACCCTGGAGCCAGTTTACAATCCACCTCACTACCCGAAAATCTAGGCCACACTGCCTCAGTTTGTCTGCAAGGATGCTGTGAGAAAGCGTGTCAAATGCCTTTCTTAAGTCAAGATAGATGACATCCACGGCTCTGCCCTCATCCATCCACCTGGTTACACCCTCATCAAAGGCTATCAGGTTGGTCAAGCATGACTTTCCCTTTATGAAGCCATGCTGACTGTCCCTAATGACCCTCCTGTCCTTGATGTGCCCGGAAACAGCCTCTAGTACAAATTGTTCCATCACCTTTCCTGGGATGGAGGTGAGGCTGAGGTATCACATTGATTTTAATTAGAGTTGCGCCTCACAGTTTGCTTTAGTGAATGTAAATGTAACAAATGGTACAAATTCATTATGTCAAATGACCTCCTGTGCAACACTGCACTGCTGCACTTGATGAAGAAGCAGTTGCAGCTACCTCCCCAATAAAGCAAAAATAAACATGCTGTTTCCTGACCGTCTATCTGTGCTGAGAAGTTTGACCAGGTCTTGTTCTGCACAGTAATTGTACAGACCGAAGGATACCAGCGACCCTAGCACTGTCTGCAAGAACTTCCTCACTTAAACGTACAGAGGCATTCAACAGTCCGAGTACACAATATTCCCTCCACATGTTACACAATTGAAACACGAGATTCCATGACATGAACTCCAGCAACTGCCACACAGATGAAAATTTAAGAAATGTGGCAGTCCCTCAGAAAGAAAAAAAACCCACTTGGCTGTATTTTTTCCCCATTCTGGGAAAAGTCTTCCTTGATTACCATGAACACTGGATCTTTAAATGACAGCATGCTTGAAAAAAAACTAAAGCTCATTGGAAGGCTATTTTCCAGAAAGTGTTCTCAATGTGTCACTTGTACAAACACTGAACTAAGCAATACTATTGCTCTTCAACTCGGGTCTTGTTATAAATAGAAAGAAATTCCACGTAAGTTCTTTACTTCCTTTAAGTACATGTTTTTGCATGCAGATGAGGGGAATGCATATAGCTTATATATAGAAGGAATTAAAAAAACAACCACCACCAACCACCACCCCCTTATGCAACAGAAAGCAAAGAAAAAAAACCCATATGGATTATTATTACAGCTCGCCACCCTAAGAACATGACGTTATGCTTTCTCTAACCAGCTCTTTGGTGAGCTACATAAATATTACTTTATTCGAAACAGGGTCACGTTTTCAGTGTGTATGACATAACACAAGTTTACGTGCATACAAACTTGACCTAGTTCTACTTGGAGGTCCAGACAATCAATCAATTCCTAGACAGTTCAGAATAAATTCTATTCTGCTTTAAAGTACCAAGAAACTCAGCTGCAGAGCTTGTGCTAAGCCAAGTACTACAGAACCAACACATGATCCTTCCCCTGGGAAAACACTGGGCAGAGCTGACACAGGCTACATACTGGATATGCAGTGATCTTCTTTTTGTAATTAAGCTGAAGGTATTTTCACATACACCCTTTCGTTATCTAGTTACATTAAGCAATTACTTCTATCACAGAAGATGCTATAAAAAGTTCTATGAAAATTGTTTTATTTTTATAGCACTGTTCAGACAGTTGCGTAACCTTGGCACTCAGCAACAGCATTGGCAGGTTGAAAACTCAATCTAAGTAAGTAACACACAGACTTCTCTATCACATCACTTCAGGGCTGCAATATCAGGTATTTACATAGACATGGTCATCTCTCCAGGAATGCAACAGAAAAGCAGGTACAACCCTCTCTATTTCCTAGTCCTAATTAATCAGAGGAGTGAAGAAAGAACTTTTAGGTAGAAGCATCCACTTCCTCTGTTATCTACTTTAATAAAACCAGGGATTTTTCAAACAAGAATAGCACGGCCAGCACACATCAAATGAGTCCACTTAGAATCCCATAAGCATTTAGGCTGGAAAAGACCATTAAGTTCACAAAGTCCAGTCATGAACCCAACTGTCCCAAGGCCATGGCTAAACTCTGTCCCTGAGTCTACATTACTTTTAAACACATCCAGGGATGGAGAGTCAACCCCCTTCCTGGGCAGCCTGTTGTAATGCCTGATGAATCTTTCAATGAAGAAGCTTCCCCTAATATCTCACCTAAACTTCCCCTAACATAATTTGAAGCCATTTTCTCTTGTCTTATCACTTGGTACATGTGAGAAAAGATCAACATCCACCTCTCTACAACCTTCTTTCAGGTAGCTGTAGACAGCAGTAAAGTCTGCTCTCAGCTTCCTTTTCTTTAAAAAACTCCAGCTCTTTCACTGCTCCTAACAAGGCTTGTTCTCCAGACCCTTCACCAACTATATTCCCCTTCTTCAGCTCCAGAAAGTCTTTCTTGTACTGAGGGGCCCTAAACAGAACAGAGTACTTCAGGTGTGGTCTCTCCAGTGCCAAGTACAGGAAGAAAATCCTTGTCTGCTTCTGGATACACTAACAGATCAGGATGTCATTGGCCTTCTTGGCCACCTGAGCATACTGCTGGCTCATATTCAGCTAATTTTCAATCCATACTCTGTTTTTTTTCTCTCACTTGCATTAATAATTTTGACTTACAGTTATTTCAAAAGAACACCAACTTTCTCTTGTGCCCACAGATTTCCATTTTACAGTCCTGATTCTTATTCATGATAAGACTGGGCAGTCACAGTTTTAAGCGCTTCTTTCCTCCAAGTGTCTCATGCAAACACAACACTACTTGCCTATTCCATGAACCCCAACTAAAACACAGGTTTTGTGACCCTATGAAGTGTAATAAATGAACACAAAACAAATCCACTTGCAGGCCTTCAAACTAAAACAGAACAAGTCTTTAGTCACACCAGTTTAACATGTAAACACACTCATCACCTTGCACAGTGTCCCATGCTGCTCTGGAAACACTCTGCTTAATAGGGCTGCAGAAGCAAACAAACAAAAACACAAAGGAAAGTTTAGCTTGATTTCTAGAAAGTATTTCTTCAAAGACAGCAGTTTAAAAACGCTTATATGATGGTAAATCATAAAGTTCACATGTGAAACCGTCAGTTAGTAGTGCACTAAACTTTACAGACATTAAAACATCTAACATAGACAAAGCAATTATGCTGTGAGTAAACACTGCACGGCATCCTCCATACCATTTCTGTAAGTAGTCCAGTGCCTCCAAACGAGCACCAATCTCAAAGGTGATTCCAGGACGATTTGGAGGCTTTTTACTCATCTTGATAGTTTCTCTTTCACTACCTTTGGAGGGGGAAAAAACCAGACAAGAGGTAATATTAAAACACAGTGTTGTCTAAAACATGTATTCCACAGGGTGGGGAAAAGACAGAAATTTTCTATGCTGACTCTCCATTACATACTACTTAGTTTTCAGAAGTACAGTCAAGACCCAAAGAGAGCATTAAAAAAGCCCCAAACATATATTTTATTTATAGTTCTTTCCACTCCAAAAAACATCCCACAATGATCAACCTTAAGTCAAAAAAGAAATTTAACAAAGCAAATGGTGCTCATCTCAGGAACTGCACTACACCATAAATCCTTGACAGAGGATCACAGAATGGTTTAGGCTGGAAGAGACCTCAGAGATCATAGAGTTCCAATCCTCCTGCCACTGACTGGACACCTCTCACCAGACCAGGTTACCCAAAGCCCCATCCAACCTGGCCTTGAACACTTCCAGGGATGGGGCAATGCCTCTCTTGGCAACCTGCCTCAGCACCTTCACAGGGAGGAATTTCTCCTGGAGCATAATGTTATGAGTTACCTTAAGTTATGTGCTGTGTAAAAGGTCAAAAAGAGATAAGACTTTCGTTATCGAAAACAAAAATGTTAAGAAAAACACACTCTAAACGACAGACAAGATAAAATCAGGAAAAACGGAAATAAACAAATAGGTCACTTTCAGCCTTTCTATGCACTCTCCGGGCACTTACTAAGTTTCTCCCACAAGTGCCTTTTAGCGCTTTTCTGGCATTTCGATCACTATTTTAAAAAAAAAAACAACAGCACTGTGACTTTCCGAAGCACCTACAGCCTCTATCATCCCACAACCCCCTGGAGCCTCTTCCCGATGGGGTCCGCTGCCGCCCTGCAGGCGGTGGCCGCCCCGAAGAAGCCGGTGAGGCTCCCGAAACACACAAAGACTCCCCTGCGGTGGGCCCAAGGCGGTTCCCAGGCTTCAGGCAGGGCCCAGCGTGGGGAGGCCGCGGGCGCCGCCTCGCCAGGCCGCGGTGAAGGGGGCGCCGGGGCCCCGCGCCGGGCCCGCCCGGAGGGGCCGTGGCCCGGGGCCGCCTCCACGCCCGCCGCGCCCACCCCACGCTCCTCACCCTCCTCCAGCCGCCAGACGGCGGCGGGGCCCGCGTCCGCCCGTGTCCGCCCCTTCGTCGCTCCCGCCCGGCGCGGGGTGTCCCGGAGCGGCGCCGCCGCCTCCTCCTCCTCCTCCTCACAGCCCCGGTCGCCGCGCGCCCGCCGTCACGTCACCAGCCCGCGACCAGCCTGCGAGGCGCGCCACTGCGTCGCCATGACACCGCCCCCGACACGTGACGCGGGCTGGGGCAGGGCGGGGCTGGAGCAGCGAGAGGGAGACAAAGAGCGGCCGCCCTTCGCGGTGCCGTTTGAGCCCGGTGGCGCTCTCAGGCTCTGCCTGCTGCGCTGTTGCTCTCCCGAGTCATCAGCCACCGGATGCGGAGTTTGGTCCCTGCACTGCTGCCATCCCGGCGTATAGCTCGCTTACCGGTGCTCCAAGCATCACCTCATGGAGTCCTTCACAGGATCGTTTAGGTGGGAAAAGATAATTTTAAGTTCACAGAGTCCAATCGTTAACCCAGCTGCCCCAAGTCTACCGCTAAACCTGATTTACCCAGATCGACACCACTTTTAAACACATCCAGACGTGGCGATTGAACCCCTTCCCTGAGCAGCGGGTTCGGAGTGATTCTTTCAGTGTAGATGTGTCTGGCCTAACCGTCCCTCAGCACAACTAGAGGCCATTTCCTTCTGTTCATCTCACTTGTTAGTTGGGAGGAGAGACCCGTCCCCACCTCTCTGCAATTCCTTTCTGGTAGTTGTAGACAGCAACAAGGTCGCCCCTCTAGCACTTTTTACAGAATCACATAATGTCAGGGGTTGGAAGGGACTCTGAAGATCATCAAGTCCAACCCTCTGCCAGAGCAGGACCTAAACTAGGGCAGATCACTCAGCAATGCATCCACACAGAGTTGGAAAGCGTCCAGAGGAGACTCCACAACCTGTCTGGGGAGCCTCTTCCAGTGCCCTGTTACCCTCTTAATAAAGAAGTCCTTCCTCATGTGCTCCAGTTTGAATCCATTGCCTCTTGTCCTATGCCAGGCCACAAGTGAAAAGAGCTTGTCCTTGCTTTCTTGATGCCCAGCCCTCATGTATTTGTAAGGCATTAATTAGATCCCCTCTCAGTCTTCAGACTAAAAAGCCCCGAGTCTCTCAGCCTTTCAATGTAAGACAGCTGTTCCCAGTCCCTTAGTCATTCTCATAGCCCTCCATTGGACTCTTTCCAGCAGATCTCTGTCCCTCTTGAACTGGGGAGCCCAGAACTGGACACAGTACTCTAGGTCAGGTCTCCTCCTCTGCTTGNAGCTGGACTGAGAAAAACTTAATGAGCTATAACAAGAGTAAGTGCAGAGTCTTACATCTGGGCAAGAACAACCCCAGGTACCTGGGGACTGACCTGTTGGAGAGTAGTTTAGGAAAAAGGGACTTGGGGGTCCTGGTGGACAGCAGGATGACTATGAGCCAGCAATGTGCTCTTGTGGCCAAGAGGGCCAACAGCATCCTGGGGTGGATCAGAAGAGGGGTTGTTAGCAGATCAGGAGAGGTTCTTGTCCGCCTCTACTCTGGTGAGACCACATCTGGAGTATTGTGTCCAGTTCTGGGCTCCTCAGTTCAAGAGGGATGTGGAGCTGCTGGAGAGGGTCCAGCATAGGGCAACGAGGATGATGAAGGAGGTGGTAAGGTAACTGCCAAGTTTGACCAGCTAACAAAAGAACTACAAGCTTTGCTGGCATAGAGCTTCTGGAGACTGTACATGCTGGGTCAGTGACGCAAAGAAGAAACCTTTTCAAGCATGTTGGGTTTGCATGGCAAGGTTTTGATGGAGGCATCTACAGGGGTGACATCTGGAAGAAGCTTCTACAACTTTCTTCTGTCCTGTCTGATATAGCCAGTGCCCACCAACTCCAAGGCAAATCCACTGCTGGCCAGAGTTGAGCCCATCAGCAATTGTGGTAGCAGCATATAACATATTTCAGAAGGGTAAAAAGCCCTGTGCAACTGCAGCCACCAAAAGAGAGTGAGACTACATGATAGACAGCTCTGCAGACACCAAGGTCACTGAAGAAGCAGGGGCAGGAGACGCTTCAGGAGCCAGAGCAGAGTTTCCCCTGCAGCCATGGTGAAGTTGAAGGATTTGCCCCTGAGTATGGTGTAAATGGTACAGGAGCAGGGCACTGCACTGAAGAAGACCGTGATCCTGAGGGAAGCACAGCACAGGGCTGGAGCAGTCTGTCAGTAGGAATATTGCAGCCCGTGGAAGAGACCATTAGTAGGAGTTCATGAAGGAGTGTCTCCTGTGCGATGCCACATTGCTGCAGAAGACTGAAAAGTCTTCCCTATGAGGAGGAAGGAGAAGCAGAAACAACACTGGTCAGACTGAGCATAAACCTCATTTCTTGTCCCTGTGCACCTCTTCCCTGAGCGAGAGGAGGTAAAAAAACTGGGAGCAGAACTGAGCCTGGGAAGAGGGGAGGGGCAAAGGGAAGGTGCTTTCAAGATCTGGTTGTATTTGTTACTGGCCCACTCTGATTCACTCGGCTGGGTAAATCAGCAGCGGTTTTTTTTGTTTAAATGGAGTTAATTTTGTTTCCCCAAGACAAATGTGTCCTTTTCCCATTGTCATAACTGACAAGTAAGACCTGCCTGTCCTTTTTCTCAACCTTGAGCCTTTTATTGTATCTTCTCCTCCCATCTCACTGGAGGGTGATAGGAGTAGCAAGCAGCTGCGTGCTGCTTTGCTGCTGACTGGGTGGCCTTACAACACGACACACAGCATCAAGGCATGTGGGGTTTTTTAACACTGTGCACCCCCTCCCCGGCCTGTTTGCTGAGGTGGGCAAGAGAAAGGTAAGGGACACAGCCAGAACAGTGACCTGAACTGGCCAAAGGGATATTCCGTGACATAAAAATGTCAACCTCAGCAGGTACATGTGGGACAGAGGAAGAAGAATGTGGGGCTTTTGTCTTCTGATACAGCCATACTGAGAGACTGGATGGGTCAGCTGGTGGGAGCTGGTGATGGTCTTTGTATTACTTTGGCGTTTTAGCGGGGGGGTTGAGTTATTTGATTTGGGGATTATTTGCTTTTCTTCTCTTATTAAACTGTCCTTGTGTGGATCTACAAGCATTCTCACTTTGGAATTCTTCCTATTCTCTCTGTGCCCCACAGCGGGGCAGTGAGCGAGTGGCTGTGTGGGTGTTTGGCTGCTGTCCCAGGTCAACCCATCCACTTCACTTAGTCCCTGCGAGGCTGCCTCCCACTTGAAGAGTCTTTATAGGGAGACTGTGCAGCGGTGTTGTTCCGGTTTGTAACAAGTTTGTGACAAGCAGGAGAGAGTGAAGAAGGCTTGAAGAAAAACAAAGCAAACAAAAAACCAAATACAAACAAAAAAATGAATCCCTAAACTTTTAAATTCTCCCTTTAGTGAAAGTGTTGCCATTGCACTCGCTGGAATTCTCCAGCTCTTTCTCACCTGATGCAGGTTTTGTTCAGAGGATTTCTTACATGAAAGTGAGCGTTGTGTGGGCAGTGAGCCCCCTCGACATGGCAATGAATGTCCAGTGTCAGGATGGTGTTAGCCAAGTGAAGATAGTTCTGTCTGAGGAGAGGGAAGTGGGGAAACAGTAAAGGAGGTAGTGAGGTGGGTATGGGTACATGTGGGTGGTTGTGCATGGTGGAGCTCTAGGACTGCTGGAGGCTGGCTGGGCTGTAGTACGAAGGCTCAGAGCAGTGAGGGGTGGCTTGAGCAAACCCCAGGAATTCTGTAATAAGAGATAAAAGTTCAACTGTGGATCCATAAAGGAGCACAGAGACACGACAGCAGGAGTGAGAGCCCAAATAATACCCCAGTCCAGCACTCCTGGAGCCATTAGCCCACCAAAGGCCCATTTCCTGAAGCACAGAGGAGCACAGAGGCACAGAGGCAGGTGAGAACACCAATTGAGGACTCCGAGGAAGAGACGTCCCAAGGCAGGTGCTATGTGTGCCTCCTACCACGCTACCCTCAGAACAGCAGAAGCTCCCATGCAGTTCAGTGTTACAGGGCAACATTATGTTGCACTGTTATCAGAACCATTAGGAAATCGGGGAACCCTACCCAGACCCCATTTCTTTGCTGCCATTTTGAGTATACCCACCGCTGCTGTGCTGTAACCCTGAGGACATCCACAGTCCCTACTGACTGTCCCAGTGCCTCTCATACTTTGCCTGTGACACAGACCACATTTCAGCTACTGTGTCCCACCATAAAGTTAGTGAGGAGCAGCTTTAGCCAAGACTCTTTTTCTTTCTTTTAGTATAAAAATATCCCCACAGCTAGAGAGCTGGGCAGAGAGAAATGTAATGAAATAGAATGAAATAGAAAAAGTGCAGAGTCTTGCATCTGGGCAAGAACAACCCCAGGTACCAGTATAGGCTGGGGACTGATCTGTTGGAAAGTAGTTTAGGAGAAAGGGACCTGGGGGTCCTGGTGGACAGTAGGATGGCAATGAGCCAGCAATGTGCCCTTGTGGCCAAGTGGGCCAACAGCATCCTGGGGTGGATCAGAAAGGGGGTGGTTAGCAGATCAAGAGAGGTTCTTGTCCCCCTCTACTCTGCCGTGGTGAGACCACATCTAGACTATTGTGTCCAGTTCTGGGCTCCTCAGTTCAGGAAGGACACGGAGCTGCTGGATGGAGTCCAATGTAGAACAACAAGGATGATGAAGGAAGTTGAACACCTCCCTTACGAGAAGAGGCTGAGGGAGCTGGGTCTCTTTAGCTTGGAGAAGAGAAGACTGAGGAGTGACCTCTTTAGTGTCTATAAATATGTGAAGGATGGATATCAGGAGGATGGAGCCAGGCTCTTCTCAATGTCATCTAGTGATAGGACAAGGGGCAGTGGGTGTAAGCTGGAACATAGGAGCCATTCTCCATATGAATGTGAGAAGAAACCTCTTCCCAGTGAGGGTGACAGAGCATTGGAAGGGGCTGCCCAGAGGGGTTGTGGAGTGTCCTTCTCTGGAGACATTTAAAACCCTCCTGGGTATGTTCCTGTGTGACTTGGTCTAGGTGATCCTGCTGTTGCAGGGGGATTGGACTAGATGGTCTTTTGAGGTCCCTTCCAATGCTTAATGTTCTATGATTCTACTACCTCGTAAAATCTGGTGTTGTGTCTCATCTTGAAGCACGTCTCCAGCATTGTGAATATTGTGCAGACCATAAATTGGAAGCCAAACTGTTTAGAAGATTTTATCTTGCCAGTCAGTGACTCACACACAGACTTGGAGGGGGAAGAGAGGACTTCATAATCAGCTGAGCATGAGCTCATGATGTGCTGTTGATACTGAAAAGACTAATGCAGGCTTTGCAAGCATATGCACGTGGAAATACTGAGTAGGAGTAGAGAGGTAACATTATCTGTGCACTTGGCACCAATAAGGTGTTATTAAAGCAATTTACTGTTCAGAAAAGCCATCCTAGACCCAGAAGAGTTCAGGAAAGAGTTGGGAGAATGATCAAGCACCTGAGAGAGAAATTACTGTGGTAAGAGACCCGGACAGCCATTTGTTTCTTTTGCCACTTGTGTTTTGTTACGGGCCATTGGATTAGTCCCAGGGACAGGGTACTGGCGGGTAAGGGAGCTCAGGACAGCTGGCAAACATTCAAGGACTGCTTTCTAGAAACACAAGAAATGAGTATCCCAACAAGGAATAAGTCAAGGAAGGGGGCCAAAAGACCCGTGAGGTTAACCAGGGAACTACTAGGCAAACTGAAGAGGAAGAAGCAAGCCTATAAGTCATGGAAGGAGGGGGTGGCCACTTGGGGTGATTACAAGGCTCTGGTGAGGGAATGTAGGGATGCAACTAGAAAAGCCAAGGCCTCCTTGGAATTAAACCTTGCAAGAGAGGTCAAAGGCAACAAAAAAAGCTTCTTCAAATATATAGCAAGTAAAAGTAAAACTAGAGGCAGCGTAGGCCCCCTGCAGAATGAGGTGGGTACCCTGGAAACAGAGGATGCAGAGAAGGCAGAGATACTTAACGCTTTCTTTGCATCTGTCTATACTGCTAAGGGTTGTGTTGACATTAGACCCCAGACTACAGAGGAGGTTGAGGCAACAGGTGAGCCTGCCTTGGTTGATGAGGATTGGGTTAGGGATAAGTTGATCGAACTGGATGTGCACAAATCTATGGGCCCAGATGGGATGCACCCGCGTGTGCTGAGGGAGATGGCGGAAGTCATTGCTAGGCCGCTCTCCATCATCTTTGCTAGGTCCTGGGAAACGGGAGAGGTGCCTAGGGACTGGAAAATAGCAAATGTTACCCCAATCTTTAAAAAGGGAAAGAAGGAAGACCCAGGTAACTATAGACCGGTCAGCCTCACCTCCATCCCAGGAAAGGTGATGGAACAATTTGTACTAGAGGCTGTTTCCGGGCACATCAAGGACAGGAGGGTCATTAGGGACAGTCAGCATGGCTTCACAAAGGGAAAGTCATGCTTGACCAACCTGATAGCCTTTTATGAGGGTGTAACCAGGTGGATGGATGAGGGCAGAGCCGTGGATGTCATCTATCTTGACTTAAGAAAGGCATTTGACACGGTCTCTCACAGCATCCTTGCAGACAAACTGAGGCAGTGTGGCCTAGATTTTCGGGTAGTGAGGTGGATTGTAAACTGGCTACAGGGTAGAAGTCAGAGAGTGGTGGTCAATGGGACAGAGTCTAGTTGGAGGCCTGTATCTAGTGGAGTGCCCCAGGGATCGGTGCTGGGACCGGTCCTGTTCAATCTATTCATTGATGACTTGGATGAGGGATTGGCATGCACTGTCAGCAAGTTTGCTGATGACACAAAGCTGGGTGGTGTCGCCGACACCCCCGCAGACTGTGCTGCCATTCAGCGAGATCTGGACAGGCTGGAGAACTGGGCAGAGAAAAATCTAATGAGCTATAACAAGAGTAAGTGCAGAGTCTTGCATCTGGGCAAGAACAACCCCAGGTACCAGTATAGGCTGGGGACTGACCTGTTGGAGTGTAGTGTAGGGGAAAGGGACTTGGGGGTCCTGGTGGACAACAAGATGACTATGAGCCAGCAATGTGCTCTTGTGGCCAAGAGGGCCAACAGCATCCTGGGGTGGATTAGAAGAGGGGTGGTTAGCAGATCAAGAGAGGTTCTTCTCCCCCTCTACTCTGCCCTGGTGAGACCACACCTGGAGTATTGTGTCCAGTTCTGGGCTCCTCAGTTCAAGAGGGATGTGGAGCTGCTGGAGAGAGTTCAGCGTAGGGCAACAAAGATGATAAGAGAGGTGGAACACCTCCCTTATGAGGAGAGGTTGAGGGAGCTGGGTCTCTTTAGCTTGGAGAAGAGGAGACTGAGGGGTGACCTCATTAATGTCTACAAATATTTGAGGGGTGGGTGTCAGGAGGATGGCACTGGGCTGTTCTCGGTGTCATGTAGTGATAGGACAAGGGGCAATGGTTGTAAGCTGGAACATAGGAGGTTCCACATCAACCTGAGAAGGAACTTCTTCACGGTGAGGGTGACGGAACACTGGAACAGGCTGCCCAGGGGGGTTGTGGAGTCTCCTTCTCTGGAGATGTTCAAGACCCGATTGGACGGGTTCCTGTGTAACTTGGTTTAGGTGATCCTGCTGTTGCAGGCGGATTGGACTGGATGATCTTTGAGGTCCCTTCCGATTCTATGATTCTATGATTCTATGATTCTATGATTCTATGATTCTATGATTCTATGATTCTATGATTCTATGATTCTATGATTCTATGATTCTATGATTCTATGATTCTATGATTCTATGATTCTATGATTCTATGATTCTATGATTCTATGATTCTATGATTCTATGATTCTATGATTCTATGATTCTATGATTCTATGATTCTATGATTCTATGATTCTATGATTCTATGATTCTATGATTCTATGATTCTATGATTCTATGATTCTATGATTCTATGATTCTATGATTCTATGATTCTATGATTCTATGATTCTATGATTCTATGATTCTATGATTCTATGATTCTATGATTCTATGATTCTATGATTCTATGATTCTATGATTCTATGATTCTATGATTCTATGATTCTATGATTCTATGATTCTATGATTCTATGATTCTATGATTCTATGATTCTATGATTCTATGATTCTATGATTCTATGATTCTATGATTCTATGATTCTATGATTCTATGATTCTATGATTCTATGATTCTATGATTCTATGATTCTATGATTCTATGATTCTATGATTCTATGATTCTATGATTCTATGATTCAAGAACCACTTTATATGGCAGATAGTGCAGTCTTGAGGTGACAGTCAGTGGGATAAACCTTTACCTTTGTTTTTACCTTAGGATTGCTGGTGCTGGTATTTGGACACTGCCTCTGTGGCCTCAGCCTAGCAAACATGTAGCAGGACCTCTGTTCCACTGTTTGTCTGTGGAGGTGGCTTGGGAACAGCCGGGCTCTGCTCTGTTATCATCTGTCCTTTTCCTGCGTCTTCCTTGTCCATTTTGACACCCTGTCTGGTATCAGCTGCTGTGTCATCCTCTTCAGTTTCTCCACTCTTCTTTTTCTTTCATCTCAGAAACTCCTTCCCCTCCAGGAATGCCTCCTTCCTTTACTGAAGATGTCCACTATCTCACCAAATGCTTACCTTTTCCTTTCAAAGCCTTAAATTTTCCAGATGCTGGGAAGCGGCTGAGTTTTGGAGGATCTGACCTCAAATAAAGTAGTTTAACACACACTGCCATGGACACCCAACAAAATACAACCTCATAGGTTTGGGACACCAACCTCAGTCTTTTCCAATTTTGAAAGCCACTGAAACTAGACAATTTTTACTCAGTTGCTTACAGGTCCTTTGCAGAATGCCTTTACAACAAGAAAGTATTTCTCCCGGAGAGCTGGGCAGGTATGGCGACCACAGCAACTGACAGATATTTTTTGCAACCACAGCACTGTATTTCTCTCCCCTACTGATTTTTTTTAAGATGAGAGGAAATGCTATCAGGGGAAATTTAGATTGGGTCTTAAAAAGAAGGTCTTTGCTGAGAGAGTGGTTGGGTACTGGAACAGGCTGCCCAGGGAGGTGGTGGCATCATCATCCTTGGGGGTGTTTAAAAACCAAGTAGCTAGAGCACTTGAGGCCATGGTCTAGAGGTTAGGGAGATGCTGGGATGAAGGTTGGACTTGATGATCCTGGAGGTCCCTTCCAGCCATGATGATGCTCTGATTATATGATTCTATGAGGTGACATGAAGCTTTTCTGCTAGCAGTATTGTATTGTAGGATAAGGATGTTAAGGATTGAGATCTGCTAAGTAAGACTGGGCAAGCAATGAATTTATACATAGAACCACAGACTCATAGAACAGTTCTATTGGGAAGAGACCTTCAAGATCATTGAGCCCAATTCACGCCTAAATCTTGTCCCCCAACACAGCATCTACCCTTCTCTTGAACACACACAGATACACAGATCATTAGGGGTTGGAAGGGACTTCCAGGGGCCATCAAGTCCAAGCCCCTTGTTCAAGCAGTATCATAAAACCTAAGATAGGTTACACAGATAGGTTGCATCCATATGGTTCTGAAAAGTCTCCAAAGAAGTAGACTTCGTAACCTCCCTGGGCATCCCATTCCAGTGCTCTGTAACCCTTACAGTAAGGAAATCTTTCCTCATATTGAGACGGAACTTCCTGTGCTCCAGCTGACACCCATTGGCCCTTGTCCTATCATGGAGCTCAAGTGAAGAGACTGTTCTTGACAACCAGTCTACATGTATTTATAGACAGCAATTAAGTCCCCTCATAATCTTCTCCTCAACATCTCCAAGGATGGTGACTCAGCCCCCTCCCTGGGCAGGTTGTTCCAAGAGCCTGACAACCCTTTCAGGAAAGACATTCCTCCTGACATCCAACCTGAACCTCCTCTGGCACAGCTTAAGGCCATTTCCCCTAGTCCTGTCACTGGCCACTAGGGAGAACAGACCAACTTCCGCCTTTATACAACCTTCCTCATATGACACCTATTCCAAATCCTTTGCTGACTTGGTAGCCACCGCTGCTCCCTTTCCAGCCATTCAATGTCCCTCTTGTAGTGAGGGGCCCAAAACTGGACAAAAGGTGGCCTCACCAAAGCTGAGTATAGAGGAATGATGGCATCCCTGCTAGTTCAAATACTAGCAAGAGGGTCCCAAACACTAGTGAGATCCCCAAATCCTCCCGAGAAGAGAGAGCAAACTCTAGCTGCTGGAGGTTAAAGGTTCACCTGGTAGGCAGGTGAACTGGTGCCTCCTGATGCTCTGCACAGCTGGAAGGGAGCAGCTACCTATTTTGGATGGAGGCAGCTTTGCTGGCAAAACATGATGAAATCTTTTTGTGTGTCATCATTTGGTGTTTCTGAGGAGCACACTCCACATCCACTGTGCTGTGAATGTTGCTTTGCAGGGAGTGTTAGTCCCCTTGAGATTTAATCATTGCTTTTGCCCCTGAAACAGAGCTGTGCGATGCGCTGCTTACTTTTGCCTTACATATTGCAGCCGCGTGTTTTGGCCTGGGATTTGGTTTTACAGGAGGTTCTGTGGGTTGGAGCACAGCAGTAAATATTTTACTGAAGTTTAAAGCCTTGATGAGCACTCAGCAGCAGGATATTTAGTATAATGATATTGGGGAGCACCTGAAAAGGAAAGGAGGGACTAAAAGGCAAATCACTGCAGAACATGCACTCTAGCAGGCATAGTTCAGTGGGCAGATTGCCAGTATGAGTGTGTAGGGAGAACTTGGACTGAAGGAAAACAGGGCTCCAAAACTCACATCTGTCCAACAAGGTGGAGTCCAGTGAGAATGAAAAAACAACTATCACATCTGCCAGAGACAGTACCAGTCACTTAGTAAAAACTAATGTGATATTTTCTTGTCTCCTTTGTGGTCCTGTGAAAAATGGAGTGTCCTCAGAGGCTGCAGGGTGGTTGTTGATTAAGACATTAGCCCTGAGTGTCCAACTCTGCCTATAAAGTACTTGTGAAGCATCTGTTTATGAGAGAAGTCACGTGTTTCTTGATACTTGGGTTGGGTCTGTGTTGGCATTCCATGGACATGTTCCTGGAAGGCTATCAGAGCTCTCATCCCTGTCCTCAGTTGCCTTGTAGGCTACATTCAAATCCTTGATCTTTATGCAATGCTGGATAGCATCCAAGCTGTAAAACTACTCTGCCTCTAGTGTGTGATGGCCTTCCACTGGATCTCAAGGCCACTTCTAATGACAGCAGACACTGTCTACAGTGCACATTAATTAAGTAATCAATGAATGCTAATTCACAAACGTATGTAATCCTGCTTTTAGCCTGTGTTCATTGTTGTCCTTAATGTTTCTACCTTCTTGTTCAATTACAGACAGATCTTCCTATGAGGAAATTTACAGAGAGCTCTGTTGAGGACCCACGCAAGCACTGTTAGGAGCCTCAACTAAGTTCTGCATTGACTGATGGATTTGAGTAGTAGCCTCTTCCTTTGCCTTGTTTTGATAAAATAGTTTTTAAGGCAGCAGGGCTTTTGGATGTAGATTCTAATGGAAATTCTTTTCCCTGCTCTCATATCTTGATGCGACAATTGTACAAAATCCCTCTCAGGCATATTCCCCTGTCCTTGTCAAGTGATATAACCCCCAAATTTCCGGCAATACCATGTATAATCAAAGAACAAAGAGATGTGATGCAGACTGGTAATGGCTTTGCACAGAGCAGTATCACTGTGTATTGTAATTAGCTTGGTTTACTCAGATACAGAGATCATTAAGGCTGGAAAGGACCTCCAGGGGTGATCAAGTCCAACCCACTGTTCGAGCAGGATCATGAAACACAAGACAGTTTACATAGAAATGCATCCCAAAAGTCTCCAGAGAATTAGACTCCACAACCTCCCTGGGCAGGCCATTCTAGTGCTCTGTCACCCTCACCTTAAAGTTCTTTCTCATGTTGAAATTGAACTTCCTGTGCTCCAATTGACACCCTTTGTCCTACCACAGGGTGCAAGTGAAAAAAGATACTCTCTTTCTTCTTGACACCCAGCCCTCTTGGATTTATAAACAGTGATCAAGTTCCCTCGTAACCTTCTCCTTTCCAAACGGAAAATCCCCAGGTCTCTCAATCTCTCCTTATAAGGTAGGTGTTTCAGTCCCCCAGTCATCCTTGTGGCTCTCCGTTGAACTCTCTCAATTAGTTCTATGTTTCTCCTGAACCATGAAGCCCAGAACTGGACACAATATTCCCAATGTGAGAAGCACCTTCGTTGATCTGCTGGACACATTCTTCTTGATCTATCATAGGATTCCATTGGCCTTCTTGACCACAAATGCACAGTGCTGTTCCATGGAGAACTTACTGTCTACAGGAATATCAAGATCTTTCCATGGAGGTGCACTGCAGTAGATCGTCCTCCCAACCTGTATTATCATAGAATCATAAAGGATTGGAAGGGACCTCAAAAGATTATCTAGTCCAATCCCCCTGCCAGAGCAGGATCACCTAGACCAAGTCATACAGTCAGTCTGTAGGGACTGACTAGTCTAGAAGGGATCACAGGATCCTCCAGTTCCAAGTCCGCTGCCATGAGCAGGGACACCCCACCCTAGATCAGGCTGGCCAGAGCTTCATCCAGCCTGGCCTTAAACACCTCCAAGGACAGGGCCTCCACCACCTTCCTGGGCAACCCATTCCAGGCTCTCACCACTCTCACAGTGAAGAACTTCCTCCTCACATTCACTCTAAATCTACCTATCTCCAACTTTGTTCCATTCCCCTTAGTCCTTTCGCTACTTGTGTGGTGGGTTCAAGACCAGAATTTAAGGTAAAGGAAAAGAAAGCAAAGCAGTGAGGTCTCGATGACATCTCGGATAAATCTGCCGGACAATGGATAGCTTAGGGAAACTGGAAAAAGGTTTATTAACTCTATAACTATATACAGAAAGGAAGAAAAGATTAAGCAAGTCAGTGCACACAAACTAGAAACTGAGTCACAAATGCCATCACACATTCTGAGAAAAATACAATGAGAGGACACTATCGTTTGGGCCTTGGGTCTTCTTCAAATTAGAGATCTGGGGAAAAAGAGCAGGTCATTTTGGCAGAGACGAGTGCCACCACCCTCTCTATTATTCATGCACGACCCACATCTGCGATACAGCGAGACCCAAACTGCTTGCAGACTGGTGANAGACCCAAACTGCTTGCAGACTGGTAAATTCTTCAATTCTTCAGTGTAGCTTCTCCAGCTCAATGCTTTTGGGATGGTCTGACTTCTCAGCACCCAAAACTGCATCCCTCAGTGCATTTCAAACAAAGAACCCAGTCTCTGTCTTTCAGATCCAAGGTTTAAGGAGTCTCAAGTCCTTCTGCTTTCTTCAGCTAAGCACGAAGGAGTCCTCCCCCAAAATTTAAGCGTCCCCCAGTCTTTCTCAGCGCCAGAAATGACAAACAGTCTCTCTTCCTGCTGATCAGTCTCTCCAAAATGGTGACGACGTAGCCGCATAGCCCTGGCCATGTGCAGGATCCAAGATGGAGACCGACCGCATGGCTGCATCAGCAGGGGCCCCCTCACACACACTCTGCATGTGGCCAAGAGGGCTTTCCTCTCCTCTATCCTCCTGTCTCAACTCCAGAAGGTAGAAAGAGGAGTACCCCAGCTCACTGTGATGCTGATGGGCTGCTCGGTTGGGGGTGGTGATGTTAAACATGCACCAAAGTCTTGCTTCTCCAGTCCGTGGAGTCAGTGTCAGGTCCGGGCTGGCGTCAGGTCCAAGCCCTGTTTCTGACAGGGAAAAATGGTGGAGGGACAACGGGAACGGGCAGTGGGGGGCTGCTCGATTCAGAGTCACAGCCCCCAAGAGAAAGAACAAAGCACCCGCTCTGCTTTTTATAGGCTGACCTAGACAGGCCCTTCTGGGGCAGATCCCGGGACAGGTAACTGTGGCGGGTCCCAGGGCAGGCCCTTCTGGGACAAGTCCTGGACAGTGTCATCTCCTCCAGGACAGGTAACTGGGGGAAGGGTTCCTCTTGAGAGTAACATTTGTTCTTCATGAAAGCACAAATCTGCACATCTGAAAATTCTGGTAATTTTCAAACTGCAACAACCTGATATCCTCAAAAGTCCCTTTCCAGCTTTTTCAGATTAATGCACTGCGTTACTCCTTCCAAGGTGAAGGACTCTGCACTGACCCTTATTACACCTCATTAAATTCCTCTTTGCCCAAGTCTTCTGTCTGTCCAACTGTTCCTTTGTGGCTGCACAGGCATAGAATCATAGAATCATAGAATCACTACGG
>VXBP01000329.1:21603-36324 GCA_013400115.1 Rhinopomastus cyanomelas | reverse complement strand
AGGGGCACAATGGGGAGGTGGGGGAAGGAGGGGAGGGAGAAAGCGAGAGGGAGAGAGACGAGCCTGGAGAAAGCGACGAGGCAGAGCCTACGGAGCTGAGGAAGATGCTCCTGTAGGAGAGGGAACCTGGGCGGGGAAAGAGGAGGAGAAGAGGAAAAAAAACCCCGACACGTTCCCAGAGCAGGGCCTGGAGAGGAGTGCGAGGAGCGGAACGGCAGCCATCCGGCTTGTCGGGAGGGGATCGAGCGATCGATCGGGGGCTGTGCCCGGTGCCGGGGGACAAAGCGGCCGCGGGGGCTGAGCGAGAGGGGCCCGGCGCCGGCCCGCCAGGATGGTGGAACTTGACGCGGCGAAGATGGGCTTTGTCCAACTTTTGTGATGCCGGGAGGCCGATCTGCGCCGCGCTAGCGCGAAGGGCTCCCGTGAAGACTGCTTGGAGCGATGCTGGGAAGCGAAGGGGGCGCTGCTGGAGGCCTGGCCAAGGTACTGTGGTGGGCGAGGGGTCCGGCGGGGAAAGGCGGCGTGAGCCCAGCCGGCGAGCTCGGCCGTGGTCGAGGAGATCCTCCGGAGCGGGGGGATGGGGTGGGACACACCGAACGAGCCACTACTCCTTGCTCGCGAAGGGATTAGAAACTCCTGAGATCGTGGGGTTTTCTGTCATGGGGATCGCGGTGCCACTCGAGCGCTCGTCTCCTGGCAGGTGCCCTGTGTGGAACCGGGTCACGGTTTCTCCACTCCTGTCCACACCACGTATCTTCCACGCAAGCGTGGTGCGTCGGGCCGGTTTCCACGCGTGCTGTAGTAGTGAGATGCTGCCTTGGAGGTCACCAGGGCAGGGTGAATGCTCGCTGCCGCAGGTTCCTGGTGCTACAGCACAAGGAAGGCTTCGTGGCCTTCGCTGGGGGGAGGCTTGTTTCATCTTCTAGTGGGAGAGCGATGGCTGCATCAGTGCTCACGGCACCACGTTAACCTATCTTTCGAGGCAGTAATGCAAGTTCCTACTACTTGCACTAAATAAATAGGTGAATGTGGGAGGGGCTGTTGTGCTGGGTAGTTTTAAATTTGCCTTTCATGGATCCACTCAGATGATTTCACTTACTCTGAAGTTTCTTATGTGCTTACTGCACTTAGTTGGGGAGAAGAATGATTATCACCTGCCTCCTCCACAAGTTGTAGAAATAAGAGAGGAAAAATGGGGAAGCAGATCGGTCTCCCAAGGGGAATTATATCATTAGCAGTGATACCAAGTAGTGCAGGTTGATGAGGAAGGGGAGTGAGAGAGCAACTGGGAACTCCAAAGTCAAGACACTGGGAAGACTTAACTGCCACCAGACACATCTGTTGAACGACAGATCTGTAGCCTCAGCTGGAATGAACGAGGGAGGGTCCCTCCTTGTTGTGTTGGTTCTAATCAGAAACATGGAAATTCATGTGTTTAGTCACAGCTGATCCCCCTGTCCCAAGCCAGCAGCACAAGATTTAGTGACTATTTTTAGGTCTTCATTCCCATTTTGAAATAATTCCCATAGTTTCTTTGGGAGCAATCTAAATCATATTTTTTTCTTCGATGTTACCTGGACTCCATGCAGAAGAAAACGACCAGTTTTTCTCTGGAAGTTCATTCCTAAATTCAAGACCTAAAGTACTTTATGTTGCTGGTGTTTTGGCAAGCCTTATGTAACTGCAGATAATTGCATCCTTTACTGTCTTTTGCATCTATGTCCTTTTAGTCAAATTACACATCTGCAGGTTTTAGTCCCTTGACACATGTCTGTGTCCCACTATCCACTAAATGTTTTTTGTCTTCTGAGTTCTCTGCTAATTGACTTTCTTGCACTGATCTGCAAGTGTTGTTTTAATAGTTGGAAGTGCCATTGCTATGGGACTTTGGAGCTTTTATAAAGCAGAAAGTGACGTTAGATAACTGGAACATTAGGTTAGAGAGGATAGTCACTGCAAAAAGTCATGTTTTCGTGGTTGGTTCTGGCGTACTTGGCTCTTCTAAGCATTTATCTGTTACAGGAACAGCTTGGGTGTAGAGGCTGCATTTGTAGGGGGTTGGGAAAGAGATGTCTCCTCTATTTTGCTCAAGGCTGCTCTTGTTTTTGTGTTCTGTATTTGACTTAACAGGCTGACCAAGGACACAGTGTAAATGCTTTGGGAGGGGGGGGAAAGGCAGCTGATGGCTCCAAGGAGACATCTGCTTATTCTCCAGCATGCTCCCAAAGGCTGCCAGCACATATGTCTGATGAGAGAGGTCATCCTTAGGTCCATTGGGAACTGTCTTCTTCATGCCTATACAGATTCACTGTGTACATTCCCCTTTGTGCCCAGGTGCAGATGTGTTCCCTTTCTCCTCTTTGATACCCTATGTGCTAATATGCAGAAGTTTTCTCATGCCTTATGTTGTATACCTCCATTAAGATAGAGTGGCTTTGTGGTCAGTTGTCCTTCCCTGGGTACCTGCACTGTTAGAATTGTGCATGCATTTTGTTGGGCTTCAGGACTGCTTCCCTGTATTGAATTGCTCTCCCTCAAAACTATTTTGCCTTGTTATCCATGCATTATGCCTCAGTAGTCCTTGTGTGGAAGGTTCTACCAGAGTCCCTACAGAAGAGTGCAAAATAATTTGAGAGCACACTTATGGTTGCACAGTTTAATTTTATTTCTTACTCTTGTGACCGTGTTGTGTGTTTACTGCACACTCAAACAATAGAAGATGAAAGAAGTAGAAACTGGTGCATGTGGTCAACCTAGATGTTGTAATGTGGTTTATCTACCAAAAGTGATATCAGTATCACCCATTGAGAAAAAGTGCTGGTTAAAAATATTCCAGATTGGCTGTTCTCAGTCATAAACATATGATTTTTTTTTCAAAAAGCTAAAAGACTATTTTCTACGAGTATAAAGTTGATTGAAGCTTCAGGAGGAAACTTATGAGCTAACTATAATTTTGTTAATATTTTCTATGCTGTTTGTTTTCTTAAACCTGCTTTAATATTATATTACTATTACGTCTTAGTTTATTTAAACAGGAAAACGTGTATTTTGTTCAGAAGTCTTGTATCAGCTTACAGAGACACACTTCATGCACCTTTCCCAGCTACTACCTGAATATTCAGCACTTATACAACTTTTTGTAACCTTGTCATTTACCTAAATTTATCTAAATGACAAGGTGATAAAAGAGCCATGATAAAGGAGGTGGAGCACCTCCCTTACAAGGAGAGGCTGAGGGAGCTAGGTCTCTTTAGCTTGGAGAAGAGGAGACTGAGGGGTGACCTCATGAATGTCTATAAATATTTGAGGAGTGGGTGTCAGGAGGATGGCACTGGGCTGTTCTCGGTGTCATGTAGTGATAGGACGAGGGGCAATGGTTGTAAGCTGGAACATAAGAGGTTCCACATCAACCTGAGAAAGAACTTCTTCACGGTGAGGGTGACAGAGCACTGGAAGGGGCTGCCCAGGGGGATTGTGGAGTCTCCCTCACTGGAGATGTTCAAGGCTTGCCTGGATGTGTTCCTGTGTGACTTGGTCTAGGTGATCCTGCTGTGTCAAGGGGATTGGACTGGATGATCTTTCAAGGTCCCTTCCAATCCGTAGTGATTCTGTGATTCTATGATTCTACCTTCTCCATACTAAGACTTGTGCTGTACATCCCTCTTCTCTCCATATTTTCTATCTTTGTAAATTGTGCACTGCTGTGGTCTTTGGAGGATGTGCACAACTATAACTTAGTTGGATTTTGTAAAAAATTCTATAGATTTTGTGCAACAGCAACTATCTCTCTGTCTGGAGTGGTGCCAACTGTGCTGCACAAACAGACCCCCAGAAGGTCAAAAACTCCACACTTAACTTATCCTGATATCCTGCAAATTTGCTAAGGAAGAAAATGCAGTTTCCTGTTGCCTCTCTTCTCACATCTGACTTATACAAGTTTGTTAAACTAATGAAAAAGAAGAACAACACTGGTACTTTCTTCTCAGAAGCATGTGTTGTGCTTTCAAGACATATTTCTCTGCCACCAGAAATAGTGTTTTAAGTGTGCTATTAATACATGTGTGGTTTACAAAAAAAGATAAATGCATATGTCCTGTATGGAGATACTGGCACAGTATTTTATACAGAACACTGTCTTGCTTTTCACAAAGTCATTGTGGAGCAGACTGGTACTTCTGTTGTGCAGGTGCTACTTGAAGGTTGTTCTTGAGACCACTTCTAAGGGAGGAAGCAGCTTTGGAAGTCAAGCTCTTCTAGTCACTGGTTTCAGTTTTCCATGCCTTCAGAGGTGTCTGAATTCTGCTGCTCAGAGCTTGCTTGTCAAGAAGATAGTTGTACAGATGTTTCACATGCACCCCCCCTCCCGCATGCATGCTCAAATGCAAATAACAACAATTACAGAGGTGGAAAAAAGTGCTGCCCTGGTAGTGGAGAAGATGCTGGACACCATGAGAACACAGCCTGTCCAGTTTGAAAACTAGAGCCTTACATACGAAGGCTGGATCTTTAAGGCCTTGATTCACCTGAAGATGAAAATTCTCGCCAGCCCAGACCTGTATATTGAAACATAGGTGACTTCATTTTCAGGGAGACTTTTTTCCTCCCCAAGCTTGCCAAGTAAACGATTCCTCTGCTGATTCTGCACTTTACAAGTGCAGGTGTTTTTTTTCCTGTGGAAAACGTCCAGTGTGTCTAAATCATGTAATTAAATCCTAGAAGCTAGAGACTCAGGACTACTGGCTCTTTGTGATGTATTTCTGTTTTTGCATACTGATGCTCCTTCAAGTTACTGTAAAGCTTTCAAAGCTCCCTAACTGACCTGATCTCTCTCCCACTTGCTGCAAAACACTCACATGATACGGATCTATTTGGCCTAGCTGACCACTTCAGAGAGAGTGTGTAGGGTACAGACGCCTGCGTGGAGACTTCAGCAACAGGCTTACCACAGGTTCTTTCAGATCCCCAGGATGTCTACTAATGGAAGCAGTGTTCCTTGGCAGAACTCTCCTAACTATTCTTTAACAAGAAGGTGGGCTGTCACAAGAGGGGTATTGTTGCAAAAAAATTTCTGGGCAGGTTTTGAATAATTTCAGTTTGGAAATTCAAATTGGGCTGTTGATAATTTGGTTTGATTTTCTGAATGTTAAAAGTTTCACTCACAGCTAGGATCTGTTTGATTCCAGTAAGCAGAATCTGAAATGCTTTGTGCACCAGGAAGATGTTTGAAATTATTCCTTGCTTTTGAGGCAGGAAGAAGCTGCTAGAAGCACAGCTGTACGGGGATGCTTGCCTGCGGTTGTCTCCCAGATGGTCCCTTTCCTTGCTATTGTCAGTAGGCTTTGAGCTGGTGCCAGAAGCACTGGCATTGGAATTTTCAGTGAGGATGCTAGTACCATTTAGAGCATGTGTTGTTAATAAAGGGGCCACCATATCAGTAGTTCATACTATGGCAGTGATCAGGAACAGAACAGTTCTGTTGGAGACATGTTCATTTAAATGCCTAGTGCAGAGAGGATCTTAGTGACCTCCTCCAGTATCTAAGCAGGTTAGGAGTTGGCTAATGTGCAGTACAACATGGTTTGAGCACAAGTTGTGCTGACATGAGTATAAATCAACGTCTGTTAAAATCTAGCAGACAGATTTGACAGAGGAAATTTTCTGTAGTTTGCATGTGTCTTGCTTGGTGTGTTCTGCTGGGACATGTATGTGGACTCAGATGCTGACAAGTAATTAGTTTTCTTTTGGAGCTTTACTGAAGCACCATTTTGCTTGAGGCCCCAGGCTGAGCACCAAAAAAACATTTGGTGGAAAAACGTAGCGAGAGTGATGCATGACTTGTGCTCCTTGTTTCAGTCAAAAGTCCTCACAACGCTGACTTGAAGAACTGTGTTGAAAATTGCGTGGATAATTTTACCCATCTTGACTTATAATTGGTTCTGGATGGTCTCAGAGAGTTGCAAGTTCCTGCAAGAAAGTAAGTCAAGGTAGTGACAACATCCCTGTTAGCTGAAGAGAAACAGCTTAGAAAGTCTTAAGTAGATTTTGATTTTGGCTAGTGTATTACTCCCCCAAAAGAATGTGTGCAGTGACAAGATGTAAGAAAAACAAATCAGTCTTTGGAAACAGAATAAGAATAAAGAAATACTTTAAAACAACTAAGCTAAAGCAAGTTCTGTTTTCTTTGGTCAAATAACACCTACTGGGCTGACTCTAATTGAAGGAATCGGAATAGGGTCTTGTTATACCTGTCTTTTTTTCTCTTGGCTGATAGTCTGTACCAGCCCACTGTGTCTAAAAGCATTATAAAGAATTGTGTGGATAGAACTCTGGAGTGAGACAGAGGAACTTGAGTCTAAACGCTCAGAAAGTTATTCTCAAATGATTTTTTTAGATGATTATTTTCAAAAAGGCTTTGCTTGCTTTCTCCCAAGATCATAGGAGATCTGCACAGTGTTTTCTGCTGTATGTGCCTCTCTGAGGCTGTGACACTGAAGTTGGACCATACCTGATTTTGTAACGCAGATGCAGTGCACATGGACTACTTGTATTTGACTGTGAGAAACCTCTGCAGTGGCACTGATGAAGTGGGAACTCACTGAAGACTAGCAGAAGTAATTGGGAGACTGTAGGGAATTTCTGACGTGCTATTAAAAAGAATTAGCTTAATGATGAGTAAAAACAGGGTTGCTCTGGAGGATCTCTAGTATCTGGGAGTCTATTGACAGGATCTTAGGCAGTGTGTCTAAAATAACAGGGCTGGCTCAAACTTCCCAAAGAAGGCTCAGTATTAAGGTGTGTTGTCTTCCAGTAACGGTCTATGCAGTTTGCAGGAAGTTGCAGAAACCCCATTACTTATGTGATTTAAAAATCCAACTGGGAAAGCTCAAAGGAATACACAGATGAAAGTCCTGCAGTTCACCGGGGGGCCAGATGTTGTCTGAATGAAGATGGCCATCCTCCTCCTTTAGATTCTGTTATTACCATCCCACCAGCATCTGGGGGAAGGACTACTTTCACGGCAGAAAATGCATCTTGGGTTTGCTGATGCCAACTTGGACTGGTTGGTATCCAAGGAAAGGAAGTGATGTGTTGTACTGACTCTATTTTAGATGTAAACCTTTAGTTTGAATGTGGCAGCAAGAACAGCAGCGAGCCCCAGCATTCACACTGAAATACCAATAAGCCTTTGAGACACGGAGGAGGCAGCATGAGCTCTGAGATTTATGTGTTACTGCTTTTATCTCTGGCACAAAAATAATGCAAACGTGCATTAGGAAGAGATGCTCTGAGCCTGAAATGTCTTCATACTGTAACCCAGTTGGCCTTGTCGTTTGCTCTTAATATTTTTGCTGTTCCGCTGAAGTATTAGTAGTACATAATGTTCCTGTTTCCTGAGGGTGGAAACAATGAACTGGAAATGCAGGATGGAGGAGGAGGGAAGGACCTGAGAATAGAACTGTCTGCTCTGCAGGCTCTGCCAGTGGCAAGTTCAGATCTTTTGGCGGGGCTCGCTAACCTTCGTTCACGACACATGGCTTTCCTGCGATGCCTCACAGAACTCAGCTAATTGTTCCACCCCGTCATTCCCTTTCAGGTCATATCTCTTATTTGCAGCCTTGATCTTACTTTTTTCATCTGCTGTTTAGGCCTCATTGTTCTTTCAGTTGTCTCCTAGTACAGGCCAAGTTGGGGCAGCCTGATTCCCACAATCAAAGTGAGAGCCTGGTCTAAGCCTGAGCCAGTATGAATCATTAATATTATCCTCTGAGTAAGTAAACTTAGTGTTAAAAACCATGTCAGGTGTTTCTGAAGTTAAGTAGGACCTTTATAGTTTTGGTTCTTCTTGCTCAGATGGTAATTTTAAAAACAAGACTGAGGTATTGTAAGAGACAGCGATTGAGTCTGAATTAAAGCCATGGATTTAGAGACCAGAACTGAAGAGAGAAAACCTGGAAAAAATTTTCTATTTTGCTAAAAAGTTTTCCCAGAGCAGGTTCCTATCTCTGTGTTCTTGTTGTGCCTTAAGAGATTGCTGCCGTGGTAGCTCCCTGATTGCTTGCCACTGCACAGTACAGTGACACCTCCTGCAAAGATGATTGTAGATGGTGTTGGTGTACAGTTCTGTGGAGTACGATCAGGACTGTTTGTCGTGTTTTGGTGTCTCTTGAGAACATGAGACAGACGAATGGAACAGACAGAAGTCTCATCTAGGCAGACAGTGGTCATGTAAGGATGAAAACTCCGGCAGAGCTCTTCTCTGAGCCATTTTCTCTTTCCCTCATGGCTTCCTAGTTTTGTGCATATATTTCCACATCAAACGCTCTCATTTACCTGCTGGAACTGAAGCTTGTGTATTTTATAGTCTCTTGGTGCAGTCAGCAAAATTGAAGGGAATCAGCTTGACCAAAGAGAATGTTTTACTCTCAGTTGCATTCAGGGAATATGTTGTGTTTCAGGCCTCTGTCAGGGCACCCTTGAACTTGAAAACTCACACTTTAGACAGGTTTGGAGGTATAATTGAATAAAAAGTAGCTGGAGTAGAAATGGAAATTGCAGACACAAAATCAGGACAGCTAACAAGTCAGTGAAGTGATTAGGTCTCAGTGCTTCTCTGCCTTGTTTTACAAAGAAGCGCTTTTCCTTTGCTTTTCTTAACAGGAATAAAAACTGTGATGATAAATAGTGCTAATAATTAAATAGTTTTAAAACTAAAAGTAGCCTCTATCTGCAAATGCATGCAGGCAGCAATTTGAGAACCAAGCTCTATGACAGCCCAAGGCTGTGAAACTGATTAAAATGGAAAAAAGTAGTTATAATTAACCCTTAAATAATGAAGCACATTCTTTAAAAACCCAGGCTGCCTCCTTGAAGCCAGAAAGCAGGTTAATAAAAAAAGCAACGCTTAAATGAAGATATTTTAATATTATTAGTGCTTTCTGTAGTCTGTTTTGAAATATCACTTTTTCTCATGAAATGAAGAGCAATTTCAAAGTGTTGGGAATTCCCGTAGAAGGGGGACAGTGTCTTTGAAGAGGCTGTCAGTGCTGCCACTGTCCGTGTCTTTTAACGGACAGTGTAGGTTTGGATGCTGTGAATATGAATAGCATGCATTTTCAGCTTATGCTAAATAGTATAAATAATAGTATACAGCTTTCTGTAAAATCTTCAAAGGGTCAAAAACAAAGTTAGAGGTGAAGACAGTAAGTATTTTCTTTTTTTTTTTTAAAGACTCTTTCCTGCAGCTGAAGAAAATTGTAAACTTTGCAAACTTCTGTCCACAAATTGCAGTTTAAGGAAAGTGTTGTGTTTGTTCTTCCTCTATTCGTGGTATGTTTTGTGTGTTCGTGCATAGATCTTAGTTCATACATTTCCCCACATGCCTTGTAAAACTCCATTTTTAATTTAAAACAGGGAACTGCATTAGTATAGACTGTGTCCTTTCTTAGGCTTATCCATGTCTCTAACTTTTGTAGGACGCTTGCTTTGCCCTTCACCTACCCATTCAGCCCTTCTTGTCCAGAGCTCTGGCAGTGCCTTTGAGGGCCTGTTGCAGCTCTGCTGGCTCTGTCTATGCAGTCTTGCAGATGCTTTCTCAGACTTGGTCAGCAAATGTCAAGGTTATTTGTCTAATTGGTGGCTTTGCTTGACTGGCCGTTGCTAGCACTGTGCTTGGCCTCTTTATCATCCATCAATCAGAACTTGTGTATAATGAGATTAAAACGAAGCAAGATCAGCATTGCTGTGCATAGATAAGAACATGATTTTAGGGAAAGGCTCTTTAATGAATCCCTTGCTTAAATAATACGTGTGGAAAAGTTGTATGCCCCTTTCCTTTTTTACTGCCAAAATAGCATGCATCTTTTTCCTTGTTGTTTCCAGACTCATTCTGTCATGAAATTTGAAGTGTGTACATAAACTTAGCTATTGCCCGTTGTACCAGAGAAGGAAATGTCAATTTTCAAAGAATTTTTACTACCACATAATTTTTTTTCACCTAGATATTAATAATATGTCCATCTTCAGACATACTTAGGTTGAGTCTCCTAAACATCAAAGTCTATATTTAGAATTTTGGAAAGACAGTATTTTCACAGTGCTTGAGAAAAGTTTGCTGCTGTGCCCTAGAATGTGCAGATTAACTACATGTTTTTTTCTGAAACTTTTGTACTTTTAAAAATGTGCTTGTTAAGGGTAAGTTGTACTCAAGGTTGAAATGCTCATGTTTATTTTCACATAGATAAGCATGCATTGCAAGGACCTGTGCACTGTTGTACTGTCCTGTGCACGTTCTCTTTCCATCAAGATAAGTGTGATGAGCAGCTCTTGATTGCTTTTTCTCCCTCTTCTGTCTGCAGTCTCTTTTATTCACTGTATGAAAGTTCAGAGAGTAATTACTGTATTACTCCAATTCCTGTGCTGTCTTGGAGAGCTGCTGTCCTAGAAGTCATCGGTGGCATACGCTGTAATGCAGTTATTTACATGTTTCATTCTATGGAATCATTAGTATTCTAGGGCTGGGATTTTAGATGCTAATGTTAGACATTTGAGTGCAGTGACCAACATTTCTTTGAAAAGTATGTGAACTGCTATAAAAATTTATGGTTAAATCTTGTGAGGTGGGAAGAGATTCTATTCAGGAGATTTGTTGTACTGAATATGCATGTGAACTGGGTACTTAGCAGATTGAAGAAAGAATCTGTGTCTTCAAATTTTTTTTAATTGCAATAGTCTCAAGAGATCAGTGTCTATGTTGTGTGGCATAGCAGAAATACAATGGGGAGGCTTTGAGAGAGCATGCAGAGACTCAAGGCAGCGGCAACTGAACTTTTATTGGGAAGATAAACCCAGGTCACAAGCTAAGCTGATATTTGGCTTCTCTAGTGAGATATGGTTGAAGAGTTTTAGAGGAAGGCACTGCAGTGGTTTAAGGAAATGCTAACTTGGCCACCTGTAGGGGTTGGAATACAATGCAGAGGCTCAGAACCTTCCCACATACCTTTAGGTTACACCTAAGGAGTTATCTGGAGGGGCCTGTGCAGCTGCCCAGAGTTTTTCAGTTGGTGCAGGTCGTAGGAAGCTACTGAAGATGGTTTAGCTCAGTCCACTGACTGTAGAGGTTGTTTGAGTAATTATGCTGCTAATTTGGGCATCCTATCTGAGCTTCAAGAGCTTAATAGAAATATATGCAAATAAGTATCTTTTCCCTTTAAGAACTGTGGAAGTTCTTCATTTGGATCCCACTAGGAAATGTATAATCAGAGCAGAGCAGATCTGCTTCAAGGCTCCTGGTGTTTCCATGGTAAATAAGGAAATACATTCCTTTCCTTGCAGAGCATTCAAAATCAACCTTTGCACTGTCATTGTAAACTGAAGAAATCCCAAAAGATACAGACCCAACCCTTTCTAGATAATGATCAGACTGGCTAGAGGAAATCTTTTATGAAGTATGTTGTTGAGGAGGAATTCCTTTAAGCTTAATTATATATTATTACTTAAAGCTTTTATCTCAAAATTAAACTGAATAGACCATAAAAAAAAATCCATAAGACTTTCTCATAAATTCCTCTCTTCTCATATATTTTTTAAGTATTTTGGAGTGATCCAATGTAAATAGGAAGAGAAGATAAAAGGCGGTACAGCAGCTGTTGAAATGATTTATGTATTTGATTAAACATTTATCTGTGCTGCTACATATACCCGAGTGATATTTTTTCTAAGACAAACACATTAACATCTTAATATTAAAGCCCTGAGGGATAAATCATATGTCACTCTCCCCTCGATCACTTCTGTGTTGGGATGTGGAAAGATTTCTGTGAATAGCAATTATTTTAATTATGGTCTAAGAAAGAAGGTAGGTAGGATTATGTCATGCTCAGAGCATTGCATGGCCATTGAGTGATGGCTTTTCAGAGCAGAACATGTGAGATGTACCCCGGAGAGATTCTAACTGTAGTTGCAAGGGTATCTAGGTAGCTAAAGACTAGTTATAGTAGGAGATAACTGAGGGGAAAGGAGGGGGGAAGATCTCTTGCTTGGTGTATACTATTATCATGGTTCCCTATTTATCATGAATGAGAAGAAATCTTAATTGAACTTTTTCTACTCTGCCTAAATGTGATTAATCGCTGTGCAGCACAAATAAATTGCAATAGCAGTTTATTGACTCTCAGATGTTATGCTTATTTATCTTTGTAATGATTTTCATGAGAGATAATATTAAGCGGTTATGAGTCACAGTGCAAAATGTGGAAGAGGAGAAAAGACTGAGCTTGCAAAGTTGCAGCATTTTCTCTGCCTTGAAGAAATTTTGAGGTGCGTTTATTTTGCATGTAGATGCTCTGCATGAGGAAGGATTGACAAATGGGAGGAAAATCTGTTGAGTGGAGCAGAGGGGGACTACACCCATGTAATGATTCTACTGAGAATCTAAAGGAGTGACTTAATTATGGAGGAAGAAGCATTGTTCTACTAGGAGAAAGCAAGATGATTGGAGAAGTTCTTGAGACAGTTAAGAGTAAGAAGAGAAAAGATACAGCATTGTTATGATTTCAGCTTCTACTAGTAGAACAAATTACAATCACAGAGTCACAAAACATTAGGGATTGGAAGGGACCTTGAAGGATCATTTAGTCCAATACCCCTGCCAGAGCGTAGGATCACCTAGACCAAGTCACACAGGATCATATCCAGGTTTTAAACGTCTCTGAAGAAGGAGACTCCACAGCCCCCCTGGGCAGCCTGTTCCAGTTCTCTCTCACCCTCACTAGGAAGAAGTTCCTTCTCACATTAATGTGAAACCTCCTGTGTTCCAGCTTATATCCATTGCCCCTTGTTCTATCACTAGATGACATTGAGAAGAGCCTGGCTCCATCCTCCTGACACCCACCCCTCACATATTTATAGACATTAATGAGGTCACCCCTCAGTCTCCTTTTCTCCAAGCTAAAGAGACCCAGCTCCTTCAGCCTTTCCTCATAAGGGAGGTGTTCTACTCCCTTCATCATTTTTGTGGCTCATGTGCTGTACTCACTCCAGCAGTTCTGTGTCCTTGAACTGAGGAGCCCAGAACTGGACACAATATTCCAGATGCGGTCTCACCAGTGCAGAGTAGAGGGGGAGGAGAACCTCTCTCGATCTGCTAACCATCTCATTTCTGATCCACCCCAGGATGCCCTTCGCCTTCTTGGCCCCAAGTGCACACTGTTGGCTCATGGTTGTCCTGCTGTCCACCAAGACCTCCAGGCCCCTTTCTGCTACACTGCTCTCCAGCAGGTCAGTCCCCAACCTGTACTGGTACCTGAGGTTGTTCTTGCCCAGATGCAAGACTCTACACTGCCCTTGTTCATAAAATTTCTCCGTGCCCAGCTCTCCAGCCTGTCCCAGTCCTGCTAGGTGGCCTGCCGGGGTGTTGGCCACTCTTCCTAGCTTTGTCTCATCAGCAAACCTGCACTCTAATTTCTCATCCAAGTCATTAATGAATAGATGTAATAGTACATAGAAGTACTTCATTGCACAGGGGTCTTTTCAAGTCTATTGCAAGTTCAGAACAGGGATTTGATGAATTCATGAAGAGATACTGAAGGGAGTAGTCTGGGTTATATGTGCTGTAGCAATCCTAATGTTGTATTTGTAGATGCTGGGGGAAATGTAAAGGAGTGAACCACACAGAAGCCAGGCTTACCAGCTGTGCAAACTGCATTTCTTTCTGGCACTAGAGACATCCACTGGGTGGATGTTGATCTGCGTGAGTGCTCTTTCTTGTGTTTTGAAATGCAGCCGCACTAAAGCGCATGGAATTGTTATCTCTTGACCGTACATTCATAACCACAAGTATTCTTGCGATAAGGAAAGCTGCCAGGAACTCTTGATTAAGAACTGACAATTTCTATACTGTGTTGACAGCCCCATTGTTTGCATTCCCTCTTGTGCATTCTGGGAATGAGATACTTGAACTAGACTTGGGATTTCCACAAAGTAGTGCAGGGTGGAGCATCCTCTCTTCAGTGGATCAAGCTCCTGTCAGCTTTAAGGGAATAGGATGTTGGAACTGACCTTAGGTCTCCTTTAGGAGTTGGGAGCTATGAGACTAAGTAGTTCTTACGGGACTAATAGTTCTTCCTGCTGCCTCTGCTTTGCTCTAATTTCACACAACTTAAAGCAACAGCTGCATTTTACTCATGGAAAGGAACAGCCTGTTAGGCCTTCATCTTTGCTCTAGGAAGCCTGTGCAGTATATGAACAGTCCTATCTTTTTCCCTAATCCTAACAGCATACCTGAAGTCTCCAAGCAGAACCCAGACAGGTCCATGGTTCAGATGAATGCTTAACTGCTACTTGATGTCAGGTTCTGCAGGTGATATCTGTCAGAGGGGAGCAAGATCAATATGCATTACTTTCTGATATGTGGCTACCTGTTGTCAACATACTAAGATAGAATAGGCTTTAGTGAAGAACTGTTTAAAATTTGTGTGTGGAATCAAAAGGCTTAGAAAGCAAAAGTCTTCCTTTAGAGCTTAGGTCCACCAGAAACTGTGAGTAGCAGAGAATTAATACAGGTTATCTAGTCGTCACAGTTCTTGATTGGTCTCGGAGTGCCAGGCAAGCCTAGAAGGAAAAAAGCAGTCCAGTCATAGAATCATAGAATCATTGGGGATTGGAAGGGACCTCGAAAGATCTTCTAGTCCAATCCCCCTGCCACAGCAGGATCACCCAGACCAA
>VXBP01000329.1:0-21594 GCA_013400115.1 Rhinopomastus cyanomelas | reverse complement strand
TCGACCTGCTGGCCACACTTCTCCTGATGCAGCCCAGGATCCAGTTTGCCTTTTGGGCTGCAAGTGCACACTGCTGGCTCATGCTGAGCCTTTTGTTCTCAAGCACCCCCAAGTCCCTCTGCCCAGGGCTACTCTGCAGCCAGTCACTGCCCAGCCTGTATTTGTGCTTAGGATTGCCTCGACCCAGGTGTAGGACCTTACACGTAGTCTAGTTTAACCCCATGAGGTTGGACTTTGCCCACCTCTCCAGCCTGTCCAGGTCCGCCTGAATGGAATCCCTGCCCTGTAGCGTGTCTGCTGCGCCACACAGCTTGGTGTTGTCAGCAGACTTGCTGAGGGTGCACTCAATGCCTCTGTCCATGTCACCGACAAAGATGTTGAACAAGACTGGTCCCAGGACTGATCCCTGATGGACTCCGCTTGTCACTGGCCTCCACTTGGACATGGATCCATCGACAACCATTCTCTGGGTGCGGCCATCAATCCAGTTCCTTACCCATCTGGTGGTCCACCCATCAAAGCCATGTTCCAGCAGCTTGGAGACCAGAATGTGGTGCGGGACAGTGTCAGAAACTTTGCTGAGTCCAGGTAAACGACATCAGTCGCTCGCCCCTCATCCATTGATGATGAATCACCTTGACAGACTTATGGAAGAAGTCTTCTCCCTTGCTGCTTGTTCAGCTAACAAGCCCAAAGTCTTTAAAAGTACTATATTTATCTCTCTTACTGAGTTTTTAATAGAATTACATTTTTTTATAGTCCACATACCAGAGTGATGGTCCCTAAGTAAACAATCATGATGGTGTTAATGAATAATGAAAGTAGATATCTTGAAGACTTTCATCTCCTGTGGACATACTGGGGTGAGTTCAAAGGAGGGCCATGAGGGTGATCAGAGGGCTGGAGCACCCCTCCTATGAGGCCAGACTGAGAGAGTTGGGACTGTTGAGTCTGGAGAAGAGGAGGCTCCCAGGTGACCTTCTTGTGGCCTTTCAGTATCTGAAGGGGGCCTACAAAAGGCTGAGGAGAGACTACTTAGGATGTCAGGAAGCGACAGGACTAGGGGGAATGGAGCAAAGCTGGAGATGGGTAGATTTAGAGTGGATGTGAGGAGGAACTTCTTCACCATGAGAGCCTGGAATGGGTTGCCCAGGGAGGTGGTTGGGGCCCTGTCCTTGGAGGCGTTTAAGGCCAGGCTGGATGAGGCTCTGGCCAGCCTGATCTAGGATGGGGTGTCCCTGCCCATGGCAGGGGGGTTGGAACTGGGTGATCCTGTGGGTCCCTTCTAACCCTGAGTGATTGTGATTCTGTAGTTCTCCAGTGAAGTGATCCTCTGTGGCAGGGGGATTGGACTAGATGATCTTTCAAGGAACGTTCCAATCCCTAATGATTCTGTGATTCTATGATTCCTGCCTGATGGAGCTTGGTTCTAAAGTAAGGCAATATCTAACTGGTATTTTCTGACTGCTTGACTCCTTCACTCTTACAGTTTTAATCATTTAAAGGCTTTTGAATCCTCAGAAACTCCAGATGCTTTATGATTTTCAGGTCTTCAAGGAGTTGGAGGTTTTTCTACTAGCCAAGGAACTGTATGCCCCAATGGTTTAGAAAACTCTAAGGAAGGGTTAACATAAGAACTGACAGCTGGTAGGCAGGTGGCAAGTTCTTTGTAGTTAGAGTGTCAGAAGGAGTGTTTATGGAAGTTTGAAGAAGGATTCTATGAAGGGATCTAGGGTTACTTTGCCATTGTATTTGGAGGAAAATGAGGATGAGTGGATTCTGTAGTAGATTTGGAAGATCTAATGAGCTGAGAAAGCCATGGAAAGATGCTTGTGTGGACAAGAGATGAGGGTGGTTTAAAAGCTGCAATGGTTTGAGGTTTCTGCTTAAGTAGCTTGGTATGTGGAAGAAATGGTAGGAGAACTGAAGAATGAGAGATGAATGTCTTTGGGTGTAGTCAGGGGTTAGGGGGAAGGGCAGGGCAGTGGTTAGCAATTTAGGGGCTTGCTACTCTTTGATTCAGAGAGGCTAGTACTTCCCTCCTACTCTCCCTTAAGTGCTTCCATAATGTTCTTCTGTGTGCCTCAGTATGGAGTAAGCATTTTTCACTGAGGTGGGGAAGCGGACAAATGAGAAAAAGGAAATACAGATTGACCTTTCTTTTGCTGCTAAATCACAGTTTCACCACAGGCTTTTCTCAGGGAAAAATAGTTTTCCAGTCTAATAGAGACAAAAGCTCTATGATGTCTCGTGAAGAGCAGTGCAACACTGCTGGGATACAAGGTCTACCAGAATAAACTAAGAGTCGTAAACATAGAATAGAGGTTGGAATGGACCTCCAAGATCATCAAGTCCAACTGTCAACCCAGTGCCACCATGCCCACTAAACCATGTTTCCAAGGGCCAGATCTACAGGGTATTTGAAAAAAACTACCTCCATCACCAACCTGGACATCCTGTTCCAACATCTGACCACTCTTTCAGTGAAGAAATTGTTCCTGATGTCTAATGTAAATCTCCTCTTGGCACAACTGAAGACCGTTTCCTCTTGTGCTTTCTTTAGTTACTTGGGAAAAGAGACCAATCCCCACCTCTCTACAATGTCCTTTCAGATAGTTTTAAAGGGTGATAAGGTCTCACATCAGCCTCCTTTTTTTCCAGACTAAACGACCCCAGTTCACTCAGTCACTTCTCATAAGACCTGTCCACCAGGACCTTCACTAACTTCACCGCTCATCTTTGGACATGCTCCAGCACCTCAGTGTCCTTGAGTATTGAGGTGCTCAAAACTGAATGCAGTACTCGAGGCCTCACCTGTATTCAGTGCTGAATACAGGGCAATGATCACTTTGCTCCTGCTGGCCACATTATTTCTGATACAGGCCTGGATGCTCTTGGCCTTCTTGGTCACATTGGCTCATGTTCTCAACATGCTGTAACTCCACACTCCCAGTCTTTTCCACAAAGCAGTTCTCCATCCACTCTGTCCCAAGCGCTCGTTCATGGAGAATGCTTCTGTGTGCTTGTATAGTTCTTCATACAACAAAAGGTCTTCTGATCTTTGAGCCTGGAATTTTCTTCCTTTAACCTAGCTGGTTTTACTTCTTGTTTTCCTCATAAATGGTGAATCAAACTTTTTGATCCTTCATTGAGGTCGCCTTAGTTTCCTTATGTTTTAGTGATTCCTAATGTACTTTTGGTGTGTATTTGGTGCTGTAGGTTCTCATTAGGGGCTGAGTAAGAGAGACCTGTTCCATCCTTTCCAGTAATTTCACCTCCTTTTAGGTAAAACAAATAAGACTGCATTCTATTTCCTTTTCTTATAATCCTCAGTCTGCATTTTCCTCTACTATGCTGAACTACATGAAATCCCCCATTATTCAGATAACTGCAGTGAGAATGTCTCTTAATAATGACAACTCTCCTCTCTCCCATTTCAGCCACGTTTTTGAGCCATTTCTCTATATTGCCTGAGACATTTTTATTTTCCCTTTGCTACGCTTCACTGTCTCACTGAAGAGCTGAAGTGTTTTTGAATGCTCTGTGCAAAGAGCACCTGAAGTAACAAAACACTGGCTTTTTGCATGTAACCTACATAAGGGACGTGTGTTTCTCTGGTGGGCTGAGGACGGGGCAAACAGAGCCAGAAGGACCTTGCTTAGCAAAACTGTTGTGCTGGACTGATACAGTGCAGTGCTAGGTGAGGCTGCATGCTGCTCATCGCCAGTGAGATGAGTCTTTATGATAGGTTCTTAATGGTGGTGGTGGTGGAGTTCTGTTTGGTTTTCTTTGAATGTTTTTCCCCTCTTAAGCTAATGAATTTGGACTCGTGTGTTTTTCCTGGCTGTATCACAGACTCCTTATGTGACCTTAAATATCAGACCTTTTGCTTCCTCCCCTACAATATATCAATAGGAAGAACACTGTCTGCCCTCAGTAGTGTCGTATGACCGTATGTTCAAATGCCTGAAATGCAATTACAAGTGCAGGTTTGTGTTGTCATAAATGATGAAAACTTTCCTGTAAATGCTACTGCCCTGCAGAGGGCTGAAAATACAAAGCTTAAGTTAAAAGAGACAGAATTTGGAAGCAATACAGGGGAAATGGAACAAACAGCTCCCAAGAGACATTACCAAAGATGCAAATGCTCAGGACTTGAGTGAGAGTACGGCCTATACTGCGTATCCTGGTTTAGATTGTTTTGTGCCTGTTTGGGTTTCGTGGGGTTGTCAAAACACAGCAGAAAACCAGAGACAATACTGCAGTAAAGAAACAATAACAGTTCAAGGGGCATGTGGAGCTGCTGGAGAGGGTCCAGCGTAGGGCAACGAAGATGATGAAGGAGGTCGAGCACCTCCCTTATGAGGAGAGGCTGAGGGAGCTGGGTCTCTTGAGCTTGGAGAAGAGGAGACTGAGGGGTGACCTCATTAATGTCTATAAATATGTGCAGGGTGGGTGTCAGGAGGATGGAGCCAGGCTCTGCTCAGTGTCATCTAGTGATAAGACGAGGGGCAGTGGTTGTAATTTGGAACATAGGAGGTTCCACATCAATCTGAGAAGGAACTTCTTCCCAGTGAGGGTGACAGAGCACTGGAACAGGCTGCCCAGGGTGGTTGTGGAGTCTCCTTCACTGGAGATGTTCAAGACCCGACTGGACGGGTTCCTGAGTGACTTGGTTTAGGTGATCCTGCTGTGTCAGGGGGATTGGACTAGATGATCTTTCGAGGTCCCTTCCAATCCGTAATGATTCTATGATTCTATAATAACAGGTTTTATCGAGAGAGTAAAGAAGGGGTTAAAAGACAAGCCACGACCAATTGTCCGGTGGCTTTAGGCCTCCCCATCTTTCTCAATGCACAAAAATGCCGCAAGTTGCCTAATGCCATGAAGATACTTTTCTAAGAGACATGTAGAGAAGAAAAGAGAGAGAGGAAGTGAATTGGCTTTTACTGGGTCTCCATGGCAGAAAAGCAGTTCTGCTGCAGCAAGCTGCTACCGCAGCGATCTAGAAGCCTGAGAAAGAATTCTGTTCTACATGCCAGACAACTCTACAGAGTTATGGAAAGGGATATCTGTCTGTCACGTGTGGAATATAAAAAGAGTCAGAAGTCATAGAATCATTACAGATTGGAAGGGACCTCGAAAGATCATCTAGTCCAATCCCCCTGACNCAGGATGCTGTTGGCCCTCTTGGCCACAAGAGCACATTGCTGGCTCATAGTCATCCTGCTGTCCACCAGGACCATGAGATCCCTGTCTCCTACACTGCTCTCCAACAGGTCAGTCCCCAGCCTAGACTGGTACCTGGGGTTGTTCTTGCCCAGATGCCAGACTCTATACTTATCCTTGTTATACTTCATTACCTTTCTCCCTGCCCAGTTCTCCAGCCTGTCCAGGTTACTCTGAATGGCAGCACAGTCTGCAGGGGTGTCGGCGACACCACCCAGCTTTGTGTCATCAGCAAACTTGCTGACAGTGCATGCCAATCCCTCATCCAAGTCATCAATGAATAGATTGAACAGGACTGGTCCCAGCACCGATCCCTGGGGCACTCCACTAGATACAGGCCACCAATCCGATGACACTGTGGAACAGATTCACACTGATGTGAGAGCCCCACTCTTACTGATACCATGAATGTCTGAAAATCCATGTGTACTGTCAGTGCACAACAACTCAGACTAAAATGGGTAGGTGTGGGTAGGTGGTAGATACTGGCTCTGTGCTACTCATTTTCATCTTTGTCTCATAAGTAGTGTATTATGAACTGGGTGTGTAAAAACTGCCTGTTCAGTGGAATTGTGACCTGATTTCTGTTTCCACCTCTGTTTTTTTCTTAACAGTACTTCTGTGTGAAAGCCTCTGTGCTTTGACTGGGGAAGATATTAAAACCCTCCAAGAAATCTCTGTCCGTTTGAAGGAAGTAGTGTGTGGTTTCTGGAGATGATGGTATCTACAGAAAAACTTCATGGATTCTAATGCTGGAGTCAGTGGAAGAAGAGGATTGGGAATGGCTTATCTATGGATGGTCTGCTTCGTTCATCTAGTCACCTCATTAGAAGGTAAGAACAGATTGTATATAATGCAACAGCTTAGGAAAGTTTTCTCTAGATCTGCTTGATCACTGATTTGTGAGATGCAAAAACATGTTTGTATTATTTCTAGTGGGACAGCAAACCCTTGTATGAATGACCCCAGGGCTCAGTGCTGGAGCCACTCCTGTTCGACATCTTTATCGATGACCTTGATGAGGGGATTGAGTGCACCCTCAGTAAGTTTGTAGATGACACCAAGTTGGGGAGGAGTGTTGGTCTGCTGGAGGGCAGTAAGGCTCTTCAGAGGGTCCTTGACAGATTGTGTCAGTGGGCTGAGGAAAATTGTATGGGTAACCGTGGACTTCAGTAAAGTCCAACTTTGGCCTTTTCAAGCAATTGCTAGATGAAGTCCCATGGGACAGGGTACTGGCAGGTAAAGGGTAAAGCTGGTGAAGGGCCTGGAGAATAAACCTTATGAGAAGAGATTAGATTGAGAGAGTTGGGGCTGTTTAGTTTGAAGAAGAGGAAGATCAGGGGAGACCTCATCACTCTCTATAATTGTCTGAAAGGACATTGTGGAGATAACTGGTGTCTTCCCACAGGTAGTTAGTATATTCTTCCCGGAAAGAGTGGTCAGGCACTGGAATGGGCTGCCCAGGATGTTGATTGAGTCACCATCCCTAGAAGAGTTTAAAAGATGCTTAACATGTGCTGTTGGGGGATCTGGTTTAGGGGTGAACTTTTAAAGTAGGGTTGATGGTTGGACTCGATGATCCCAGGAGTCTTTTCCAGCCCAAGTGATTCTGTGTGGTTCTGTGATTAATGAAATTTCTACTGTCTCAGAAGTGACAATCTCAAAAAACATTTTTTTTGCCTGGGGAATAAGGTTCTTGTGATCCTAATCTTGTTCCACGTCTGTCTTGTGAAACAACCTCTCAGTGCTTTGTTTACAAATGTTTATTTTGTAGAAGGCAGCATCCGGTGGGCTGAAATAATGAAATGCTCGTGTCTTCTATCTGTGAAAGCCTCTGAAAAAGGAGAGGAGGGAGAGACGAAATAAAAAAGGAGCCAAGAAAGAAAAGACCTAAAGCAACTGAGAAAAAAGTAGTGATCTATGAAGAAGATGGAGATTGCAAAATTTAAAAATACTGGTTTTTTCTAAGGAAAAATGTGGAGAAAAGCTTACTAAAGCATCCCTCCTCTTAAGAGGAGGGAAGCCGGGTGTGTGGGACTTCAGTGAGGAAATCATGGAATCACAGAATCCGTTGGATAGGAAAGGTCATTTCGTTCAACCACCCTTCAGAGAGCAGGGTCATCTTCAGCTAGACCAAGTAGCTCAGAGCCTCATCCAGCCTGACCTTAAATGTTGCATGGCACCTCCACCATCTGTCTGCACAATCTGTTCCATTGTTTCACTGGCCTTACTGTAAAAATGTCTTCCTTATATCCACTCTAAATCTCCCCTTTTTAGTTTAAAACCTTTACCCCTTGTGTTATTGCAACAGACCTTGCTAAAGAAGTCCTTCCCAATCTCTCTAGTAGGCACCCTTAAAGTATTGAAAGTAAGGTCACCTCGGAGTTGCCTTTTCTCCAGGCTGAATAACCCCAACTCTTGCAGCCTGTACTCGCAGGAGAGGTGTTCCATCCTCTGAACACTTTTGTGCTCTCTTCTGGACCCACTCTAGAAGATTAATGTCCTTCTTGTGTTGAAGACTCCAGAGCTGGACACAGTACTCCAGGTGGGCTCTCACCAGATCAGAGTACAGGGAAGAATAACCTCCCTCAAGCTGCTGGGCACACTTCTTTTGATGTAGCCAAGAATGTGATCAGCCTTCTGGGCTGCAATCTCACATTGGCTTCTGTCCAGCCTTTTGTCCACCAGTACCCCCAAGTCCTTCCCCACAGGGCTGTTCTCAATCACATCATCTCCCAGCCTGTATTAATATGAAGGATTGCCCCAACCCAGGTAAAGGTTTACACTTGATGTTGTCAAACCTCATAAGGCTCATATTGGCACACCTCTCCAACTTACCCAGGTCTCTCAGGATGGCAACTTGTCCCTCTGTTTCATTTACCACACCACTCAGCTTAGTGTCATCTGCAAACTTGCTGAGGATACACTCAGTCCCACTGTCTATATTGTTTATGAGGATGTTGAAGGGCACTGGTCCCAGTACAGACCTCTGAGGGACACCACTTGACAGCAGTCTCCATCTGGATGTTGAGCTGTTAACCTTTGTTCTCTGGAGGTAACCATGCAACCAATTTCCTTTCTGTCAAAAGGTCCACCAATCAAATTCATATCTCTCCAACTTCGAAGGATGTTCTAGGGGACTATGTCAAAGGCCTTACAGAAGTCCAGATAGATGATGTAGCCATAGCTCTTTCCTTGTCCCCTGATGTAGTCACTTCATCATAGAAAGCCACTGGATTGGTCAGGCAGGATTTTATCTCAGTGAACCTGTGCTGGGTGTCACTGGTCCTCCATGTGGCTTAGCATATGTTCTAGGAGAATCAAAGACCACTTTTTGAAGCACAAGAAAAGAGCATTTCAAAAAGAAAGAAGTCAAGGAAGGGAGCCAGAAGACCTGCGTGGTTAAACAGGGCAAACTGAAGAGAAAGAAGAAAGTCATGGAAGGAGGGGGTGGCCACTTGGGGTGATTATAAGGTTCTGGTGAGAGAATGTAGGTAGCATCTAGGAAAGCCAAGGCCTCCTTGGAATTGAACCTGGTCAAGGGGAGCAAAAAGGGCTTCTTCAAATACCTTGTCTTTAAAATTAAACCTAGAGGCAGCGTAGGCCCCCTGCTGAATGAGGTGGGTACCCTGGAGGCAGAGGATACAGAGAAAGCGGAGACACTGAACGACTTCTTTGCCTCTGTCTGTACTTCTGGGGGCTGTCCTGATATCAAGCCCCAGACTGCTGATGCTCCAGAGGAAGTTGAGGCAAGAGAGGAGCCTGCCTTGGTTGATGAGGACTGGGTTAGGGATAAGTTGAGCAAACTGGATGGACACAAATCCATGGGCCCAGATGGGATGCACCCGCATGTGCTGAGATAGATAGCAGAAGTAATTGCTAGGCCACTCTCCATCATCTTTTCTAAGTCATGGGGATCAGGAGGGGTGCCTGGGGACTGGAAAATAGCAAATGTTACCCCAATCTTCAGACAGGGTAAGAAGGAGGACCCAGGTAACTATAGACTGGTCAGCCTCACCTCCATCCCAGGAAAGGTGATGGAACAATTTGTCCTAGAGGCTGTCTCCAGGCACATCAAGGACAGGGGGGTCATTAGAGACAGTCAGCATGGCTTCACAAAGGGAAAGTCATGCTTGACCAACCTGATAGCCTTTTATGAGGGCATAACCAGGTGGGTAGATGATGGCAGAGCAGTGGATGTGGTCTATCTTGATTTCAGTAAGGCATTTGACACGGTCTCTCACACCATCCTTGCAGCCAAACTGAGGCAGTGTGGACTGGACGACTGGGTAGTGAGGTGGATGGTGAACTGGCTGCAAAATAGAATCTAGAGAGTAGTGGTCAATGAGACAGAGTGTAGTTGGAGGCCTGTATCTAGTGGAGTCCCCCAAGTGTTGGTAGTGGGACCAGTGCTACTCAATTTATTCATTAATGGCGTGGATGAGTGATTAGAGAGCTCTGTCTGCAAGTTTGCTGATGACACAAAGCTGGATGGTGTTGCTGACACCCCGGCAGATTGTGCTGCCATTCAGCGAGACCTGGACAGGCTGGAGAGCTGGGCAGGGAGAAATTGAATTAACTCTAACAAGGGTAAGTGTGGAGTCTTGCATCTGGGCAAGAACAACCCCAGGTAGCTGTATAGGTTGGAGACTGACCAACCTATCTCTCTCTGTTGGGAGAACAGTGTAGGAGAAAGGGTCCTGTGGGTTGTAATGGACAGCAGGATGACTATGAGCCAGTGGATCAGAAGAGGGTGGTTAACAGATCGAGAGACGTTCTTGTCCTTCTCTACTCTGCCCAGGTGAGACCACATCTGGAGTATTGTGTCCAGTTCTGAGCCTCTCAATTCAAGAAGGACATAGAGATGCTGGAGGGTGTTCAGCGTAGAGCCAGAAAGATGATGAGGGAAGTAGAACACCTCCCTTATGAGGAGAGGCTGAGGGAGCTGGGTCTCTTGAGCTTGGAGAAGAAGAGACTGAGGGGTGACCTCATTAATATCTATAAATGTGTGAGGGGTGGGTGTCAGGAGGATGGAGCCAGGCTCTTCTCAATGTCATCTTGTGATAGGACAAGGGGCAATGGGTGTAAGCTGGAACATAGGAGGAGCAAGTGCAGAGGAGGGCCACGAGGATGATCAGGGGGCTGGAGCACCTCTCCTATGAGGATAGACTGAAAGAATTTGGGCTGTTCAGTCTGGAGAAGAGGAGGCTCTGAGGTGACCTTATTGTGGCCTTTCAGTATCTTGAGGGGGCCTACAAAAGGCTGAGGAGGGACTATTTAGGATGGCGTGTAGTGACAGGACTAGGGGCAATGGAGCAAAGCTGGAGATGGGTAGGTTTAGACTGTACGTGAGGAGGAATTTCTTCACCGTGAGAGTGGTGAGAGCCTGGAATGGGTTGCCCAGGGAGGTGGTTGGGGCCCCATCCCTGAAGGTGTTTATGGTTCCTTCCTACCCTGAATGACTCTGATTCCATGGCTTCTCCAGTCAGGTGATCCTGCTCTGGCAGGGGGTTGGATTGGATGATCTTTCGAGGTCCCTTCCAATCCCTTATGATTTTATGATTCCATATAAATATCAGAGGGATCTTCTTCACAATGAGGATGACAGAGTATTGGAACAGGCTTCCCAGGTGATTTGTGGAGTCTGCTTCTCTGGAGATGTTTAAAAGCTGCCTGGATGTGATCCTGTGTGACCTGGTCTAGGTGATCCTGCTGTGGCTGGGCCGTTGGACAAGATTTTGAGGTCCTTTCCAATTTCTAATGATTCTAACATCTGTTCCATGATCTTCCCAGACACATGATCTTTCCCAGTGAGAGTGAAAAGTAAATTGTTCCCAGGGTTCTTCTTTGCACCCTTTTTAAAAGTGGTGTAAAGGCATTCTTCTAGTCACCAGGGACTTCACCTGACTGCTGAGACTTTTGACATATGATAGAGAGTGGCTTGGCATCTACATTGGCCAATTCCATCCAGACTCTCTGATGCATCTTAAGAGGTTGTGTTGACTTATGTATGTTCAGGTTCCTCAGGTGGTTGCAAACCTTCACATGCAATGGGAAATATTTTGCTCCGCTGGTCCCCATCTTGCGAGGTGTGAGGAGAGGCTGGTAGTGAATTCTGAAGCAAATAATTGATTTAAAACTATAATGACAGTTATTACATCTCTATTTCTTTATCTTTTGAAAGTTCCAGCTTTCAAAATAATTCTTAAGAGTTCTGAGGTTATTTCTTAGTGTAACTGAGACAGTGTAATCTGAGACAGAAAATGTCTGTTCTCTGCAAATCCAGGGTAACTTAGTGATGCCTGGAGGAACTGACGTTTTTGGAATTCAGTGATCACACTCCCAACTTTGCAGAAAGAAAATAATGTAGAATACACCATGTGATGCAGCTTCACATAGTTGAATTGCATGGATTAAAATAGGACAGGAAAACTCTGCCCGTGGAGATGAATCAGTAGTGTTGCCCATGACTGAGTCTGAATGTGAGCTCTTGATTCGGAGCCAGGGGTGTCAGCGCACTGCATCGTGACTACACCACGTGGACCTAGGGTTACACACCAAAGTTGTTTTGCACCTCAGAAGTTATGAGTCTTTTGGTTAAAAGGCAAAGAATTACGCATTCATTGGAAGGAAAGTCTGGTGGAACTCCAGAGAGAGCTTTGCTTTGTTACGGTTATCTGTAAGGCAGAGAAAAGATCCATGTTATTTTATTGAGTCGTTACAGGGTGTGTATCCTGTTTGGTCTTTAGTTTTTGTAAGGTGCCTTTGAAGTTTTAGATAGTGCCTGAAATACATCTTGCCCCTGACCAAAGAGACTGAATGGGAACATCCATCAAGGTAATTTTCTTCCAAATATTTCTCAAGGAATTTGAGTTGGATCTAAGCAGTCTGAATGTAAATCAGTTTTGTTTTAAAGTCAGATTTGTCAGGCATGTTCTAATGGGGATGTGTTGATGGAATCTTAATGTAGATCAGTAAGAAAATAAGGAGAAGCTGTAGAAAGGGGGCAAAAAGTCACCAGAGTCTTCAAACCATCTTGTTGTGTATTATGCAGAGAGACAATACTTCTTGTGCAGAACGTTGTTCAGATAGAAGGATGATAGTGCCCTTTTACAGGACCTTTAAACTCCTTCATGACTCAGAAGTAAACAAGTTGTTGTAAACAACTGCAAATGTTGTTACTATTGGTTTTAATTATTAGGTGTGAACTAGCTGATGCAAATCTAGTGTTTGGACACTGTGATTTCACTAGGAATGAGCATGTCCAAAGTCTTCCAGACATGATTTTTAGACTAGGAAAAACTCTGTGCATGAATCACGAGGGAAAACTGCTTTGCAAGCAGAAGGCATTTGTGGACTTAGTTTAGATGTATAAATGGAACAGCGTTGCGCACGAGTTCCCATCAAGATTGCACTTCCCGGTGGTTGTGGCTCCGCAGGCGTTTCTGAGGCTTTAGTTTGAGGCGCGTTGTTTTTGGGATGCGTGCTGGGTGAAGTAAGAGGTTTTTTCCTTTTTGTCAAAAATAGATAAAGAAATACACAGCAATTGTACTTCTCTGAGTATCTATATATGCATGAAATTACTGTGTAAGGGTAATCATACAACATTCTTGTAGGTTAGTGAAGCACAGCATTTAGAAATGCCTGACGGGCTGCAGACAAACCAGCTGAGAGCAAGTTGGATGCTAATGAAATCGCTCGTAGTAGGGCACAGAGTTTAATTTTTGTGGAATATTGGTTTTGCTTTGACTGAGTTCTAAATGTTTACAGCTGTAAACACAAGCAGAGTTCATTTTGCAGAACTCATTAGATATGTTCCACAGGAATGATGTGTTCTGCATGTGAGTCACTGCATTTGTTTCACAACAAATTCTGCAATCTACAGAATGTCTGGACAGCTTTTCTAAGTATGTTTGAGGAGTTCAGGATACAGAGGGGATAATTCTTCTGCTTTGATAGGAACTTTTTACGTGAAGCCTCTGCTTGGCAAAAGAGAGTATGCAAGAAAAAGGTTGTGAGGTTAGACATTTTTACTTGTTTTTTTCCCCACCATCTTTTCTATAACAGTGAGGGTGATGGAGCACTGGAACAGGCTGCCCAGGGTGGTTGTGGAGCCTCCTTCACTGGAGATGTTCAAGACCCGCCTGGATGTGTTCCTGTGTGACTTGGTCTAGGTGATCCTGCTGTGGCAGGGGGATTGGACTGGATGACCTTTCAGGTCCCTTCCAATCCCTAATGATTCTATGATTCTATAATTCTATGATTCTATTAGCTAGTTATCATATTGGGTTTTTGAGAGGAGTGTGAAGCTTGAATTGTTTTGACTTTGAAGAGGAGGAAACTACTTTCCTCAAAGGTGATCTTCAGAGTAAATAATACAATTGCCTTTTGTTATACTATATTCAAAGAAAGGCTCTTACTTTACTTATTTACTGATTTCACTTAAAGTCATTTTACTTCAAGAAAAATTAAAAAGTTCTTTTTACTTAATTTTGTGTGTGATTTGCATAAGCTATTAAAATTCAAGCCAAGATTTTCTGTTATGTTCTTTCCAGTTCTTTCCTGATACTTCCCTGCATGCCAACATCTTTGCCACATACTTAAAAAAACTCTTGGCAAAACATTCAGAAGGTGAAAGGGACTGGTCTGGATGTGCAGCATGTTTGTATGGAGAGAGGCATCTGGGTTATCCCAATGGTTGATCTCAGCAGATTCACTTCATTTGTTTTCTCCCATAGTAGTTACTTTGTAGTCCTTGTGCTAGGACCTCCCCATTCCCAAGTATGTACCACAGTCCTGTGCTGGCTCTGCTCATAAGCTGCAGCTTAGCTCTTGATGCTGGGAGGCCAGTAGGATAGTAGAGACTACTCATGCCACAACACTTTATATTCAGAGGTAATTAGAACTTCAAAGAAAAGGAGCAGCATCCTTGTAATATACAGTATCTGGGACTTTCAGTGCATCCTTTGGTGAAACCTTAGAAGTCTTGAGGTCACCTTGTAATATTTATTAAAAAATAAACAGGGAAACCTAGATAAACTTTAAAAATCACACTATAGTGCCATCAAAAGTAGCCAGTTGTGTAAGTTCCACACTCATGTCTTTACAGAATGAATCTCTTAAGCTGTAGGTGAATACATACTCTTTTATTTTAGTAAGATAGTTGTAGATAATGATCTGACTTGATTTCATGTGCAAAGTTGGAGCTAAGCACTTTGTGTCATTTTTTCTGCATGTCCTGACAGCAGAGGAATCAGTGCAATGTGCTAATCCTGACAGCTTCCCATGAGCTTTAACCCAAGAATAAGGGAGGTAATGAGAAAAATACACAGTCATTCATAAAGCTTAAAATCTGTGCTACCTACAAACAGCAGTGTCTTTCCATATCCTAGACTGTGTGCCTGTCATTTCCCTCTTTCACAGGTGATACGTGTCTCCTGATTGGAGTGTGAGAATTCCTCCACGTGAATGACTACTTTGATTTTCTGGTAGTGTCAGCATTTTGCTCTGACATAGCAAGTAGTTAAAAAAATATCATACTTATGGAATTCACTAAATACCTACCCCAGTGGCTCCAAATAGATTTTTATTAACTGTGTGTGAGTACAGAAGTAGTACAGGAACATTCATTGCAGAAATGACTTCACAGTATAGATTTCATAGAGTCATTAGGGATTGGAAAGGACCCCGAAAGATCATCCAGTCCAATCCCCCTACCACAGCAGGATCACCTCACTGGAGAAGTTACAGAATCAGAATCACTCAGGGTTGGAAGGGACCACAGGATCATCCAGTTCCAACCCCCTCCCACTATGGGCAGAGACACCCCACCCTAGATCAGGCTGGCCAGAGCCCCATCCAGCCTGGCCTGAAACACCTCCAAGGACAGGGCTCCAACCACCTTCCTGGGCAACCCACTCCAGGCTCTCACCACTCTCATGGTGAAGATCTTCCTCCTCACATCCAGTANCTTATACTTGGTCTTGTTGAATCCCATCAGGTTGGCTTGTGTCCACCTCTCCAGCCTGTCCAAGTCCCTCTGGATGGAATCCCTGCCCTCCAGCGTATCTGCTGCACCACACAGCTTGGTGTCAGCAAACTTGCTGAGGGTGCACTCAGTGCCTCTGTCCATGTAACCAACAAAGATGTTGAACAAGACTGGTCCCAGGACTGATCCCTGATGGACTCCGCTTGTCACTGGCCTCCACTTGGACATGGGTACATGAACAACCACTCTCTGGGTGCAGCCATCAAGCCAGTTCTTTACCCATCTAGTGTGGCCAGCAGGAGCAGAGAAATGATAAAACTGAGACTTGCAACACAGTCTTTCAGCCCAATGCCCAGGTCCAGAAGAGTGAATCCATTACAAGATCAGCCAATTGAGGCCAGCAGGTCGAGGGAGGCGATTCTACCGCTGTACTCTGCTCTGGTGAGGCCCCACCTGGAGGACTGTGTCCAGTTCTGGAGCCCTTATTCCAAGAAGGATGTGGACGTGCTGGAGCGTGTGCAAAGGAGGGCCACGAGGATGATCAGAGGACTGGAGCACCTCTCCTATGGGGCCAGACTGAGACAGTTGGGGCTGTTGAGTCTGGAGAAGAGGAGGCTCCCAGGTGACCTTCTTGTGGCCTTCCAGTATCTGAAGGGGGCCTACAAAAAGGCTGGAGAGGGACTTTTTAGAATGTCAGGTAGTGACAGGACTAGGAGCAATGGAGCAAAGCTGGAGATGGGTAGATTTAGAGTGGATGTGAAGAGGAAGTTCTTGACCGTGAGAGTGATGAGAGCCTGGAATGGGTTTCCCAGGGAGGTGGTTGGGGCCCATCCCTGGAGGTGTTTAAGGCCAGGCTGGATGGGGCTCTGGCCAGCCTGATCTAGGGTGGGGTGTCCCTGCCCATGGTGGGGGGGTTGGAACTGGATGATCCTGTGGTCCCTTCTAATCCTGGCTGACTGTGTGACTTGGTCTGGGTGATCCTACTGTGGCAGGGGGATTGGACTGGATGATCTTTCGAGATGCCTTGCAATCCCTAATGATTCTGTGATTTATTTTACTGGACCCCCTTTCCTGTGAAGACAGGCTGAAAGAATTGGGGTTGTTCAGCCTCGAGAAAAGAAGGTTACTTCCTTATAGCAGTCTTTTAGTACTGGAAGGGGGTCTACAGGAAAGCCAGAGAGAGACTTTTTACAAGGAAGTCTAGTGATAGCACGAGGGCTAATGGTTTCAAACTGAAAGAGGGTATATTTAGATTAGATCTTGCAAAGAAGTTCTTTGCTATGAGCATTGTGAGGCACTGGAACAGTTTGACCAGAGAAGTTGTTGATGCCCCCTCCCTGTAAATGTTCAAGACCAGGTTGGATGGGGCTCTGGGTTTTCTTTCCCGTGGCAGAGGAGATGAAGCTAGATGATGCCTGAGGTCCCTTCCAACCCAAACCATTCTATGACTGTATTATTCTGACCTCCCACAGAAATTTGGCTCCAGAGCCGGAAACAAAACTGTCTTGCCCTTTTGTCCACATTTACATCTGCAAATAAAATGGGCAGGCAACTCTGTCCCATCCCGTTCCAAAGTAAAGGTGGCCTCCTCTGGACTGCTCATCATACTGGTGTTGCTTCATGTGATCAGTGTGCCTGCTCTTTGCCTGGGAAAGGTTTTGTCTGGCCAGAGCATTGCCAAGCAACTTGCTAACGGTAATTCAGCATCATTTTGTGCCTAGTGCTTCTAGGCACAAAACCCCTTCTGTTTTAGCCTGACTTTATTTACTAATATGGGTGTAGCCTGTGATACTTAATTCCAAAACATGAACACGTATTCGGGGTGTTTGGACGTCTGCTACAAGGAAAGGGTTTGGAGTTTTTTTCAGAGACAGTCTTGTGAGGACCAGATAAGACTTTAGCATGACTTGGAAAAACACAAAATACTTTTTATTTATTTATTTTTTTAAAATTTAAACAGAAATACTTCTGGATACAACTGGAGAGACTTCAGAGATTGGCTGGATCGCACACCCTTCTGATGGGGTAAGCATTTCCCTTGCTGTCTTCTTGACTGTGCCTCTGCTGGGAAGGGATGCATGCATCTAATGAAGAAAGGGAAACTGGCATGAGTGAGATTTACTGCAGAGATTTGGTGTGTATCAACAACTGAACATGATGTGTTGTGCAAAGTCAGATTGCTAATTGAGGATACTAGGCAGGGATGTTATTGCCACCTTCTTAACCTCTTCCATCCGTCCTCCTTTAGAAATACTAATGAAGTCCATGTGGAGGGAGGAGCCATCCTTGCACATAGACTACACTAGACCAGAATACAGTACAATACAGTATTTCAGTTGGAAGGGACCTGCAGTTGCTGTCTAGCCCAAATGCATTACCACTTCAGGTCTGACCAGAAGTTAAAGCATGTCATAAACGGCATTGTCGAAATGCCTCTTCAGTGCTGACAAGCGTGGGGCTTTGCTCACCTGTCTAGGAAATCTGTGCAGGTGTTTGACTGTCCTCTCTGTAAAGAAATGCTTCTTAATGTCAAGTTGGAACCTCCCTTGATGCAGCTTGGGATCATTCTCACATGTCCTATTACTGGAGAGCCAGGAGAACAGATCAGCACCTCCCTCTCTGCTTAGCGTCCCTGGGAAGCTGTAAAGAGCACAGAGGTGACCACTAAGCCTGTTTTCTCCAAACTAGACAAACCAAGAGTTCTTAGCTGATCCTCGTAGGACATGCCTTCCAGCCCTTCCACCAGCTTCATTATGCTCCTTTGGACACATTCAAGAGAGAGTTCAGCGTAGGGCAACAAAGATGATAAGAGAGGTGGAACACCTCCCTTATGAGGAGAGGTTGAGGGAGCTGGGTCTCTTTAGCTTGGATAAGAGGAGACTGAGGGGCGACCTCATTAATGTCTACAAATATTTGAGGGGTGGGTGTCAGGAGGATGGCACTGGGCTGTTCTCGGTGTCATGTAGTGATAGGACAAGGGGCAATGGTTGTAAGCTGGAACATAGGAGGTTCCGCATCAACCTGAGAAGGAACTTCTTCACAGTAAGGGTGACGGAGCACTGGAACAGGCTGCCCAGGGGGGTTGTGGAGTCTCCTTCTCTGGAGATGTTCAAGACCCGACTGGACAGGTTCCTGTGTGACTTGGTTTAGGTGATCCTGCTGTTGCAGGCGGATTGGACTAGATGATCTTTCGAGGTCCCTTCCGATCCGTAATGATTCTATGATTCTATGATTCTATGATTTTCACATCCTTTTCAAATTCTGGGGCCCAGAACTGCATCCAGTACTCAAGGTGAGGCTGCATCAACACTGAATACAATGGGATGATCACCTCTTTTGAGTCATGCTGCATTTGATGTACCCCAGAATAAGGTTTCCCCTCTGGGCTTCCAGGAGACACTGCTGACTTCCATTGAGCTGCTGCCCACCAGCACACCCAGATCCCTTCCTGCAGCAGTCTGTCCATAGAGTGCTCTGCTGCACATGCCATCAGCTGGTTGAAGTCTTGTCGTAAACATGGCAAGGAGGAAGGGAGCAAACAAGACCTGTCTTGTGTTGTGGTGCAGTTGAACACTAAATCCTTATGTTTTTTACTGTTACTTCTTCCTTTTCTCTCATGTATTTCCATTGCAGTGGGATGAGGTAAGTGTCCGCGATGACAAGAAGCGTCAGATCCGAACTTTTGAAGTCTGTAACGTGGCTGAACCAGGTCAGAATAACTGGTTGCGTACTCACTTCATAGAGCGACGCGGAGCCCATCGAGTCCACGTGCGCCTCCGTTTCTCAGTGAGAGACTGTGCCAGCATGCACACTGTAGCCTCTTCTTGTAAGGAGACTTTCACGCTCTACTACCACCAGTCGGACGCTGACATAGCCTCTCCAGAACTGCCAGAGTGGCGTGAGGGCCCCTGGACCAAAGTAGACACTATTGCAGCAGATGAAAGCTTTTCCCAGGTGGACAGCACTGGGAACGTGGTAAAGATGAATGTTAAAGTACGTAGCTTTGGGCCGCTCACCAAGCGTGGCTTCTATCTGGCCTTCCAGGACTCAGGAGCTTGCATGTCCTTGGTGGCAGTACAAGTCTTTTTCTACAAGTGCCCAGCTGTGGTGAAAGGATTTGCATCTTTCCCTGAAACTTTTGCTGGAGGGGAGAGGACCTCACTGGTAGAGTCTCCAGGGACATGTGTGCCAAACGCTGAAGAGACAAGCACAACTGGGTCTTCAGGTGTTCGATTGCACTGCAATGGAGAAGGGGAGTGGATGGTGGCCATTGGACGGTGTACCTGCAAGGCTGGCTATCAGCCTGTTGATGATGAACGAGCCTGCCAAGGTGAGAGATGCTTGGGCAGCCACTTCTTTGTAGTTTCTCTGTGTTAGCATTTGTCAGAAGTTCACAGAGCTTGGAGATGAATAATTTCCCACAGAGAACACTCATTAGCCGCCTTTTCTGATACTTTAGCACCTCAGACTGGAGCTGGAGTGACTACTCTGTATTGCCAAGAGTGTGGTTGAAAACTCCACTCAGGCCTTAGGTCAAGCTGCCACCAGAGACAGCCTGTTAGACTATCTATACAGAATTAGCAAGAGTTGTAACGAGCCAGAACTCACATAGTTCCCCTTCGTTACCAAGAGACAGCAGCGTTGGAGGAGAGATGCCACAAGGAGTAGCTCAGAGCTAATCGGCTCTACGGTCTTAGGCAGTTTATCCCCATTTGCTAGTGCTGTTGAAAGTAGTGATTAAGGAAAGAAAGGGGAAATGGCAACAGCCTGGTCATAGAACCAGGAACATGCAACAGTGATCTGTGAGTCTGGGCTGGTAATCAGAAGCGGTCATAATGGTGGTATCATTACCTCACCTGTGCCTACCTCTGCCCTGGAACCCATGGTGGTTTTGGTTAAATGCTTGTAGGAAGCAGAGGGCCACGAGGGTGATCAGAGGGCTGGAGCACCTCTCCTATGAGGCCAGACTGAGAGAGTTGGGGCTGTTCAGTCTGGAGAAGAGGAGGCTCCCAGGTGACCTTATTGAGGCCTTCCAGTATCTGAAGGGGGCTACAAAAATGCTGGGGAGGCACTCTTTAGGATGTCATGTAGCGACAGGACTAAGGGGAATGGAGCAGAGCCGGAGATGGGTAGATTTAGAGTGGATGTGAGGAGGAAGTTCTTGACTGTGAGAGTGGTGAGAGCCTGGAGTGGGTTGCCCAGGGAGGTGGTTGGGGCCCATTCCTGGAGGTGTTTCAGGCCAGGCAGGATGGGGCTCTGGCCAGCCTGATCTAGGGTGGGGTGTCCCTGCCCATGGTGGGGGAGTTGGAACTGGATGATCCTGTGGTCCCTTCTAACCCTGACTGACTGTGTGACTTGGTCTAGGTGATCCTATGATCCTGCTGTGTCAGGGGGATTGGACTGGATGATCTTTCGGGGTCCCTTCCAATCCCTAATGATTCTATGATTCTATGAAATTATGTGTCACCTAGGAATGGCATTGGGTCAATATCTGGGCAAGCCTGAACACCTGCTCGAGCGTTGTGACTGCCTTCCAATGTCCAGATTAACACAGTCCATTAAATCAAACTGTTTGTGTAATTTTGTGGATAATACTCTTCTGGTGCTTCCTTAGTTTGGATATGTAGTTACCCAGGATCTCTCAGCAATGTAAAATGTTGCTGCACCACACTTGATAGTCTAAACAGTAAAGGTGGTGTGGAACCCAGTTTTGGCTGCAGATACAAGTTTAAAGTTGGACTGTAAATTACTCAAACAAGAGTTTGACTGGGACATTAGGAGTTACAAGTATTGTGCTTGGTGTCAAGTGCAATCGCAATGCAATGGTTGGTAGTATGTTACCTTAGATTCTTGTGCCATGAAGGGGTTTGGGTCATGCCGAATAGCTTTATTAAAATACAGTCAGTTGTGCTGGAGACTTACAAAGCAATTAAAGGGTAAGTGCTTTTTGTTCAGTTAAGCTTTGAGAATGAGGAAAATGTGTGTGCTATTTGTATCCTGAAAGAAGTGTAAATACCTTTGTGTAGTGCTGCTCCTGAGACAGACTGCTGAGGCGGACGTAGGGCGGCTTTGTATGTCACTAGCTGTGATGTTGGCATCTGTAAAATTATTAGTTCAAAATCCAGGTGACTGGCAGTCAGTAATTTAGTGTCAGTCTTAAACACTCAGAAAGTGCAGAAGTTAGACTTGGCAAGTACCAACAAGGATATAAAAAACCATTTTAAATATCTCTCTTCCCCTTTTCTGTAGCGTTCAATGAAAGCTGATTGTGGACTTACTAACACAGAAGCTGGGAATAGATGAGAGTAGTAAATACCTTCAGGAATAACTGAAATAATACCAGTCTATCATAGAATCATAGAATCATTAGGGATTGG